>CM060842.1:99750000-99817500 GCA_030762175.1 Metallyticus violacea
CCTTTATATAATTTTAAAATAAATATAATGAAGAAAATTTTCGGAGAAGTCTTCATTGCACAAATCCCCACGCAAACAAGGTTTAATTTCTATGGTGGGTGAAGAACGGTGTACTGAACGTTCAATGAATAAATGTTTCAAGTTCAGAAACGTTTTATTAAAGAATATTTTATAAAGAGAGCAATCAGAACTTTAGCGGGAGATCCAGATTCGACTCCTGTAGAAATAGTAACTGCAGATATAAGGTATTACGATTAAATCCTTTATCAATATATGTCTTGCAATGTATATAATTTTATGAAGTGAACAAGGTGCAAAGATATGATATGTGCATTAAAGATTATGTGTATATGTGAGAAAGGCAAAATATCATACAAAGCCGTATTATAATTGCGACTGTCTGGAGCCATTCGCAAGGTCGACAGGACCCTTTCCATTAGCCTCTGTTTAAAAGTCCTTGAAGCAGACAATGTAAGACCCTTAAAAAAAGAGAAATCTCAGATGTAACGTGTCAGAAACATAGGAAAGAAAGGAGAATTTCAGCCATTCGGGAGGCGAGTTTTCGATTTCCTCTTCGAGAATCTTCTCGCAACCAAATGTAAGCCAATCAGAGAATAGGATTTAGGATGCGTCTAGAATATTCTAATATCTGAATTCTCGCATAGTGACGCGTAAAGAAAACATAAAAAGCCCAATCTGGAAACTATCGAGAGCAGTTTGGTTGAAGTAGTGGTCAGTACAGTTTGTAGACGCAACTGGTAGGGACAGATGATGGAAAAGTTATGAACAGTGTTTCGAATGATTTGTTTGGTTATCAAGATTTTAGTTTGTGACCAAGTAAAAGAAAATCGCTGGAATACTTTAGTACAACTCCTTGCCAGTGGTTCAGACGTGTCGTGAATTACAAATGAATTGTAAAATAAACGTTGTGAACTGTGTAACCAAATTTATTATTTGACAATGTGCCATTCATCGTCCTTTCCTCCCCTGTCAATTAAATCCAGTAAAGCTCGACATTCAACCCTGAGAAGACGCCACCTCCGATAGCGGCCTGATATGGTGTTCAGGACACCAGCACAGCAAAGATTCATCAGTGGAAATAATCGAAGCAACAGTCGGAGACAACAAAAGTCCATCTAAAATCGGTCCCTCAATCATCACCTCTCCAAAATCAATATTACATCAATTAATACAATTGATTAATTTCTTCTATTAATTAATAATATTAACTGAAGAAAATAATTCCACAGAAATCCCAAAATCGCCGCAAATTGGCACTTCAACGTGGTCCTTACATAATTAACCCCACTTCATATAATCAACCATCCATTATATATACAATTTTTTCCCCCCACACCAAAATCGCCGCACATTGGCGCCCAATGTGGGGCTTGTAGAATTTCCAATCCCCTTATTAAAACCGCCGGAGAACTTTGGTTACATTGTTAAACCTATAATTATTGTCTTGTTCATCTTAATATAGGTGTCAGGAGCATGGCATTTGAAGTTCCTAGTGCGATTTCTAGTTGCAATAACTTTCAGAAGACGAGGTAACTGCCACAGCAACATTTTAGCAGGTATTGGATGGAGAAAGCCATTGCCGTAATGGTTTTGCAAGAAATATCGAAGTATTGATTTTCCGATACATTTGCTGTGGCACGTAAAGAATTGCTTAATTAACGTGCCATCCCATTTCCATAACCAATTACCACATGCAGAACATTCCTGAAAACCCTTCAGCTAGCTACTTACAATAATTTTTCGCTATACCTTTCGGTTACATAAACTTTAGAATACTAAATCAAAATAGCTATGCCTGATTTCTGCGTTTATGTTCTTTCCACGGAAGAAAATATTAAAATTGGATAGTGGGTAGATTTAGGAGCTAAGTTTAGGAAGACTGGTTTCAACCGTTCTTTGAATGCTTTTGTACCGCTTTATTTTCCTTTCTTCTACCATATCATATAAAGTTACATATGCGAGTATTTAGCATTTATCTGATATTGTCATTTCTTTGTTTATCTAAAAGAGTGAACCCAGTCACAGATCTTAAAAATCTCATCTCTGGCAATTATTTCTTTAGAACTGGAACCGTCATAATCCTAACTGATTCCCTCTTCCGGCGCGTTCTTCTAATTGTTCCATATATAATTATAAATTTATTTTGCTTGTTTTCAATGTCTAATTTTTTAGATATATGAGATGGAATGTCATCAATAGTTAAAACTTTATTTAAAAATAAACATTAAAAAAAAAAACCATTTTTACGATTAAAGAGTGGAAAGTTACGACTTATCGGTTAAATGATAAAATGTGTTTGTACCATTTAAAGAGAAAAACTTTTCAATGTATATCTATGGAAATCCCCACTTCCTTAAATGCTTTTGACATTTTTAAATTTTGTTTCAGTTGCGAATAAAATAATTTTTGTATGGATCAACTTTTATTCTGAAAATTTAGAATTTGGTTTACCACCTACAATTGCTCCAATACAAATATTCCGATAAATAAAATAATCTCTGAATTAATCAGATTTTGGAAGTGTTTCCCGTGTCTTGTAACGGGTAACCCGCAGTACAAACTTTTGGACATTTTCAATTGCGATTGATGGCATTTGTCTTTTCTGAACTTTTGTTGCCATATTCAACCATATAACCGGCATGGGTGGCCGAGGTCGTTAAAGCCGGGAGATATGGGGTTCGATTCCCGCCAGGACCTTCCTCCCTGACTGAGGTTCCCCCCCCCAATCCTCATAAATGGCAAATGCCGAGGAGGTACCCCAAACTTAAGCCTGGAAAGTTTCCTTCCTTAAAAAAATGTCTTTCCCAATTTATCATTTCATCTCGTGTATCATCAGTGTTCATCGCCCGTGGTGCCTCAGTAGCAAAAACGGGCGTTAAACACTATTAAAAAAAAAGTCAATCATATTATTTTGTGTTGATTTTAGTAATAATTATCTTAAAGCATAAGAAGGGATTAAAATATAAATACGTTATTTTATTATCTAGTAACGGCTCTGTAAACCTTGTATTACATAGGAGTTGAAAGATTTTTCTATAGCACAATTATTTGAATATGATGCTAATGAAAAATGTTACCTACGTCGTTGTATGTTGCTATCATTAATGACAAATTGCCGATATTCATTAAACACAGTCTAAAATTTCAAAGATGACGTGTCAATAAATTAACGTTAACAAATCATACCACATCATTACCAATAATCACAATTATTATATTAAGTGAACATGTTCCCCAAGCTTCAAATCTAAAGTCGGTCCTGGTGGTGTAGTGGTTACCATAGTTGCCTCCTAAACCCAAGATCGCGAGTTCGATCCCGGCCAGGACCGATGGATTTTTTCGGGTGTAAAAATCCCAAGTATGGCTTCCTGCGGAAGGGAAGTAAAGCCGTGGGTCCCGTGTCGTACATTTACGGCACGATAAAGAACCTCAAGCCTGAAAGAAGAGGCCTCTGAGCAAAATTTGTCACCGTTTCACGCCATGAGTAGAATGGGACGCTGATGACCTGAGATGTTAAAGAACGTCCGTAAATAAATCAATCAAAAAAATAAAAAAAGCCGTGGGTCCCGTGTAGTACATTTACGGCACGATAAAGAACCTCAAGCCTGAAAAAAAAGGCCTCTGAGCAAAATTTGTCGGCCGTTCCACGCCCTGATTTGAATAGGACGCTGATGACCTGAGATGTTAAAGAGCGCCCATAAATAAGTCAATAAAAAAATCAAATCTAAAGTACTCAATTTTTTCCCATAAGTTATTCGTATATCAGAGCAATAGCGTTATTTTTCCTGATAAATAAACATAAGTACTGTGGCACAAAATCAATTTGGTCTCAAAAAATAATAATCTAAAAAGAGACTTTATTTTAACCTCTAAAAGCTATTGATCAACTAGAACAAAAGTATCATTGCTACAATTTACACTATTTTTCCGCTTCGTTCCGTGAAAATAAAACTTCCCAAGGAAGTTCAATTTCAACTACATGTGCTGATAACTTGTGAATTGCTTTTGGCAACAAGAGAATTGTCAATTAACGGACTTCCGCGTTGCTTCGCTTTGAATTACTACGTTTTTTTGGTGTAAAAACCAATTCCACTCACTTTTCATGTAGTATTATCTATGCTCAACATTGTTAAACTCGTCATAGAGGAACTAAAACCTTTCATTTCCTCAGGACACTTACAATTACACACCCAGTAACTAAATGGGTTGTCTTATTTTGGAAGCCAGTGAAATTGGAATATTTACATGCCATTTTTTTGAGGACTATGGTAAAGCGTTTGACACGGAGGAACATGTTGAATCTCTTGGACATACTAGGGCCGATCTCACCCAGCTCAGTCAACTTTTAAGTCCTATTTATTCTTCCTTTAATTGGGGCGTTGCATCTCACCATCAATAAGTGTATGCTAATCCGTCATTAAACTCCAATTAACTCCAATAACGTATATTTGGCCATTTAACGCGTTAAATCTCAATTAACTTTTCATCATGGAAAGCTGAATGTCGAATATGCTATTTGAAGACCACATTATTCCAAGACGACTGAGAATAATTTTCGAAAAATAAATTTATTTAATAATATGGAGAACACAGATTTCCAAATGCGGTTTCGGCTAAGTAAAGATTCGGCATTAGATATTTTAAGTTCTATAGAATATGACCTAGAATTTCCAAGAGATATGCCAATTTTTATAATATTTAAATAATAATAAAAGTCTTTTTATTATTTCGCCCTAAATATTACATAAAACAGAAATCTTTAAGTTGTAGGTTTAGTTACGCTCTTGAGGTTATGTCTTCCCCTATTTCGAAAGTAGGCTAACTGAATTGTCAAACACTCAGCATAAAATGAAATGTAATTGGAAGTAGTGCTTTCTGTTTATTTAAGAAATCAAGGCATTTTTACAATGAATGTACACTATGAGTTAACGTTAAAGGAAGTATGTGTATAGAGCTGGTGGGCAACGGCCCAACGAATTGGTATCGAGTGAGCGCTGCTATAGCTCGTTTTCCTGCCTTACATATTAAATTCTCTTCTCTCCCTCCATTTCTGATGTGCAATTGTTATGAAAAACAAATGAATAGCGACCTCCGGTAGTTTATAAATGATGCATAGAGCATGCTTTGCAGTGTCCATGACCTTTTAAATCACGGATTTTCTATAACTCAGAAGGCCGTGATGATTTAATCCGAATTTGCTAATTGACTGCGAATTTAATTTGGTGAAATGCAAAAGATTTAATTGGGAATTAACTTCCTCAATTAACTTAATTCATAATTAGTTAATTCTCAATTAGTAAGAAATTGTGAGATAGAGTCACAAGGAATAAGGTAGGTACACATAGCAGACTAGGAAAATATACACAGTTTCAGCAAAGTGACTGGTTTAAAAATAAAACTGTTCAAAATTAAGTTGAGATAACTGCAGACAAATTGGTCAAATCACTGAAAAGGAATGGAGAAGAAGTGATACAAAGAGCATGGCATAGGTAAATTGTCCTGTTTAAAGTTTATTTCTTAAAAATTGCCTCAGCCAAAAGTTATTTGGAGATGGTATTATTTCGGGACTGCTATATAGAAGTATGATAAAAGTCAATATATACTACAATGGATCTGCAAATGAAACAAGAGGAAATATCGATCCGAGAGATAGAAAGCAGGGGATAGTCCAGCAAGAAGAACGCAATAAGACCGAGACATGGTTTTATGCAATAACGAAAGTGCACATGGTCAGAGTCTTATGACTATCATCTGGAATTATATATGAAGCTAGGCTATGTCAAAATAAGGGCATAGAAATAAACTATGTACCACTGTGAGAATACTAATATGGCAATATCAGTCTGGAATAATTCACCTGAGTAATCTATCCGAGCTTCCGCATCCTCCCAACAAAAAATATATCATTTTTTATTATTTAAATAATGTTCTGTCCTCTTTGTATTACCGATATTCAATACCGGGCAAACAAAATGCGAACTGTAACATTAGTTGATAAATAGCTAGAGCTAAAGCAGAAAATAACCTCGAAGTTTTGTTACTAACTTAAAAAATCCAATGAACTTACAAATACGGCGCTTTCATTTCAAGACTTGACAGTCTGAAAAATTACGTGTTTATTTAAAATCGCACCTCTTACCTTATGCTTCTTCACATTTAAAGTGTTCAGTTGTTAATGCCATCTTTCATTTTCTATATAAGCCGTTCTTGCACGCATTCTGTCAACGTCATACCTAACAGTGTACACCTGATGTAAACAGGAGTAGTCAGGCACAGTGATAATATAAACGCAGCCTACCTCACATTAGCGGGCGTGATTCTTTGCACGCTGTTTCCGTTTCATAAGGTGACGGTAATGGTGATGATCTGCTATCTGATAGTGGGTCACTGCTAACCTCCAAAGAAGTCACATGCCGTTCTTATTAATATTGTTGTTGGTTTCTTTTGTTGTCATTAATTTGAGGTATGAAATATTTTACTTGAGTATGAACGATCTTGCTACCCATGCGACTGTGATGTGCAATATATGTATAAGTAGTTTAACTGAAGTAATAAACACTAATATTACTATTATTACTACTATTATTACTATTATACTACTATTATTACTATTACTACTTCTACTATTACTATTACTACTACTACTACTTCTTCTACTATTACTACTACTATTACTATTACTACTACTACTACTTCTACTACTATTATTATTACTATTACTACTACGATTACTATTACTATTACTACTACTATTACTATTACTACTACTTCTACTACTACTATTACTACTACTACTACTATTATTACTACTAATACTACTACTATTACTATTACTACTACTACTACTATTACTACTACTATTACTATTACTACTACTACTACTTCTACTACTATTACTACTACTATTACTATTACTACTACTACTACTACTGCTGCTACTACTACTACTATTACTACTACTATTACTATTACTACTACTACTACTTCTACTACTATTACTACTACTATTATTACTACTGTTACTACTACTATTACTATTACTACTGCTACTACTACTACTATTACTACTACTATTACTACTACTACTACTACTTCTACTACTATTACTACTACTATTACTACTACGATTACTATTACTATTACTACTACTATTACTACTACTATTACTATTACTACTACTACTACTACTACTACTAATATTACTACTACTTCTACTACTGCTACTATTACTACTACTATATAAGATTATCAACATATTAAATAATCTAGAGACTAATATTGCCTGAAATTAAATGGCATCCACGGAACTTCTCTTGTAAGAAAGGTGGTAAAACATAAAATTCAATACAATATTAGAAATTTTAGACGAAGAGAAACAAACACGCTTGAAAAACTTTTTAATTTCATAGGCAGAAACATTTTATGTATTTTCATTAATTTAAACTCTTTTTTAACAAACAATTTCTTAGTATAAACTTGGTATCTCAGGTTGCCTTTTTCGCTTTTCCTCATTCTTTACTCTCTTTACTCTCACCGTCCACGCTGGAAGGGCCTTGGTACCTGTATTTTGTTTCTATTAATTCGGACAGGCAAAGGCACTGTCAAGAAATAATTTGACGTAATCTTTACAGCATAGTCGCCTCTCCTACTCTCCGCTGGCAGAGAGTGTTTCGGAATCAAAGAGGCAACATACTTTTTGACTTTCATACAAAATTGGTAGAACCGGAGCTTTCTCCGTTTGCCCAACCGATTGACCATGGTATTACGAAGCTTTGTAAGGTTGTACCGCCACTTATGAGCCGGAGGGCCTTGGTTCGAATCCCGCCAGGACCGTCCTCCCTGAATGAGATTTTTTCCAGGTTATCCTCATTCCTCATAAATGGCAAATGCCGGGGAGGTACCCTAAACTTAGGCCTGGAATGTTTCCTTCATTCTAAAAAAATCTTTTCCGAATATATCATTTCAAACACTATTCAAAAAAAATGTAAGATTCTTATTAATTGTATTGTAAAAGTGTAATGTCGTTTCATTGTTTCATTGTTTAAAAAATCTTTAAATTTTGATTTTGTAGAGTATTTAGTCGGATAATTAACTTAGAGTTTTAAATTTTAAAAGGGAATTTAATATGTGATATTGACTTAAATTTTCAAGATTTAATTTTGTTGTAGAATGCATTAATGTAAATGAGCAAATTTTACGAATATTTCACACGTTAATTAAGTTTTGTATATGAATAAATTACCATATTTGTTAACTGTTTTCTCTGTATTGAAAGTTATCTTTCTCAGACCACGTCTTTCCTGCTTACTTCCTAATACAATTCCTATCCATGCATTAGCGGGAAGGCGTCGAATTCAACATGAAGAATGTGGTAACAGAAATGGAGGATTTATTGCAATATTGCCTGGTAGTCTGCAATGTTGTAAATGTTGAATAAAACTGCAAGTACTTTTGAGCATTCAATGTAAAGTTGTGTTTTGGTAATGGTTTATATCCCACAAGAGAATGCAAAGGATTAGTCAGTCATATCTCATACAGGGCGTATTATTGTAAAATTAATAACTGTAATGTAACTAAAATATATTTGTTTTCATCCTGAACTTACCGATTTATATTTTTCTATCTAAATTCAAACAACAGTATGCAGGGTGCCAGCGAACCATAATAAACAAATGAAGTGATAATAATTGAAAATTTCAGTATCAAAAGTTAGGGGTTCAATTTAAAATTTCAAAGTGAGTATGGTTGGGGTTGGGAGGGTGAAATGTAAATTTAATCAACGTCGTTTAAACTGATACGTTTTTTGTTTTTGTTAAATTAAATTTGTTATATCGATAGTTATTCAGCTGGAAATTTTTGAAATTAAATTTCTATGTATAATAACTGTAGTGTACTAAGTTTAAATTAAGAAATTTTCTTTTAAAACAAAAAATGATCTAAATTAATAAAAATACATAAAAATTCCTACCTAATAAAATTAAAAAGTTTTCCAAGCGTGTCTAAAGTTTCTAATATTTCTTTTGAATTTTGTTTTACTACCTTTCTTGCAAGAGAAATTCCGTTGATGCCATTTAATTTCAGGCAAATTTTAGTCTTTAGGTTATTTAATTTGTTGATAAACTTATATAGCAAGTGAGTGAGTGAGTGAGTGAGTGAGTGAGTGAGTGAGGGAGTGAGGGAGTGAGGGAGTGAGTGAGTGAGTGAGTAGTATTTATTATTTCAGTTAAACTACTTATAAATATATAGCATATCACAGTCGCATGGGTAGCAAGACCGCTCATGTTATTGTAAAATAACTTAATTTCTGAATTAATGACAACAAAACAAACCAACAACAACATTAATAAGAACGCCCAATTCTTCAATTCTAAAGATACAAAATAACACAAGTACAAGAGTTCTCAGAATATTGCTTATCTTAAACTAGATTCTATTTTTTAAAACCCCAATTGCACATACACACACACATGAAAGACATACATACAATAATTCTGCTAATTATATAAATTTTCTTATTATTTATGTACAATATTTATAGAAATTTATTGTCCCTAAAACTACGTGTTTTATTTAAGAAAATGCCCAAACTTAGCCAGTTTTGTCTATTTACAATTAAGTCCCAACATCCCCCTGCTGGAAGTCAAAAATGAACCCAGGAGACCTTTTATCCTATCATCTTCTGCTGGTATAAACTTAGTCAAAATGTGCACCCAGTCTTCCGGTTCCGAGCATATTGGGCAAATCCTTCTGCCTTCCTCGTCAACAGCCTTACGTGCCTTCCAGCCTCTCAGTCTAAGCCAAGCTATTCCCGACCTCTGTTTCATGCCTAGCTCCATGATATAGGTCTCTCTACCCCAATCTAGTTTTAATTTCGCCCTGCATGTCCAGAGATGACATCTGCATGCATCGCGTCTCTATTTCCTGCCGGTTTGAGTAAGACAGTTGTCTTATGCCTTTTTTCACTATACTATACTTGTTTTTTAATACCTTTCTGCCAAATATCGTTTAAACCGATTTCTGACAATTCCCGCTGCCCAACATTATGAACTTATATATTAAGTCAGGATTAGTTATATAAAGCATCCTATTAAGTTTTCTGTAACCTGGGTACTTTATATGCATTCTAAATGCGAGTAGGTGCACCAGAGTGTTCAGCCCTAATAGATGGAAGATAATTAAAAATAATTACAAAAGTACTCTCTTTTGCCTATATAAACATATTATTGTACCCACAGTGTTACTGAATTCGTAATTTTATTGTCAACTGATTGATCTTCCTTGCAAAGAATTCACAGATTTACTTTGGAGGTAAATAAGATAAACCAGAAACATTCTGTGAAACTCGGTTTCTTTGTAGAGTAAGTTAAACCAAAACATGACGTAAAATCTGCAGTCCTTCAACTCATACGTCTTTAATAACACGAAAGTAACGTTTCTTAAGTAAAATATGAAATGTATAAAATATTTGTTATAATAAATGAATGTGCTCCCGATTCAATATTACTGTAATGTTTAAGTTGGTTTTTTGTTGTAGCAACGCTAGCATAATGTAATGTGAGTTACATCTGTTTACAGAACATCATGCGATAATCTTGGCTTCATTTTTCGTTGTTGATTTACCTGTCATGTAGCAACGCTATCATAATGTTTGTGAGTCACATCTGTTTACAGAACATCATACTATACATTACTGTTGTTTTTCGGTTCAACTTTGAAATATATTAAATAGATATCTACAGTGAAATGGGTATACATTTTTTGGCACCCTCCACATTGTCTCAAACTTAAGATCAACTTATTTACCTCTATATCATTGTAGAAGATCCCTCCCCTAAAACTGGGAATTAGGATTATTTACAAATTTATTATATATTGGGGGAAATACTAGGAATTCGAAAGCTCTTTTAAATGACTAACATTATTTTCTAGCACTCTTTTTTTTACTTGGTAAAATAGATTATATAGGAGAGAGGAAATTATATGTTTTATAATAAGTTGCAATTTTAAGAAATGTTTGCGAATTAATAAATTTATTCTATAACCAAGTTAAAAGCCAGCAGTAAATCATGAAGACGTATATTTAGGGGAGAAATATGGGTTTGAAATTTATAGGAAAGAAAAGTCAACAGAACTAGTGCGAAATGAAAGAACAAGGAATACTATTTCGATGCTAAAAGGTTGAGAAGGATAATGCTATAAAGAATGAAAAGTATTTGGAAAGCTTGAAAGAAAATCGCTAACCAAATAAAATTAAAAAGACTAGACAAAATAAACTGGAGAATGAATGAATGTGAAATTTAATGCTGATCTATTTTCAATAAGAAATAAAAACACAGAATGAATTAGTTTTTGCAAACTTTTAATGAAAATGCCTTTTCTTGTTGACACCAGTGATTTTATAGGGCGTATAAATACTTCAGAGCTGAGTTAATTTTGTAATTAAACAACATCTGGGCTTCTAATAAGAACATTTTAGTTTATAGTATGAAAACTATGTTCGCTTTTGAATTATTAAGCTTTCCTTATTCTTTTTATTTGCCTCGTGAACGGGGGAGTTCAGGAGGTAAATAAAATGTAACTTATAATGCAACGTGCGTTTTCTTATGCTTCCTACGACTTATGCATTCAGAAAGCATATTAGGAAAGCCCAAGAGCCGCAGTTCTTTTTAAAGAAATGTTAGGAACTATTCTAAAACAATCAGCAGTTAAATCAAGAAAAGACGTGCTCATGAAATAAATCCTTTACGTGTTCGTGCCAGAAAACTTGTTTTTAAATATAAATCCGTACTGTGGATAGCAAACTGCAGTGTCTCTCGGTTGAGCCCTGGGTTTATTCCAGTTTCTCAGCTGAGAACTGGATCTGGAGACCTTTCGGCTTTCCATGATTTGAAAATTTGAAAATACAAAGTACATATCGAGACCTAGGGGCCCTCTACCTTAGGCAGGATACTAAATTTATAAAATATTCATCAATACTAAAGATACAAGCAAAGTGAACTTTTTGCAATAGGACAAATATTTGTAAATAACTATGTGTATAATTGTGTTTTATCAGAAGGGAAATGGTGATTAATAAAAGGAGATTTTATACATTAGAATTCATAATTCCATACAATAGAAAAAACATATCTTTAATTAAAATACTTGTTTCATTTTCGCCATGCTTTCATTATTCTGTAACTTTATACTTCACAGAGTTTACGAAGGTAGGTCGATAAGTATCCGACCTGGCCGATAAGGGTTATCGCCTTCACAAAAACCTTACCTGGTGTCATACCTTATCTGTTAAGTAAATAATTGCAGTTATAGCTTACGCCCCACTGTGTTCAGTTGTTCAGATAGAGTTGCATAAAGAAGGATATGTGTAGAAGATTGCGACATGTTCAAAATGGAGTTTCGAGCTGTTATTGAGTTCTTCACAAAAGAAGGAAATTGAATGAATTAAACAGCGATTGGACGGTGTATATGGGGATGCATCCCCCTCATATTCTACCTTAAAAGAATGGGCCATTCTTTTTCGAATGGGACGAGAAAGCATTGAAGACGAAGAGCGTGCAGGTCGGCCCTTGGAGGTGCTCACTCCTGAATACATCACTCTTATGGAAAGAAAATTTCTGGAAGACCGGCGGCTCAAAGTTACAGAAATAGTAGTGAGGTTGGGCCTTTTTAAAACAACAGTCAGTCCTTCGAATTATTCATGAATATTGAAACATGAATTTCATAGGTTAGTATCTAGACTTCTTTCTAGACTTGATTGAAATATATATATATATATATATATATCAATTGTATTTTCTCGCCAGAAGAAAACCTTGAAAAACCACGCGGATCTGTTTGGTGTACTAGATGTAGCTTGCATATACACTTGAAAAACCCTTCCTGTGGTGTTTCTATTGGCGCGGACACAAGCGGTCAATGATCACTTTATTATTATTCTTATTAGTAGTTATGGATTAAACTAAGCCTGACTAAGTAACTAATTGACTTCCTAACTAACTTGAAGTGCTAACTCACTGGCTCGAACTGACTGAAAAGTAACTCACTGACGCGAACTGAACTGACAGACAAAAAATGGCTACCTAATAAACTCGAGCTGACTGACTGGGATGAAGAAGTGGGCTTTTTTGGTTTATCCATGACTTTTATTAAATCTACAGCCGGCCAGTCTTACGTGCTTTCAGTAATGTTATATTTAAATTCTTGTAACGTATTCTTAAGTTCTACTCGTAGATTGGCACATAAGAATCACGTGGTTCCCCGTTCGTTACCTATAGGCTACAACTTGGCGCCGATTTCTCTGAGGGTCCTCCTACTAACGAACTTCGAGACTTTCTATTTTATTTCTCCTCTTTAATCTCCCCCTCAAGTTACTTTTGTTGCAAATATGTCCTGTTATGTTTTGTCAGAGTTGCGTCCTTTTTCAAGGTTACTTCGGGCTATAAAATCACCCTCGTTAGCTGTGTCTGGTGTTTTGGTATTTACAACTTGGCTAGCTTGTCCCTTTGTGTAAGAGGGGACGCCAAGGTCGTGAGGTCCGGGTTTTTTTGAATTTAGCAACTTTACTGCACAAATGTCTGATACAGAATTTCTGAGCATATCTAAAACTTTTGCTTTACTTATATGATGATTGATTAGTGTTTAGGATTCATCAGGGAAGCCTTAATATAAATTAAATACAATATCCTACATTAACCATAATCGTTGGAGCTAGAAAATCCTGCTCCAGGCATTTTTGGAGTTCTGCCTTGGCAACGAGAGAGAAGTTCTGCAAACCATTGTTACAGGAGATGAAACTATGGTCTTCTACTATGATCCCTTGACCAAAAGAGCAATGGAGTGGCGTAAACACGGCGAAGCATCTCCTCTAAAGGCCAAGGTCATTCAATCAACCAAGAAGATCACGGCCACAATCTTTTGGGACTGTGAAGGAATACTCTTCATTGACTTCAAGGAGAGGAACACCACAGTAAATGAGGAGTACTATACTGCTCTACTGCACAGACTACGTGCTTCCATCAAAGAGAAAAGGTGAGGAAAGCTGAGTGGTGGTGTGCGCCTTCTTAACGGACCTGTGCACACAGCTCTTGTTGCAAAGGAAACTGTGAAGAAATGTGGCTTCAAATAGTTCGGCCATCCACCTTACGTCCCACATCTAGCTCCCAGTGACTATTTCCTCTTCTCAGAACTCAAGAAGGGCCTTCGAGGAAGGAAAGTTAAGTGTGACGAAGAAGCGATGGATGCTGTTTATGCCCATTTTACATATAAGACTTTTTACTATTTGGGAGGGGGATTTAAATATAAAATCAAAGATGTGAAAAGTGTGTTGCAATAAAGAGTAACTATATTGAAAAGTCAAATATAGTTTTTGCCTTTATTATACCTAGAAAATGGTTAGGCCGGTAAATTATGAACCTACCCTCGTATAATCCAGTCTTAGTGATTCAAAGAGATAAAACAGTACTTATCTTTCCGTTTCTGGTTGTTTTGTTTTCTCTTTATTGTCAACATCTGCGAAAACTTTGCTTCTTTGATAGTTCTAAGAACATTTTTCAATGTGTACTAGTTAATTCTGGAGTAAGACTATAATAGAGCAAACTGTTTTAAGTCTATTACATGAATTTATATGGCATTGGTCGAAGTGTATTTATAACATTTTCCTTCTCCTAGCTTTTTAATTTTTTCTTAAGGAAAAACAATATTTAAAGTAAATAATTATAAAGAGATGAAAAATATTTTCTAAAATTAAGTGATTGTTCTCCTTGGACTAGCAGAAAATATTTAAAGTTTCTAAAATGCTGCTGATGGTTACGTTAATTTTACTTTTCTCTTACTGCGATAATAAAAATAAGGCAAAATATAACCGGTATGTCAACCTATTGTAACCACCATTAGACCGTCTCATTTTAATTAAAGAAAAATCTGAAGATGAGTATCAACATGAAAATATTAAATAAATAAATAAACTAAAATGCACTGTCAGCAAATATCGAATGCAATAATAACGTAAAATATTACTACATATTATGATTAGTTTTACAAAACCAACAAGTAAAGTAACAAATTGCTGAGAGTTAGTATATTGTATTTTTAACCACCGTGCTTATAATTTAAATTAAAAAATGGAATATTTCTTTTAGCTTAAGCATCCTCCTTAGTTTTTTTTTTTTCTTCTAAAATCCCTAACCTAACTATATTTGTAACACTTCCAATTTGAGGTGAAAATAATATTTGTTATTTATTTCACAACTTAGTGATATAGTAGATAAACTGAAATAATTGGAGGGGTGGGGCATTGCAACGATTGTTAATAAAACTACTTTCTTTCGATTTATTTAGTTGAAACAGAAGTTACAAATTAATCTTATAAGTTCCTATTTGCAGATAAATATTACTGAAATGGGGATAAATAAGTATTCTACAGCCAGTGTATTAACTTGGAAATGTACAACACGAAAATATACATTCACGCTATAAACTGTTATTTAAATAAGGTAATCTAGAAGTTTGTATGGTAGTAAATATTCATAATATACATTCACGCTATAAACTGTTATTTAAATAAGGTAATCTAGAAGTTTGTATGGTAGTAAATATTCTTTTTAATTGCTAGTATAAAGACATTACTGCAATGGGCTAAGATACAAAGATTTGGGAGTAAAAGAATGTATCCAGCAGTGAATCGCGATTTTAGTTATTTCGTACAAAAAAAGCTGGAATTACAGACGGTGCCAAAAAATATGTATCCACTTCAAGCAAAGAAAACTGTGTTAACATAACAAAACTGAATTCACACAAACAGAAAATGATGAGCACTAATCATCTTAGACTTTTACAGTTACAACAGTTGCTAAAAATGCCCACCATCGGCGATACATTTCTGAGCACGTTGAACTGCTGATTGAGCAACGTTTGCGAAAATGTCCTCAGCGATTGCAGCACATGCCGTTTCAACTTCTTCCCGAAGTGCTGTCAGTGTAGCTGGTTTTCTACGGTATACAACATCCTTAAGATTTCCTCATAGGTAGAAGTACAACGGAGTTAGATCCGGAGAACGCGGTGGAAACCTCTTCGTCCCCATTGCCTTTGAACTTCAACAACATTCTCGATTTTCCATTGCCACTCCAAATTTTCTTTCCGCTGTTCAAACGATAACCTTGTTTCCATTTTGTTGTAACAAGTCTAGCATAACGTAATGTGAGTCACATCTGTTTACAGACGATAATCTTACCTTCATTTGCTCATTGTTGATTTACGATAATATAGGCTTCATTTGTTCATTGTTGATGTAATTGTCACGTATCAACGCTATCATAACGTATGTGGGTCACATCTGTTTGCAGAACATCATACCACACATTACTGTTGTTTTTCGGTCCAACTTTGAAATATATTAAATAGATATCTACGTATACAATTTTTTGGTATCCTCGGTATGTTCGACAAAATTTTGCCTCAGTGTGCATGACCAACTGTTTAGCTTGAATTAGGATCGAAAGTAATAGAAAGGAGATTTGGTGGAAGCAAAAGTAAACATGTAAAAAGAACATGACTGCAAGGTCATCAGGAAGGCATTAAGGAGTTAGTGTTACAACACGATAACGACCACAGACATTCACTAGTTATATAGGAAGTGATGTATTTACTCTTCGATCTCAAATTTTCAATCTTAAGCAACATGAAGGAATCATTTGTACTGCGCAGTTCGAAACCCCTCACAAAGAAAGCTTCATCTCGCACTGATACAAGTCTGGATAGAAAAGCTTGAGATATTGGTAGAAAGTATAGCTAGTGTAGGTTAAGCATTCTCAATCACGTGATTACTGCAAAGAAGCAAAAATAACAAAAACATTTTTAAACTAAAATAGTAGTTCTAAAACAAGGTACTCAAACTAGGAACTGTGTTTTGTAACCTCAGGACTATAAACATTTTATAACACTCCATTGCTACCCACCGACAAGGGTGGCCGAGGTCGTTAAGCCGCGGACTCGTGAGCGGGAGGTCTAGGGTTCGAATCCCGCCAGAACCGACCTTCCTGACTGAGGATTTTTCCAGGTTTTCCTCAGTCCTCATAAATGGCAATCACTTCATCTCACGTATCATAACTGTTCCATCGTCTGTGGTATCTTTGTAAATAAAAAAAAGGGCGTTAAACACCATTCTTTTATTCATTCATTCCATTGCTACCAACTTTGATTAAACAAGTAATTCACATGTTTAAACTAACACAAATTGAATATTTTGTAATGTATTATTTTAATATTTGCGTATTTGAACTTTTGAAAATAGGGTGTGAATCAATTAGAGTCTGGAACAACTATCTGTGAGGGCCTGGGAAGGTTGCGCAGTGGACAAGGAAAGGCACGTGCCAAGCGCAACCAATAAGCGTAATTTAAAGTGGAGAATCTTGTGCGTTTGGTTCTATGTGAGTTGATCTATGATTTACGTCTTTTTCTTCCAGTTTGAGCTTTGTTTACTGTTTTAAGGTATTACAGAGAAGTAAGACATGGAGCATGTAGAACATAAACATTTTGTTTTGCATAAATAAGCAAGTGAAATTGTATATAAAGTGTACAGTTCTTTAAGAAGGAAGCAGCCGACACGCAACACGTGGCCAGCAGCTCGACTAACGGTGTTGCCAAGTGTCAAGATAATTCTTTTTAGAGGAAAATCGTATGCGCAAAAAAAGCAGAACTGATCTAGATGACTTTGATAAAGGTTTTCTACGTAACTTGATTTTTGACATATATAAGAAAGTGGAATTTCCTATTGCACATATACTATCAGTTAAAATGAAGAATTCACTTGTTTTTAAAAGGCGGCAGGTAACCATGCTACGTTTTTTTTTTAAGTACGTGTTCTTCAAATATAGGCGATGTAACGTTAGGATCAGGTTCTTTTGGAAAAGAGTGAAATAGTAGTTGCTAGATTGTGTTTTAGAGCAATACGTGAAATTAGAGAGGCTAAAACATTTAACAATTATTATTTAGTAAAAATATGGGTGAATCAGAACCACACAGAAAAGATGTGCTGGACAAGTGAAGATCGCTCTGGTGGCGTAAAAGTTCCAATTGATTAAGGCTTTTTGTTACCAAGCCGGTTCCGCAAAAAACATGTTTTGTTTCGGAATGAAAGTTAATTTTAAAACAAAATCGACTGCTAAACAGTATCATTCTGAAATAACGTATTTCCTGTTCATATTATGGTTGGAGGAACAAATATATAGCCCCTAACTCTGTCATTGTTATGGACAATGCCAGCATCCATTTCTTTCAATTAGATAAAGTCCTCTGCACAAACACTGGGAAGGCGGACATAATTGCCGGGTTGTTCTCCGTATTCTGTAACACAAACGCGGGCGGATTTGTTGCGGCTGGATAAAATGAACAAATCAGGGTGCAAAACATACGAAATTGACAATATCCCAAGAACCGTGGCTATCAAGTAATGACCCATCGAACACTAATACTATCCTCTTCTATAAAGTTTATTTGATGTGTATGCTTTCTTTCCTTTCTCATTCAAATAGCTGCTTCCAAGCTATGGAGGTTTGGCACCTCCGCGGAACATATAGCCATCTCTCTCTGCGCAGTAGCCAGCTAAAACTCGCACAAATAGCTGCTCCGAACTCTTGTAGTATTACATAATAACTATTAAACTCATTCCTAAGAAGTATTTGCATGAGTAGCCATGCTGGCAATGCAACCATGTCAGCCTGGAAGAAAATCAATAACAGCTGATTCCATTATTGCGCAAGCCCAAGCGAAAAAGTTACATTTTTAAATAGCTTTAGTATAATACACAAAGAAAGCATAAAATTAAAAAACAATGTTTGATTTGTAGTTTTTACCCTCCTCCAAATAAGTTTATAAACCTCTAATTATCACTCCTAGATATATATATTTTTTTCTTTAATATATCTCCAACAACTATTTAGTCACATGGAACCTTAAAGTTAGTAATATCATGAACATGAAATTCAAAGCATGATTTCACTTAGTTTGTGATTGTAATCACAATTACAATAAGTTTGTAAACAGTTCCACATCTTTTGCTAAGGCGAAATAGCATTTTGAAATTCATCATGGGATGAAATGTCGGAATAATAAGAAATCTGTGCAATATATCGCTTGTAAGTTTAGCCTAACATAACCTATAATTGAACGCAACTCTGGCTGTTTTTATTACACGGAAATAAAAAAAATATCTATACGAAATTAAAATAAATGTGATATAGCATTTTATTTATACACGAAGTTATTATGCTTCTGTACTCTGGGAAATGTTTTATTCAACAATTACTAAACTCTAGTTCATGCTTTAACTTGTGAAATTTCGTGAGTTAGATTTAATTTGAGGTTAAGACAATATTCTTAATGTTTGAACAACCAAAATTTAGGTGCAGCTGATAGTTAATTTTATGCCTAAAGCTAAGTTAGCTCTTTATACAACTGGCCCTTAAGGTATCAAAGTATTTAGTAACTAATAGGTCTCTTCAGACTGAAATTCATTTTTTGTTAAGGATTTACGTTAGCTTTGACGTGGTCTACTCCAGTGCTAATTAGTTACCATCGCGCTAAATCCCTCCTAAGCTCATTAAACTCTTGTGCCTCTCTGATAATAAGCTTTAAGTTCACATCTAAGGATACTGAACATCTTCAGGGAGTTTCAAGCAGTATTCCAGCCAGCTTATCAGTTGCGATTTGGCCATTTTTGCGTGATTCTTGGTGTTTACTCTTTAGGCATTACTAACTCTTTCTTTGTGAAAATACAAAGACCTTTTACAAATGTTGCAGGCATTTATTATAAATGTATCGTATCATTAATTTTTTTCTAAGCTGTGCCAGTAAGAACTCAGAGGGCGCACTCTTAGACTTTTTCTTAACCAACACTCCTAATGGGAGGAAAACTTTCGTAACAATTACTTTATTACATAACATAGTTACGATATTATGACATTTACAATATACACATTTGTGCCATTGTTTGGAAATGAACGCGTTTTTTTTTTTTTTTTATGGTTTTCAAATGGCTGTTCGCGCCTTTCAAAAACAGCACTTGCAGTGTAATTATCCTTTGCAGCGATATTGACGAGGCGGTAAGGAAATAACTAACATGTAATGGATGGAGGTAAGATTTGGAAAAAGGGAATTTGATAGGTTATATGAAATCTCAGGGGTAATGTTATTTCTTCCTCTCCGACGATTGGTTTCCGCTGACTTATATTTTGTCACGGCTGTTGATACTCTACTGCTGGATACTTTTATTGTCCTGTGACCACAGGGGAAGGAATATATGGAGATTGATAAGATTTCTCGTTATGGAATACGAAACAAATTTATTGTTCACAAACCCTTCCATATAAAATGTACTGTCGGTATTTTCTGGAGAATATGTGCCACTTTCCAGCTATGACGATCACTCTGACATTTCTTAATTTGATAAAGACTGATTCTGAAATCAACTAAGCCTGTGGCGCAACTGAAATCAATTAATAAAGCTCGTCCACTTAATACTCCTCCAAAACTAATACAGCTTTCCACTAACTGAACTGAATTGAACTGAGAAAGCCCTTCCACTGATAATGCTCTGCCTAATACTCTTGCGAAAACTGACTGCGGCCCGCAACGTTACAAGAGTAAGTAAACATGGCCTATGTGACTTTTTACATGTAGATATCAACTGAACCTGCTAGCTTCTTCCCTTGAAGAGGTTATCGCTCTATCTTTTCATCCCTGTAGTTGCCATATGTTTTATTATGCCTACCCTGCTTTACAATTATCTAACAGAATACAAATAAACATTTTACTCAAGGATTCTCCTTTAGAAATTTCTCCAGAAAACATCGGTTTGCTTGGGTCATCTTTATAAATATTGTTACAATAGGCAACAGAAATTCCCAGGTCAGATTTTATGGCTAGGATAGCTTTCTGCACCCTGGCAAGAACATTTTACATACAACAATTCAATACTTGTACAGGAAATAAAATCACATTGCACTCATGATTATAATAAGGAAATTACATATAATTACTTGCAACAATTACTCTAATTAAATATGGAGGAAGCAGCTTATAAATAATGTCTCACTTCCAGCTGCGAATTCAGCAGCAGACCCATTTATGTCCTCTTTCTGTCTTTGTTACTATCAGAATTTATAACTTCAAAATATTTATTTAACAATAGGGTGGAGAGAGATGATTATAAAGTAAATGATTTAGAAACCGAAGCAAACTATTAAGTAAATCCGAATCGAATAAACTTTTTATTGCCACAATCTGGGATACAAGATAAAACAAAATTTAATTTGCATCTTACTAAGTTAAGTATTCCTACAGCCTGAACATTCACCTGTGCACCTTAAAGGGAGAGTTAAAATACAAAGCGATTCCAAAGCATTGGCAAAAGAATGAGGCTACAACATTTATATAGAAATGCGAGACTAAATCCTTTTGAGAATGTAGTAGGCAATGAAGCCAAGACTCCAGTTTAAGATAACTCGAAATTCCAAAAGTAATTCGTACCGCTTGAAATACGTTCTCTTACATCGGAGTTGCATCACTATTACCTATGTTACATAACTATGTAATTATATTTGATCGCATGATAGCTGAAGTGAATCCTTAGGCAGATTGTGCGCCCTAAAACTGGTTATGCAAATATCCTATTCCTGACTTACATAGCGCCACAATGTTGATTAAGTAAATTACAGAACATAACTCCATTGCGAGTACTTCAGAAAAAATGCTGAACCTGTTGTGTATCCGTGGTCTACTTAGTCTGAAACATGTAATAAATTTCAGATTTTTCTGAAAAACTCGGGACTTAAAAAAAAATGAATGGTATTTAACGCCCGTTTTTGCTACAGAGGCACCACAGGCGATGGACACTGGATGATACATGAAATGAAATGATATATTGGGAAAGGATATTTTTTTAAGGAAGGAAGCGTTCCAGGCCTAAGTTGAGGGTACCTCCCCGGCATTTGCCATTTATGAGGACTGAGGAAAATCTGGAAAAAAAGCTCAGTCAGGGAGGACGATCCTGGCGGGATTCGAAACCAGACCTCCCGCTCACGAGTCCGCGCCTTAACGGCCTGGGCGACCCGTGGCGTTGCGGGACTTAAGGCAGCCAAGAACTGCAAATCTAGCAAATAATACAATAGTATATTTTGTTTTGCATTGTATCTCAGAAATTTATAAAGCTAACAATATGAAATTTTTATGAGATATTAAGAATACGTAACTAAAATGCTCTGTAAGCTTTAACTTTCTAACGTACATATTAAACGTTTTTTCAACAAAAATAAATCTTATTTTCCAATAACTTAAATTTATTTTTATATAAATATGCTTTTTTCTGAGGATTAACCATTCTGAACCATTCTTGTTGAAAATTTGGACACACATAATGTATGCAAATGTGAAGTGTAGTAATCAAAATTATTTAAATATCACTATTAATTTATAAAAATCAATACCAATTAGAAATTAAAAACTTTTTTTTAAAAAAAATTGGAAATTAATACCTTTCAAGCATATGTTATTCTAGTTCCAAGGATAATGTGTTTTCTACAGTTTAAGTAAAAAAAAAAGTAGTTCTAATTCGACCAATAATTTATAAGAAAAATGCATGATTGTGTCACACTGTTTTTAATTTTTTAACAAGATTATATTTTGGTTTTAAAGTTTTAAAAAACGTATGAGCATTAGAGAATTAAACTTTACAAAACATCTTTAGTTATGTTTTCTCAATATTTCATGTTGATTAGCTTTAAAACTTTCTGAGATACAGTGTAAAATGTATATTGCATTATTTGCTAGATTTACACTTCCTGGTTACCTTATGCTAGCCCAGATGCATAATTTTAAGATGCTGTTTACCGCTGAGTTATTTCAGCAGTGTTCACATGGGACATTCCGCTACCAGGGCACACATAATTACGTTGAAACCAGCACCAGACAGGCGTGACGTTATCACAAGGTTAAGCCAGCGCCAAGGACAGAGTTAATTTGCATTAGGTCCTCACCGCACGAGTTGCTGAAGTCTCTAAGGGGAGACGGGAGGTCTAGGGTTCATATTGCGCTGGCACAGGTCCTTTTTATAGAGATTTTTTTCCCCAGGTTTAATTCAGTCTTCTCAGGAAGATGTCCTAAACTTAGTCCCTTATCTCAACAAAAAATCTTTTGCCATTTTCTCATTTCATTTTATATATCATCAGTCCGTTAAACGCTATTAAATATAACACTGCAGATACTTTAAGGAGAAAGTCCTTAACTCAAGAGATAAACTGAGAAAAATATTTCTTTTTTCAAATAGGTGTAAGATCGATATACTATTACCAAATAGCAATATGACTAGCGCCACTATAAGAATAGACATGCCTGAGCACGTTCAGAATTCTAGTAACCAGAAAGGGTTAGTAACTAGTATTCCATGAAGCCATCATCGCCTTCATAACACAATTTCAAACAACGTACAAAATCATCGAAAAGCCAAAATCATCGCCCTAACAAGCGTACCAACATTCAAACACGAGAATCGTTTTATTTAACAAATGTTCTTAAAGTACAACAATTATTAATCATAAATTAACTTCCAATATCTTGGAAACATTGAAATTGCAATTAATTAATTAATCATATTACAATTTCTTTCATTTCAAAACGTTAACCTTGAAGTATTAGTAACTTCTATTATACTAACAGAGACCTTCATACATTTATTTTACTCCGAATACACACACCAAAGCGTCGAAGGCATGCAAATCCTCGACTGAAAAAAATAAACCAATCTTAGAATCTAAATGTTATATACTTACCATATTAAAAATCAATAAACTCTTTTTGCATACAATTTTCGATTTTTGAGGAATTAAAGAGCCCTCGGCTAAACCGGTTTCGTATACAATTTCTTCTGGAGTGATAACCTTATTTTTAATGTCAAACACTTCATTCATTTCCATTTGAATTCTTCAAAACAAAAACAAAATAACATTGTCATAGAAACGAGAACTAAAAAAACCATGCAATATAATACGCCATACCTACAATGTCATAACATCACATTTAGCAAATGTTTAATACTTTTTAAAAACATTTCAATGCAAAAATTGCATAATTCTTTGTATACGGTACCTGTATGATCTTCATTCTGAACACTCGTGAAAATTAGCGCATGAGCGGAAGTGAACGCGATAAACGTTCGCTCGTCTCTAAATTACCACTATTATAATTATAACTATTATAACTATTATAATAAGAGCAATAATGATAATAACGTTAACACAGCTGACAGCTTATTTTATTTTTTGGTAATGTGCTACACATATCATGACAAAATTACTTGCTGGAGATTTTTTGTTTATACGAGTTTTATGGGACACCAATGAAGTAATGAATGAAACTGCTCTATAACGACTTGCACAAAAGTTGAGGTTATGGATCTGTTGATTATTATTATTATTATTATTATTATTATTATTATTATTATTATTATTATTATTGGTGTTGTTATTGATGTTGGAATTATCATCATCGGCGATGCTCATGTGTTCTGCTAAAATAAACAATACCCCATTCTCGCCAGTTACCCTATTTTATAGCTATGCAAAGGCATTGAAATATATTGCTTACTCTATTTCCCTGGACTGAAGTATTAGTAACTTATTTAGCCATTTGGTTTAAGTGGGCAAAATATTTACATATGGTGACGCTTTTGTACTGAGGGATGTGACAAAAATTGTTTCTAAGTGATTCCAGGCAATGACGTAATCTATAGGCTATCTCTCCGTGTTTTCTCGCTCACTCGCCATCTTGTACTACCCATCAACTATCATTTCCGTAGGCAGCAGCTGTTACTCATGTCCCTCCCACCCGTTAGTAGCGCTGTGTAACTCACAGAGCAAACAGGAAACTGAGAGCAACAGGTTAGTTAGTTTGGAACAGTATTTTGTTGACATTTCTAACTAAAGAACTTTAATATCACGGTTGATGTAAATTGTTTTCAATAAGTGTGATATCTTATTATAATATCTCAATGCGTTAACAGACTGTGATTAATGTGAAAATAGAAATAGAAAAAGAATCGTAGTTTCACTTGCGTTAAATTCCTTAATTGTGATATTGTTGTTGTAGCGAAGTAGTAAAAGATTGTTGTCGCAGCATCTCTGTTGTAGCGAAGTAGTAAAAGGTCAGTGGTTTAATCCTGGTTTCGTCAAGCCTGACTGCATTTTATTCATAATTTATCTGTAACCTACAGAGCAACGCTTGGATATATTTATTTCGTAATATGCTTTCCCTAACTAGGGCTGATACCGCCTTTGACGAAATCTGTCATAATTTTATTAAGCTCTAAATTTGTTTTTGTCCCTAAAACGCCTTTGACGAAATCTGTTATATTTTTATTAAGCTCTAAATTCATTTTTGTCTCTAAAACGCCTTTCTTGCTTTCACTATTTTGATTCATGTATTACTATACAAAAGAAGTGTACTTAAATTTATTAGTTATTACTATATATTTGTATTTCTTTCAATCTGCTTAAATATATATTTTGTTAATTATGTTCACCGTGTTAATTAGATACATAATTTCGATTGTTTTCATATAATTATCTATAACAGTGGTCAGTTTTTTTCTAAAAATTAATAGTTTAATTCCATTTTAAAAACATGAAACCCTTGTCTATACAGGCAGCACTAATTAGAGCTTGCCTCAATGTTTATGTACTACGAACTGATTTTTCGACAGTCTGCGAGTGGTATTTTTAATTTTTTATTTGAAATCCCCTTTTTCGTATTAACCTAGACTTGAAGTAGCTTGTCATGCCTAAAATAACGAAAGGATATTCATCCAGATTGTTCATACACAACTATCGCAGTGATATACTACAGAGTATGTCCGAACTCCATCGACAAACTTTCACAAGTTGTTCAAGGATTTTTCTGAGTGTATTGATATAAGGAATCCATGGTCTCCGGTGGCTCATTACAGAGTAATTTCATTGCTTTCGTTTTGTTTAACTCAACTACCTTTGTATTGTTTATTCGTAATATGATTGGTGCCAAACAAAACACACAACCTTTCACTGCTGAGCCTTATGTACTACCCGAGAGATTGAATGGAGTAGTCTGCCAAACGTTCCTTCAACATGTCCTCCCACATTTTCTGGAAGATGTGCCGCTAATATTTCGCAGGCGTGTGTGGATTCAACATGATGGGGAGCTAGCACATTTTGAAGTGAATGTTAAGGAATGCCTTGATGAACAGTTCGGGCAGAAATGATTGGTCGAGGTGATCTTGTTCCTTGGCCATATCTGACACCCACGGACTTTTTCTTTTGGGGTCACGTGAAGAGCTTAGTGTACATGACTCCTGTCGAAACTAATATGGACCTGGTTGCTGGGATTGTAGTAGCCGCTGACGATGTGCTTCAATCTCCTGGGATGCTAGAGTATGTGCGATAGTCCATGATGCGAAGTTTGTTACAGTGCAACAGTGTAATATGGATTTTTTCGTGTAATTTTTGTAATGTTTGATCATCTACCCTTAAAAATAGAGATTATTGCAATAGTCAGGAGGTGATGGGTAGTTACGGTGGCGGACCGTAATGTAAACACGCTCTACAGCAGTCAAATGTTGTATTTTGTTTGTAAACAATCGAGTTCCGAGTAAGCAGACACAAAGGTTGAGTTAAACAAAACGAAAACAATGAAATTACCCAGTAATGAACCACCGGAGACCATGATTTTCATATATTAAAACACTCAGACAAGATCCCTGAATAACTTCTTATGAAAGTTTATCGGTAGATTTCGGATTCACTCGGTTGGGGTATTTAGCGAGATCGAATTCTGAGAGAGCATGTTACGAAAATGACTCCTCTACCTGATTCTCCTACAGATGGCTCTGCTAATAAAGGGATACCATAACTGAATACAAACAGCTAGGTATCAGGGATGTGTATACAATGGAAATTTTTATAATAATTATTACCGAATGTAAGCAATTCGAAATAGTTACTATTGAGGCTAAAGTTTATCACTGGGTTGGTGGCGATTGGCTATTATGTTGGCACTACTTTCTTATTAGAATTAAAGCCTGCGATAACTTTCTGACTGCACACTTACAAGTTACGATAGTAAAATATTGTTTTGAATGTCTCTGAACAATTTAACCAAATGACTCTTAGAAATTCCAAGTTTACACTTAAAAGCAATGAAAACTGTTCCACTGAATAATAGTTAATACTAAAAACAAATTGAATTATCCTTTCTTCGTTATTATTATTATTATTATTATTATTATTATTATTATTATTTGAGGTTATGTTAGGCGGTTGCTAAGAAAACAAACAAAGAAAAATTAACAAATCGAGGTGATATTTGTGCAGTGAATATTTCTCCTAGATAATAATTTTTATATAGTAATATAGTAATAATATTCTGAAATCTCTTAATTATATTCTTCTCTCCTTCCCTTACTTGATATCGGATAATGGTATATATGGTAAAGCTACTGTAAGGCGCGGAAAAGCATTATACGTTTTACAGAGATCTGTCTTTTACAATAATTGTAAAAACTGCGCTATACTCACCAGCTCCTTAACCTATTTTGTTATATCAGATACGTTATAATTAAAAAACGTTCTTATAGTTTCTCGGCCAAACAAAAAGAAATAATAGTAGTGCTTAAAAACGCTTGATCCTTATTCAGAAATCACTAATAAACAACCAAAACGAAAAAGAGATTAAAAAAACAAAGATTAACCCACCTTAATGTGATGTTCTACATAATTACCTGTTATATCAATACATAATAAAGAAACTACAAATATATTTTAAAAAGAAAAAGTGCATTTTCATTGCGGTTCAAGTTTTAATTAACGAATCGGAAACTTCCACATTTATAACTGATTGCTACACACAATTTACTGCAGTGATAAAACGTCATCTAATGGATTCATTGAGAACTATAGCCAACTTTGAGCCGGATTTAAGGAGCAAGAATATCAAAGGTGCCGGCACAATTACATTATGCCATAAGATGTACAAATACCGATTGTCATTTGAAAACACGAATGAAAAACAAAACACATTCACATCTCCCTCTTTTATTTCTTAAAGTAAGAACATATTTGCTCATGCCGTCACTTCTTTTGGTGCTTTCATTTGTCTTATTAACGTTACTAGTAGCTCCTTTGGATATTCTAAGCCTTTTCAAACATAAATTAATTGTCTGCACACTAACCTTGAGTACAAAAACGTTTTCTTAAGCATCTCATCACATGGCTGTATTTTATTTCAGGTTTCCGAGATTAATTCAAATTCAACCATTTTTTAAAAAGTACCATTAGGTTATGGCATTAATTTTTGTGTTTTCTCCACACTTCTTTACAAATCTAATGAGATACATTCGAAACCGTCCCTTTTCAAATCGGCCGCTTACAGACGCGACGCGACTTTTCAAACTTGGATACTAAAATAAAATAAATGAATTCTTAACTTGGCATTCTTACAGAAAATACTGAAACTCTAATTAGAACTTCAGTGCTGAAGAACTGACGAATGTAAATGATAGTTTCTTAACAAGATGTATTAGTTTGTTAATACTTCCAGCACCATCTCTAAGAAGGTTGAGTACAAAATTCATGTCACGTCCGTAAGCGGCTGATTTGTGAATGGAAAGTTTTAAATGTGAGTTATAGTATTTTCCCCTACTTCACATTTTGGCCTAACCCTCCTTGCCTTTAATTTCATACCATAGCTTGCATACTAGAAATTTGAAGTCGGTTATCAGATAAATGATAGTTGTGGGCAATGCTGATAATATTATTGTAATGGCCAATATTTTGTCAGTATTTAGTTTATTCATTCCGGAATAGACTTTAGGTCTAATCTTGATATATACCTGCTACTAATGACCTTGCTTTTTATGTTTTAGCGCAACTGCATTTTTATTTTATTTATTTATTTATTTATTTATTTGTGAGCGAAAGTGTATTGATGCATTTACTCTCTCTCCTGCTAAGTTTCCACACTTCGCGTTTCTTTTAACTAAACATATGGACACATAGAGCTTAGCACGGAATTTGTTTTAGATGTTTTAAACTTTACCACAAGAAGGATTAAGAGAGAAAATAGAAGGAGTTTAACAAATTACTAAACAGTTAAGAGCACAACATACAAATTAGCTGCTCAAAATTAACAAAAATAAGAAGAAGTATTTAAGAGCAGTGTCAAAGCTAACATTTTGGCCACTAGGAAGAAGTAGTAAATTCAATATTGCAATATTTAAATAAATAATCAAATTTTGTACTTAATCGCTAACTTGGGGGTTGTTATAGCTCTATCTCTATTAAAACCATTTCTTGTAGCAAATTGTCGTAGGTGGTATCAATAGACTAAATCATTTCTTTCCATCACATTTAAAATGTGTGCTTGTCCTTACTTTGCAAAAAATTATAATACCCCGGTTTTAGAGTCCTATGTTCTTATTTTTTATTAATCTTGAGCATAGATATGGAGACAGTAAAAGTGATACCAACTAATAAATATTTTATGTGAAATATTTAAATTATTATAGAATTACGACATATTTGAATCTTTGTTAATTGCAGTACAGTTTCAAAATAATTTAAATGTTGAAGATATTTGATTTTGAAAATAAATTTGGGCATTTTTGTATGTATTTTATTCCTCTAAATTGCATTAAAACTAAACTTTTAACAAATATAAACAAGGAATTCTTCAACATAATAGCATGTACTAGCCCCTCTGCCTTTTTTCACGGTTTATCTCAATTTATAGTTAAGTAACTTATATAACACGACTTGGTAACATCTGTGTACCTTCCGAATTTCTTAACGATTTGTTTTATATTTTAGAATTATGGTACATGATGCCAAAATATATCACAATCTTAATATTGCTATAAATTATATCTTACTTATGGCATTGACATGATAACTTGATCAGCTACGTAATTTCGTAGCGCATCGCAGCAAAATTCTTCCATGTATTAACAAACGAACAATATATAGTTTTCGAATTAATATCTTAAAAACGGTCAGGATATTTGCACAAAAGACGCGAACTCCAGGTTTTTGTAGTTTTATGAGCCAATGAATACATGCAGAGGGTGCCAAAAATATATATACACACTGCAAGCAAAGAAAAAACTGTGTTAACATAAGAAAACTGAATTCACACAAACAGAAAATGATAAGCACTAATCATCTTAGACTTTTACAGTTACAATGGTTGCTCAAAATGCCCACCATCGGCGTCGATACACTTCTGAGTACGTTCAACTACTGATTGAGCAACGTTTACGAAAGTGTCCTCAGCGATTGCAGCACTTGCAGTTTCAATTTCTTCCCGAAGTGCTGTCAGTGTACCTAGTTTTCTGCGGTATACAACATCCTTAAGAGTTTCCCATAGGTAGAAGTTCAACGGAGTTAGATCCGGAGAACGCGGTGGAAACCTACGTACACTTTACTTTGCAGATTTCTGCGGTGGGAGCTCAAAAGTTCCAAAACCATAGCCGAGGACGCGGGTCTTCTTGCTATGGGAGGTCTCTCATCTGAGTCTCAAATTTGCCTCGAATGCGTGCAATTATTACTCACGTTGGCGGTTCTGTTCTGTACACACGTCTCCATTACCTTTGAACTTCAACAACATTCTCGGTTTTCCAATACCACTTCAAAATTACTCTTCGCTGTTTAAACGATAATCTTGGCTTCATTTTGTTGTAGCAACGCTAGCATAACGTGATGTGAGTCACATCTATTTACAGAGTGTCATACGATAATTTTGGCTTCATTGTTGATTTACGATAATCTTGGCTTTATTTTGTTGTAACAACGCTAGCATAACGTAATGTGAGTCACATTTGTTTACAGAACACCACACGATAATCTTGGCTTCATTTGTTCATTGTTGATTTACCTGTCACGTAGCTAGGCTATCATAATGTATGTGAGTCACATATGTTTACAGAACATCATACTGCACATTGCTGTTGTTTTTCGGTCCAACTTTAAAATATATTAAATAGATATCTACTATGAAATGGGTATACATTTTTTTTGTCATCCACGGTATTTAGCATTCTTGAAGATCGTCCAAATAAAAGTACACATTGACTTCTGTTTGAAACAGAGAACAATTAAGCAAAACAGTACTCATTTTTCAAGTGCTCGTTTTATTTTTTTTTTTTTTTAAATTGGAAATCTTGTTAAATGTATATTACAAGTTATTTAATTAACGGGCCGTTTTGTTACTCGTAACTGTTTTTCCCCTTCCATCAGAAGCACGAATATAATAATGCAACACTATCCGGTCATTAAATTCAAAATGAATAGGGAAGCAGTAAGAAATCATAAATTTAAAAAAAAAAAAATGGAAGGTATTGCATTAGAATACTAGCTAACTTACCAACAGGATCAACTGACAGAATGCATGAAAATCTTGCGTATGCTGTAAGTGCGAAGACACGAAAACACCTATGTATAAAATATTTTCAATAAAGCAACTGAAAAAAGTTTAATGTTTTAAAATGTCATGTGTAGTAACTTAGGCATTTCCAATAAATATTAAACATTATGTTCTTTCTCGTATAACTTTGCTAATATTTATAGCATATTCATTTTTCCAAATACAATGTTTGTTTACATTGATAGATAAATTTTATCATAATCATTAGCTTTTAGATAAGGCATTATTGATATTTGCTTATATCTGCATTATGTTTTGTGTAATAAAGTAATGTTTATATTAAAATTTTAGAAACTGCATCAAGCTCTGAATTTAAATTCTATGGACAGATATATACCATCTGCATGATACTAACAAAGTAGCTGTTGTTGATTTGGTTTATTTACGGACGCTCTTTAACATCTAAGTCTTCAGCGTCCATTGAATTCAGGGGGTGAAACGATCGACAAGTTTTGCTCAGAGGCCTCTTCTTTCAGGCTTGAAGTTCTTTATCGTGTGTAAATCTATGACATGGCACCTACGGCTTTACTTCCCTTCCGAAGTACTTAGGATTTTTATGCCTCATAAAATCCATCGATCCTGGACGGGATTGAACCCGCGATCTTGAATTTAGGAGGCAAGTATGGTTATCACTAATGTGTGTTGATAAGGTATTTATTATCCAGAGAAATTATATAAACGTTCTATTTCATATATAACATGACATTTGTATCTTACCCATTTGTTCCGAATCCGGAAATTAAATTAGTGACACTAGTACCGACGCCTGAATAATCCACGTGCAAACATTTAGCAAATGGTTCAAGTTATTTAAAACTTTAAGAAACACGTCGTGGAATTTATTTACAAGGACAAGAATGAAGGATCTTCTTCGGTTTGAAGTCCGTTTTTAATAAAATATATATTTGTATTTTAACATGACAGTTATATCTGGGACAGTAGACATGGGTGGCAGAAATTGTTAAGACAGTTCTTGGGAAATTTGCTTTCGAATCAAACTTTCTTTTCTGTTTTCCTTAGTTCTCTTCAATGTAATTTTACTTGTTTTGTATTTACGGACGCTCTTTAACATCTCAGGTCATCAGCGTCCCATTCTACTCAGGGCGTGAAACGGCCGACAAATTTTGCTCAGAGGTCTCTGCTTTCAGGCTTGAGGTTCTCTTTCGTACCGTAAATGTACGACATGGGACCCAGGCTTTACTTCCCTTCCGAAGGAAGCCATACTTAGGATTTTTACGCCCGAAAAAATCCATCGATCCTGGCCGGGTTTGAACCCGCTATCTTGGGTTTAGACGGCTAGTATGGTAACCACTACAACACCAGCACCGACCTCTTCAATGTAGGGGAGGTAACCCTAAACTTATGCTTGGAACATTTTCTTTCTCCTCTCCAAACATTTTTATCCCAATTTCTCATTTGATCAGTAGTTAACACCTATGGTGCCACAATTGGAAGAATGGACATTTAACACCATTAAACAATTATATTTAAGACACCGGTTGCAAACTGACAAAAGTTAACTCTACCAAAAACAAACAGTATTTAAAACTAAATTATGTGCCTATTACAAATACTTTTAAGAAGAATTGATGAAGATATATATATATATATATATATATATATATATATTTCATTTTTATGATATTTTCATTGCCATAATTATATTTTCGAGTTTTATGAGGTTTTGTAAGAAACTGTAACTTACAAATGCTTTAAGCAACTTTCTCCGGAAGGGAAGCAAGTCGTTGGTCCGTGTCGTAGATTTGCAGCAAGTGAAGGACCAGAAAGAAGAAGCCTCTGAGCAAAAATTTTCGACCTTTTCACGCCCAAAATAGAATGGAACGCTTGTGACCAAAGAGCGTTCTTAAGTAAAATATAACTAAACCGTAGGCGAGATACATCCTGTGTATAAAACGTTCTCTTAACTTCTCCGTGAAAGGCTGGTCTGTTCAATAAATTCTTCATTCTTCCTACTAACGATACATCGCCTTTTCCAAGATTTGATCATAGTTTAGCACCTATCACGATCACTTCTCGCAGTCAGAGGACCCTAATCGCTTTACATTTAATTTGCCTTAGGAAATCAACATAAAAAAAGTTCACGCAGGCTTGACTTCTTTGTTAATGTAGTTATTCATTTTTTATTTTATGATTTTCTAGGCAGGCTTTGTCATGTTAGTTACATAACTCTTGCCAGCTCTCAGGCTGTTCTATTTTCAGACATGATTCAAAGCATTCTCTATAAGGGAAGCAGCTGGCCTTAACCTCTTTTGACACTGCAAATAATTGCATACTTCCTTCGACAATCATTAGCCTCTCTAGTCAATTTTTTTGCCATTAGACTGCAAGGATTTCATGGTGCAAAAACTTACGTAAAGCAGCAAAAATGACTGTAAAGCATCTTAAAAAGTTGATATGAACTTTTCGAAAGCCTGTAATCCACTCACCGTTTTTATTGCTACTTCTTTAATATTAAAAAAAGCGCGTTACAACAACGGTGCTATCGAAATGAATGTAGCAATCATGCTGAAGCTACCAACATAGAAGATGAAAAAAGAAAGAAGGAAAGAAAGGAAGAAAGGAAGGAAGGAAGTAAGTAAGAAAGAAAGAAAGAAGGAAGGGACAAAAGAAAGAAGAGAAGAAAGAAAGGAAGAGAGAGAGAAAGAGAGGAAGATAAAGAGAAATAAAGAAAGGAAGGAAGGAAGGAAGGAAGGAAGGAAAGAAAGAAAGGAAGGAAGGAAGGAAGGGAGGGAGGGAGGGAGGAAGGAGGAAGAAAGAAAGAAAGAAAGAAAGAAAGAAAGAAAGAAAGAAAGAAAGAAAGAAAGAAAGAAAGAAAGAAAGGCGATTTTGTAGAAATCGCTTTGATGCTGCATAAGAGGAATTTGAATAAGATGACTGAGAAGAGACGATAGCTTATGGTAAAAAAAGGGGAGGGGGAGGACTAACGCTAACGCACAAATATTCTAATTTATTACTGAATTCATTGAAACTAAAATACCGACGCTCGTTTCGATCAGTTTCCTGACACTTTGTGTTATAGTGGCACCTCTAGTGGCAAAAATGGTTAACTTTTCCACAAGGGAAATTTCATTGTTTACTATTAGCTATTCTGGCAATTCTCAACTAATATCAGAAATTTTGAAATGATAATTGCATGAACACCTTTTAACTAATGTACAGTCTCTTTGATACATTCACCAATGAGAAGGGAACTTAATCGAAGTTTTAAAGCATGATGTCCAACAACTAATAATTGATAGTTTTTGCTCCTAAGCTATTTATTTTATTCCTATACTCTTTGCATCGATTTGACTAGGGATCTACGAAACCATTTCTCATGCATTTTCCTGTTGACTATTGGCGGTTATTACAAACTGCAAAAAATGGAGAGATTTGGTGATGTGCGAATCCAAAATATAAAAGAAGCTGTACAAGATCTATGTTTCTTTTAGTAAAGGCGTGTGGAATCAATTTTCCAAGATTTTGTGCCGAACGAAATTATGAGATTTAACAAACAACGAACGCTGAAGAAATTGCATGTATATTATTGATTATATTAAAAGTACAAAAAAAAAAGCATCGTTCTCGCATTGCAATTATCTTAACGAATCCCTTTCTCTTGCTTAAACTTTTTCTAGATAATTTAATTGAACTTTCAAACTCATGCTTGACCTTCGATCTGAAAACAACTATCATAACAACAAACATTCGTTAACCTGAACTAAATTACCGAAAAATTATCAGTACTCGTGGTATTACAGAAGATAGTGTCATCATAGCACGTACGAGATACAGTAGATATGGCTTGAGTATTTCGCGGGATCGAATTCTAATTGCGCATGTCACGAAATTAACTACCTGTATTCCCCTTCAGATGGCTCTGCAAAAATACAGATTATATAATTAAATACGAACCCAGAACATTTGTGGGTTCTTTGTTAATAAATTAAACAGCTACTATGCATGTGCAATGACATCGAAATTGTAATAATAATCATTGCCGAAAGTAAGCATTATGAAATATTTACTATTGATGCTAAAGTTGAAATTATTCCATAATTACCAAAGGCTTCTTTTTTTCCTTAAGTTATCGAGTTCGTGGCGGTTGACACTGCCTGCTATTGTGAATTAAAGTCTGAGATAGTTTTCTGATTACACAGATTGGCAATAATACAAATTTTTATGCTGAATTGAATTCCTGTAAATAATTCTGATTAAATTATTCTAGAAGTTTCTTTTCATTACTGGAAAATCTTAAAAACACTGAAAAGTGTACGATCCAAAATTAATTATTACTGATACTAAAACCAATCGCGTGATCCTTTTTTATGTTATTATTATTATTATTATTATCATCATCATCATCATCATCATCATTATTTCAAGTTATGTCCAGTTACGTTCCGACTGGGTAGCGGAATATTTACTCTGTATAAAATTCCTTCAAAGAAAGACTAATATAATATTACGTTACGTCTTGTTAATCTCTGCATAATCACCCAAACTATTTCTGTTAGCTTATTTATATTTGCAATTTTCAAAATGAAGATTCTGCATTTTATCAGATGCTTTGAATTTCTAATAAGTTTTCTAAGTTTTAGATAATTATTGCTCTCATTCAGTAAGGCTATTGTTATTTCTCAAGAGAAGGAAATGCTTGGATCGGTACGTCATGTTGTTACTGATCTGGTGCCTCAATTCTTCATTAATGGCCAGTCAACTGATATCTCTCATGTACATTCCTAAATCATAAAACTTCAGGTTTATCCTTATGCTAAATTTTCATAGACATCACGTTGTCAGTACTTTGCGTGTTGAGATTGGTATTCTACATCAAGAAGCTCCAGTCCAACTTCTTGAATATTATGTAAATATTATGTAGAATATAAAATGGAGAAAGGCTAACGCGTGTTAGAATATTTTAATATATATAATTGCGCGTTTTGCACATACTTTACAAGTCACGCATAAACTTTTTTTTCTTTTCTTTTTTCTTTTTTTTACGTGCCAACTCTCAAGTTTTAATATAACACAACAAAGCATTTTGTTAATGTTTAAATTGATATTTTTTTTTTTTTTTTTTTTTTTACAGAGCTACAGTTCCACAAGATGGATGTTCCGGAATTGGGTTCCTGGTGGCCGTTGATTGTCATCTTTTGTGCCACTATACTGTATATTTATGGAACCTGGAACTATGATTATTGGAAGAAAAGGGGAGTGCCTTACGTGCAACCCGTTTTTCTCATTGGTAATACCTTTGATTCCTTATTGGCTAAAAGATCTCTAGTGGATATATACCGAGATCTTTACAGGTAAGTAAACATTTCTGCTAAATATAGGAGCAGGGCTCGAAAATGCAATCTGTGCTGAATGTGTTTATTTTGATACTTCGGAAAAACACGGCTGGCCTTCAGGAACCGGTTAATCGCTCGCCTCGGAACGTGACACTAACCTACATAGGCGGAACGCAACCTTGACCGTCGGAACACGATGCTATTCTTACACTTCCACTTTCATTGGGGGAAGACCTATCGCTGCACACTAGTGTTGCTTTTCTGTTCCAGTAAAATGACGCGAGGCGGTCAAACTAAATACGGGAGTTGCTATGATACATTACCACGATACTGCCTTTGATACACTCTGACACACTTGGTAGAACTTTACAACAAACTTGTGAACTGCATATTAACTTGCTTTTTCGTTGATTTTCAACGATCCACTTCGTCACTTGCATTGCCTACTATTGATACGCATGTTAAGCTTTGTCATTAACTGAATGCCGCTATCTCCTGACGTCGATTGGGAGCTCGCTACATGACTTTATGAATGCCGGAGACTGTGTGAAGTGTGTCGATAACTGTATGACGAGAGCGTGAATACCTCCAGTCCAGAGCCCTTTACATACAAGCTTCGTTCGTTAAGCGCGGGACAATCGTTCCCGAGATTCCCACAGTACAGCTCACGGGGAGCTTTTAGAATCTCTCGTTGAAGCTTCTACAAGCCCATTAAAACCCCATTACCGCCTGACTTCTTCCTCATTACCTGGAGTTATGTACATAATACCAGTTATCGCTTCCATCAGCCCCCCCCCCCTTTTATTTATTTAGGACGCTCTTTAACATCTGAGGACAATAGCGTCCCATTCTATTTAGGGCCTGAAACGGCCGACAAATTTTGCTCAGAGGCCTCTTTTTTCAGGCTTGAAGTTCTTTATCGTGCCGTAAATGTACACACGGGACGCAGGGCTTTACTTCCCTTCCGAAGGAAGCGATACTTAGGATTTTTACGCCCCAAAAAAATCCATCGATCCTGTCCGGGTTTGAACCCGCGATCTTGGATTTAGAAGGGCAAGTATGGTTACCACTACACCACCAAGACCGACAAATCAGCCCCGTGAATTTTACAATATTAATATAAAAAGTAATTGCATACAACACTGGCATAGGAAATATAATACGTATATAAAAATTAATTCTCTGTCTGTCTACTATTCGAGGCAATCACCGATTATGTCGTATTTTCTTCTTTTAAAAATTAATTACACAATTATTATATAATGTATTTTTTTACAATTAGCCCAGTCTCATATAAATACTGTTTCAATGTCCATAAATTGAATTCATAAACGAGTATGTAATGCAAATATAGAGGAAACTTTCCATGGGTTTCCGTTGCGCTGCATGGCTTAATGAACTAAACAAATGAAAGAAGAGGCTCTAACATAATTATTGTCCTAGTAGTATTTTGTTACTTTTCTCCCACTCTGCATTTATCTTAAAACAAACAGTTGAATATCTTAAGGTGTAATATGCAATCAGGAGATATATGAGCTATGTTGTTTGAATATTATCAAAAGAACAAACTTCTCAGGCTATTTTTGATGAAGAATATGCAATTGCTGAATTGAATCCAGTAAATTACGGTATGCCTTTATGTCTATTCATGTACGGCATACAGAAAAAGAAAAGTATTTTCAATTATTCGTGGAAATCAAAAGCTGGTTAAATAGCATACTTTTATAAATGTGGTAGAAAGCACTGTCATAGAAAAAGGACGTTTAAACTTTCTCATACTCAAGTGCCTATGAATTTTAAGTACCGACATGTTAACTAATGTAGACATGTTATATAAATAGATTTTTTTAAGAGTAGCGTAGAAAGAAAACAAGGTAAAAAAGTAAAAACCATTATCTATAATATTATGATGCAGGAGGTTGTGAATGGAAAATCAAATATTAGCTCTGCACTTAAGGATATTAGCTATTTATGTAACATTAGAATGGAATTTGGTTAGGAGTGGAATAGATGTTATTTCCACATGTGAACATTGTTTACTCTCGTGTTGCGTACAATATTTTTTCTATTACTAACACGAAAGTAATATTTCGATTATATTTGCCATTGCTTAAATCAGAGCCGATTGTTATCGATAGCAATAATGCTGGTTATTATAGATATACAGAACAAATAACTTGAAATACCCTGAAATTCTTTGCGAATGTATTAGCCCGCCGATTGAAAATGTGCAATGAAAAGTTTAAATTTATACTGGAAGATATTTTAAGAGTTTCTTTCCACCAGTTTCGAAGAAGTCTGCTTCATTATACGAAAATAAATATAGTTTGTTCTGGGAATGAATAAAAAGTAGGCATGTTAAAAGAGTTTTATTTGTATGCTTGTTAACTAATTATTATTTATATAATTTTATTTTAACTATTAATTATGTATTACCCCAATTTTTCTACAATTCAAAGTGTATTTCGAAGGTTACATTAAATTTTTCACTTAAACCCATTGTTTAGGCTGCGAAAGACAACGAAATAAAGACCAGTTTAGAGGTAAGTAGTGAAAGACATATTATAAAGGAAATAACTGTTTTTCAAGCGTTAGATAGTTAATACAAGGTCATTCTTATAGAACAAAACCCGTTTAGTTATAAAGTAAAAACAACAGCACGTATTCGTTTTAAACCCTTTTAAAATTAATTCATTATCGCAATCAACAGTTGGTAATAGCAGTGTATCAACAAACAAAGGCATCTAATGCAGAATAATGCCGTATTTTATCTAAGAACGTGTGTTTATTTTAGAACTTGTTCTAGAGAAGCAGAAAAAAAAAATAAATAAAAAACTTAAGAAATTCACAGATTTTTTATCGCTATATCTTGAAATTTTTGAGAGTACAGGATCTTTTATTGCAACTCGATAGTTCAGGACCAAGCTTTGAGGACGATCACGCAACGAAATCTACAATACGTGATGGGAGTATTGACTAACTAGTCATTAACTAGTAGTATATAGTAATTATCTTATTACCATCGTAGTAGATGCTCGAAGTACATGCTCCTCGCTGCGAGAAACGTCTGAATTCTTTTGAAAAGATTCTGAGACATTTACAGCAATTCAGTTTCCCGAATATTGTAAATTTCTTCCTGGATATTTTATTTCAGCGCCTCCAGATCAGTTGGGCTCTTGGCATACATTGTGTTTTTAAGCTGTTCCTACAAATAGAAATAGAACGGAATTAAACCTGTGGATTTAGGAAGCCACAAACTCGAACTAATAATTCTAAGCTAATGCCATATCTTTCGGTCATAAAATGGAAGTGGAAGTTAAAATACTGGATCAGAATTGACACAACTCCAGTAACTACTGTTTTTCATGTGCACATATCTATGAAGTTTATTTAAACTATGAACAATGCTACATTAGATTCGATAAGTCCTTTGTGCACTTTAATGATAAACCAGTTACAGAGCCTCAATCATTTTTTGTAGTCCAAAGTTTTATTTCAGATACAACAGTAATTTAAGTTGAATGAAGATGAAACAGCTGAGTGGCTTTATACGCACAGCCGACAGATACACCAACTTTCTGGGCTAGTCGTATTACAGACTCTAGAGGATAATTTTCTTATCAATATCTTATTTCTTCTCTATTAAAATCCGGTTTTTGGTCTGACGAAAATGCCTCGAGTTTGAACTTGATTCACCAATCTGAAAATTGCATTTATGGAAAGTTTAGCACGAAATTCTCCCCTACTTGTTGATTATCAATAAATATTTTTTGCTTTAGCGTACATTTCATTCGTGGCATACTGCATAATACACAATACACAGTAGAAAATCTAACAGGCACTTCTTACAGAAATTAAACTGAAAAAAATGGTGCAATAAGCACGACAGAACAAGTTCAATTGCATAAATCAGCGGAACTTAAATGACACGTAGATTATTTAGTCAGTTTTCACTAGTGTAGAACTCGCTCCAGAATGGTGAAACGCTTAGAGCAGAGGTTCTCAATCTATAGTACGAGCACCATTGATGGACTTTACGTAAACATTTAACAAATAAAATAAATTAACACTTGTTTTACAAACAACAAATATTTGACAGTTTTACTGTAACTGAGCGGAAACAATAGATTTTACATTATCATAAAAACTTTTGTGTGATACTGTAAAAAAATAATATGGAAGTTCAATTTAATCCTACAACCATGTCGAATATAGTTTATCATACAACAATGTAAACATTTTGTGGTGTTTAGCTAGATGCATTTACAGTTAAGGAAAGCAGTGGAGTTACATTATTATTGTTGTTGAGTGCGAGATTTTATTTGTTAAATTTTCAGATTTAACGTAGTTTGTTGAGAAAAAGTAAACCAGAGGATGGATAACTGGTTCGTTAATGATCTCTATTTGAAAAGCCCAAAGGGAGAAATGAGTGTGAGGCATGTAAGCATCGTACAAGAAAGTAACAAAAATGCCCGTACACAACACTTAAGTTACAATATAAGCTATTTACCATATGGTTTCACATATATTGACGTTGGAGAGATTTTTTGTTTGATTGATTTATTTATGAACGCTGTGTAACATCTCAGGTCATCAGCGTCCCATTCAACTCAGGGCGTGAAACGGCCGACACATTTTGCTCAGAGCCTCTTCTTTCAGGCTTGAGGTTCTTTTTCGTGCCGCAAATGTACGACACGGGACCCACGGCTTTACTTCCCTTCCGAAGGAAGCCATACTTACGATTTTTAGGCCCGAAAAAATCCATCGGTAGTGGCCGGGTTCGAACCCGCGTTCTTGGGTGTAGGAGGCAAGTATGGTAACCACTACACCACCAGGACCGACTAAAGTTGGAGAGGAAACCATACGTTATTTTGACAACAATCATGGTTATTTGAAACAAACCATTGGAATATTTTCAGAAAACACTGTCAGAACACGAAGGCTCTGGAGGCATCTTATGAAGTCAATTTAAGAGTAGTTAAGGCGGGAAACCTCACACGATCTGAGAGTTATTAATATTACCAACAAACTATAGATATGGTTAAAATAATGTTGATGGACAAGACACCAAAATAACTTCCAGTGATTCCATTATTCCGAATGTTTTACATTTGCTTGTAAATTTTAAGCATCAGTTAAGAGAAAAAATTAGGCCTGCTCAATATTTTTGCATACAATTGGATGAAACTACTGACATAGCAATGACCCATCTTCTTATATAAAATTTGGAGATGGGGAAACAGAGAAGGAACTGCCTGCTCGAACAACCGCAAATGAAATATTTTCAAAATTAAACCAATTTATGAAAATTAATGGTATAGAATGGAATAAAGTGTTGGTATTTGTTCTGATGGAGCACGTGCAATGATTGGGAAACATGGTAGCGTCGTTGCAAGCTCCAGAACATTGTAACATTCCTCGTTAGGCTTTAGACACAAGAACGATGCCTGTTGCCCTAAAGACAGTGAAAGCTCCGACATTAATTAACCCCAGAGCTATGAATTCACGATTTTCTATTTTGTGTAATGGAAACACTGATCACGATTTTCTTTTACTTCGCACTGAAGTTAGGTGACTGTAGAGAGGAAATGTATTGAGCCATCTGTTTGAACTACGTTGAGAAGTGCAGATTTTTCTCTCCGCCTCATCCTCAGACTTCAATTGCTTCACTGATAAGCTGTGGTTGTCCGGTTGATTTACTTGGCAGATGTATTTTGTCGCATCAACCAGCTGAACAAGAATTTACAGGGTGCGCTTACTTCCATGTTCCTTTTGCAGGATAAAATTACTGCTCTTAAGAAAAAACTAAAACAGAAATCAATATTGCAAACATATCTTAGTTTCCATTGTTGGATGCTTTCTTAAGAGAAAGTGAAATTCCTCTTTAATATGAACTGGCAGTGAGTATTAAGGAAAATCTTGGAATTCCCATTTCACATTTGAATGTACTTGAAAACCTAAATTCAGAATTTTGGATTAGAGACTCATTTTTATGCTAACATCGTACCAGAATCTTGCGAGAAAGACGAATTGATCCAATTATCATCTGACGCAAGTGTCAGGCAAATTATCAAGATGATGGATTTAACAGACTTCGGCTGAGAATATGCAACTGATGTCGTCCATGTTGCGTGCTAGCTGTGGGGATAGTTGTGACAGGACCTAGTCGCCCGACTATGGCACCTCCTGCTCAGCTCCCAGCTCTTCTATAAAAATAAAAATATATAGAAGAAGTGGCTCTCAAGACATGGGCCAGGTTCGTCATATCGAACAAAAAGGTGCGTTTTCATCAGGAACACATTATCGCGATCATCATGACAGTGAATATATTCAGAAAACGGAAAGCGGGGAGTGAAAAGACTTGAGCCAAAAATGTTAAGTATGTATGTCGGTAGAACAGTCCACACGATAACATGAGCTAAAGAGGTGAGGGGCCCCGCCTCCGGCCCCCTGGTGGCAATCATCCGAAGGGATCTACATTTACCTCCCCTACTATGCACTAGGACTACGCTACAGAATGGGTGGGAACCAAGGTAGGGCGTGTCAGGACCGCCGAAGCAACCTACGGTTAATGGGTATTCACTATAAAGACGCCCGACATACAATATGGGAATATGTCAGACTAGAGTAGGGCTAGGTTACTGATCTTGACACAGAGTGCCCAGGGCAGGACCTAGGTATTAGTGGAGGTATTAAGTGCACATGCTTTTGGGATCTCAGGAGAAGGTACCATGCTAAAGATATTACGGTATACTTATCGTTTACGACGAGGTGTTCTACTGCTAACCCGTTGAGTTGAAGGCGAGTCAAGGTTTTGGGTCCATGTGACTTACTGTCGCTGAAACATATAGGAGGTTATTAATCATCACTGAGTAATGAGTTAATTGGTGTATTGTTATGGGTTATATACAGAGCTGTTCAAAAAGATGGAACAGATTTCAAACATTTCTTTCTTCCAAACTACAAAAGGTAGAACCATAATTTCAATGTTCCTGGACAGACAAAAGTTTAATATTTGAGCCGTCCAGATAGAAGTTCCAATCACGGCCGCATTGGCGCTGTTGCTTGTCATGCACGACCGCATTGGCGCTGTTGTTTGCCATGTTGATTGTATGTAGTAAAATGGCCACACAACAGGAAAAAGCATTTTGTGTGCTGAAATTAGCGAAACTAGACCCCATTATTGGAGTTCTACGTGCTTTTCGCCGTCAGTTTAATAAAAAACTGCCTGAGCATAAGCAGATTTACCAGTGGCATCGAAATTGGTAGAAGATGTTGCATGTGCAAACGGAAAAGCACGGGACGTTCACGCACATCGAATGAGAAAATGTCTAGCGTATTCGTACAGTTTACGAAAGGAGCCCGAAAAAAATTCAGAGCACGAGCAAGCAAGGAACTTTAAATTCTTCTACCAACGGTATGGCGAGTTCTGAAACACCGTCTGCACCTGAAGCCGTACAAATTGCAGTTATTGCAAGCATTGCATCCTGACGACCACAACAAAAGGTACGAATTTTGCATTAGCATGCTAGATGATACGGAAGAAGACAATTTTTCTGAACGATTAATTTTTCATCTTTCCGGTAAAGTTAATCGGCCTAACGTTAGAATTTTGGCAAGTAAAAGTCCTATATCAGTTATTGAACATGAAAGAGATTCACCGAAGATTAACGTCTTCTGGGCCATATCTGTAAACAAAGTTTATGGACTTTTCTTGGTCATGGAGAACACTGAAGGACTAACCTATCTACACATGTTTCAAAATTGGTTATTTCCTCAACCTTAAGATGATTCAGATGACAATCTTCATGCAAGTTGGTGCCCTGGCTCATTACTCTAAGCACGTCCTACGTTACTTGAATGACGCCATTCCAGGATGTTGGATTGGAAGAGGAGGAGTAGAAGATCAACTTCATCGCCGGTGGCCTCCCAGGGCTCCAGGCCTCACTCCTTGTGACTTTTATCTGTGGAGTTACCTAAAAGACCTTTTTTTCATCCCCCTGACACTCTTGGAAGTCTACGGCATCGAATTGCTGAAGCTGTGAATTCGATAACTAGAGACCAGTTGATTCGTGTGTGGCAAGAAATGGGCCACCGTTTCGATATTTGTCGTGTAACACATGGTGCTCATATTGAATGCTTAAAAAGTGAAAATTGATCTCTTCTCTTTCCAGGAAAGTTGGAATGGTGTCTCTATCTTTTGTAGTTGGGAAGAAATAAATGTTTGAAATGTGTTCCTTACTTTTGAATAGCACTGTATTAGTTAGCTTAGGTGTTCGACGTTGGCGTTAGTCAGAGTTAGTTAATACTGACTGATAATTCATAGCTATGTAATTAAGGAGAGTGCCCACCGTATGCGTTTGTCTTTATGGAACCACGATTTTTTTTTTTCATTTCTATGCACATTACTATGTCTCTGATATGCCAAGTTGTTCTTTCATCTGTTGAGGGAGGCCCAGTATCCCTCGAGCCGCCCCGAATGATATGCTCGCGGGGACTTGTTGGCCCTGCAGCTGGTCACTGAGTATTGATGGGCATAAGACATTCAGGTATGTCAGGCTGATTGGAATGGGGATGGTACGATCGAATACAGCAAGTGGGCTCTTGTGTTTTCCCAAGCTGGTGGTGTATTGCCCCCGTGTGTCGATTAGGGGGTTATGATGTCCTAGGCATCCATCATACCTAGATTATGCGATAATTTATTTATGAATGCATGACAGTTATTTGGCAATGTGTCCCTACCTCATGCATTTGCTGCATTGAGTTGGCGCATGAGGGGGCGTATAGACCTCTACTCCAACTCGGCAGTGCAGTTTCCTTCTCCTAGCAGCAACTTATACATTATCCTCCTTATAACATCAACAGTAACGCAGCTGCTTGGTCATTAACTGTTGAATCTTTTAGCGAATGCTAATTCTTCGGTTTCTCCGACCGTTCTTAGTACTTTCCAGTTTTTTTAGGAGGAGTCCCGCCTCCCCCCTGGTGGCAATCATCCGAAGTGGATCTACCTTTGCCTCCCCTACCATGCACTAAGACTACACTACAGGATGGGTGGGAAGCAAGGTGAGGTGAGTCAGGTACCGCCGAAGCAACCTGAGGTTAGTGGGTAATCACTATAAAGATGCCCGACATACAAGGGAGTATATCAGACTAGAGTGGGGCTAGGTTGTTGGCCTGACACAGAGTGCCCAGAGCAGGACCTAGGTGTTAGTGGAGGTAAAACGTGCACATGCTAGTGGGATCTAAGGTGAAGGTATCATGCCAATAAATGATATGATGTACTTATCGTTTACGACGTGATGTTCTGTTGCCGACCCCGATGTGTGGAGGCGAGTCGAGGTCATGGTCCGTGCGGCTTACTGTCGCTGGATCATGTAGAATAAATCGGGATGTGGTGAAGCAGTGAGTATGTTTACAAATATTATAGGTTAAGGTTTGTAATGTTAGGGTTAGTATTCTAGGTGGCATAGGTGTCCGCCAATGGCGCTAGTCATTAGTAGTTTAATGGCTAAGTAACTAAGAGCTATGCAACTAAGGAGAGGGCTCGCCGTAGGTGTTTGTCTTAATGGATATAATAGTTATACACAAACACATTTTTTTTATTTTATTATTTTTTTAAAATTTTTCTTACTTTTTCATTTTTTATTTTTAATAAATCCTAATTACTAATTTGCGCTATCTGTCGTCATCTAATGAGGGAGGCCCAGTTTCCCTCGAGTCGCCCCGGATGGTATGTTCGCGGGGACATGTTGGGCCTGCGGCTGGTCTTTGGTTGTTGATGGGCATAATGCATTGAGATATTCTTGTATGTTAGGCTGTTTGGAGTTTTTGGTTATGGGAATGGTGCGATCAAATATAGCAAGTGGCCTCTTGTGTTTTCCCAAGCTGGTGCTGTATGCCCCAGAGTGTTGATTAGAGGGTCGTGGTGTCCTAGGCATCGATCGTATCGATTGTATGATAATTTCTTTATGAATTGTTGTATGGGATGCATCTTGAGCTCGTCGTGCAGCACTTCTATTGGCTTAGGTCTGTGTGGTTAGTTATTATACGTAATATTTTATTTTGAAGATATTGAAGGTATTTAATGTGAGTAGCGGCACAGTGACCCCATGCTGGAGCAGCGTACGTCATGATTGGTCGGATTAGAGTTTTGTAGAACATGAGACCCATCCGCGTGCTGAGGTCGTTTTCTCTGTTCAATATAGGATATAAACAGCTCAATTGGTAATTTACTTTGTGTTTGGCGAAACTTTGTTGGGAATCCAGGAGAACTCCTAAGTATTTAGTTTCGGTTTTCCAGGTAATATTTTCGTGGAATAGTTTGAGAGGGGTCACTTTTTGTGATGTCCGGGGCGCTTAGTGAAGAGTACTGCTGTGTTTTAATAGTATTAACTCTTATTCTCCATTGTTTTAACCAGGGTTCCAGTTCGTTTAGGGCAGTTTGGAGCCTTGTTACTGTTAAGGCTGGTTTCCAAGATTGCGCAGCTATTGCTGTATAGATAGATAGCGTGGTGTTGGTGGTTTTTGGTATGTCGTTAATGTATAAGTTAAATAAAAGTGGCCCGAGAACGCTGCCCTGTGGTACTCCTGCTCGAATTGGCCTTATTGTTGAAGAGGTATTGTCAAGTTTGATGCTGAAGGTCCGACCCGTCAAGTAATGTGCAATAAGTGTCGCTAATTTTTAGTGATGTAAGCTTGTAAAGGAGGCCAGGGTGATATACTGGTCAAAAGCTCTTTGGATGTCTAGAAAAACCATTCCTGTTGACCTCTTGGTATTGAAAGTGAGTTATGTGCTCGATACATCTTTTGAGTTACTGAGTTGTCGAGTGTTTGGCTCGGAAACCGAATTGCTCATTGATGAGTATTTGGTGCTTAATTACATGCGCATTAAGGCGTTTTGCTACTATTTTTTCTACTACTTTATTTATTCCATTTAGGAGGCTGATGGGCCTTAGTTGCCTGTCTCTGTGGCGTCCTTCCCTGGTTTGGGGAACATGAGAACTGTGGCTTGTTTCCACTGGTTGGGATAGTAACCGTTCTGTAGGCAGTAGTTGATGATTTCGGTTGGCTTGTGCAGCGCTTTATCTGTAAGGAGTTTTAGTACCAAAGTTGGTATTTTGTCTGGACCAGGTGCCTTTCTGTCATTGAGATGTGATATAATTCATTTGATTTCGCTGATATGTGTTTTGCGTATTCTGTTGTAAGTAGGGGCAGTTAGTATGTGGGAAGTGATTCTTCTACTTGAGTGCTAAGGTATGGTCCTGTGGTGTGTTGTTAGACTAGCACGCGGTTTCCAGGACATCTGCCAAGGTCTCTGCCTTGTCTTCGTTTGATTCAGCGCGGTAGCTGGCATTTCCGTGTTTGCTTAGGGGCGGTATTATGACTGGTTCTTTAATTAATCGCTTCGTTAATTGCCATATCTGGCCGTTACCTGGCTGTATACTTGCAAGTGTTTGGTTCCATTGTTCTTGCATTCGTTGCTTAACACGCGTTTTGATTTCGCTATTAAATGTGGCCATGTTGATTTTATGCCTAAGTAGGCGTGATCGTTGGCACTTGCGTCTTTCATAATCCCTCTCGTGAATGAGGTCTAGTACGTCTGGAGGGTATGTAAACTCCTTCTTTGGAGGTTGTTTAAGCAGGACTGCTGCAACCACTGCCGCTTGGATATCTGTTTCAAGGTTGGCTGCGTTTAACTCTGTGTCTTCGGGAGATTGAGAGGGGGGGGGGGGTGGCTGGAAGTGTTTGATCTAGAACTGCTGCAAATAGTGGCCAGTTGGTTAGGTTATATTTTCTCCTGAGTGGGTGGTGGGTTGTATGTGGGCGGTTGAAATATATCTAGTGGTATCGTATAATGATCAGATGCTAGTGTGCCTATGACCCTAAGGCTGTATCTGTGTGTGATATTGTTGAGTAGCGCCAAGTCTAGTGTATGTGGCTGGTGCGCTCTGTTGTACGGCTTGTGTGTGATTATGTACTGGTTGTCTTGTGCGTGTTGGTGAAGGGTGTTTCCCACTGTGTTGTTGATTGTGCATCCCCATGACTCGTGTATTGCATTGAAGTCTCCCATTGTATTAATCGTTCTTCCAGCTGGGTAATGGTATCAAGATTCGCGGTGGTTAGTTGCCCCGGAGGGTTGTGTATACTGGCAATCGTTATGTGTAGATTTTGTATGTAAACTGTTGGAGTGTGGAGTTGCGGTATATGTTTATGGTTGTGTGGGATTGTGTTCCTCACCAGTATGGCTGTTCCACCAGAGGCTTTGCTGTTAGGTTTATCTGTTCTATAAATCTTATAGCCAGGGACTGCAAATCGTGTCTTGCTGTTTAGGAAGGTCTCTCCTAAGAGAGCTATTGGAATGGAGTTGGTGGTGAGATAATGTGTTATTTCATTCAGTTTGGACCTGGCTCCTCCACAGTTCCAGGATAACACTCTGAAGATGGCCTCGTAATCCATTGGGATGTTAGTGAGAGGGGTAAAGTGAGATGGGGTGTTGTTAATACTTTCCAGATAGCCGCTGTCGGGTTTTATACCTGTGACTACCGGTCATTAGTGCATGATATCTGTTGTGCCACCTGGTTTGTTGAGCTTTAATATGTATACATTCTAGCGCCGCTGTGGCGTATTGTTTATTTAACAGTATATTTACATGCTAGCTCCTTTGACTTGACGTTACAAACTGGATCAAATGCTGGTGCTGGTAGTGCTGCTCTGCTGTACTGCTGCTGGGGAAATATCTTGCTCTGAGGGAACAAGGAATCTCCTGGGTGCCTGAGTGCCGGCGGAAAGAGCCGAAGGTGGTGTGACACACCATTGATCGGCATTGAAATCAACGTCGCATTAGAGTAGATGCTTTTTTTTTATATTGCTTTATTTATGGGCGCTCTTTAACAGCTCAGGTCATCAGCGTCCCAATCAACTCAGGGCGTGATACGGCCGACAAATTTTGCTCAGAGGCCTCTCTTTCAGGCTTGAGGTTCTTTTTCGTGCCGTAAATGTACGACACGGGACCCACGGCTTTACTTCCCTTCCGAAGCAAACCATACTTAGGATTTTCACTCCTGAAAAAATCCATCGGTCCTGGCCGGGTTCGAGCCCGCGATCTTGGGTTTAGGAGGCAAGTATGGTAAGCACTACATCACCAGGACCGACATTAGAGTAGATGGTAAGGCACTGTACTTCACTTGTGAAGTTTCATAGCGGGTTCAAGTACTACAATCTCATGCATTTTTATGCAGGAGAAGAAGATTGGCCACATTTACAATGATTTACTCTCTAAACCACTGGGTTCACCAGTCTCTAGGATTTACCCGAGGTTAGCCTTAGGTTAGTGTGTGTATATATGAATTAGTTGCGAATTGGATTAAGAGCGGCTGGCAGCAAGAGTCGTATTTACTTATCAAGAGAAAGATCCGATCTATTTCGATTGAGGAGTTCGGCTCTCTCCGCTGTCGCTCGGAACTGGCCAGTCGAAGATTCCTGCATTCCCTCAGAGCAAGATAATGCTCCAGCAGCAAGATATTCCTTCTCCTCCGGCAGCAGCAAAGACATTCTTTTCAGCAGCGCAGTATGAGCATTTGATCCAGCTTGTAACGTCAAAAGCTCCGTTGTGGCGTGCGTTAAACTATGGGTATTCCTCTCTTGTGTTGTTCTGCTGTGGCAAGCTAAATTAAGTGGTAGCGAGTTGACGCTACACCAATAATCTAATAAAAAATAGTAAATTTTTTGTTTGTCACTACTTACCTTTTACAATGGAGATTTTTCTTCCCTAATTATATAAAAAACAAATACAGAAATAAGTTGAATATTGATCTCAAAAAAAGACTAAAGTTAAGTCAGTTGAAACCACTCGTTAAAGAACTATGTTTGTTAAAAAGGCACAACCTGCACGCTGAAACAAAAGTGTGAATAAGAAATTGATTAAATTGATTAGTTTATAGCTTTTATTGATTTAAAATCGGAGTACTATTTGTCCAACTTTGTTTATGTATTCATTCACTACATTTTAACCTTAACAAAATTAATTTTAAGACATTTCACAGAACAATCCATTGAATAAGAATAGATTAATTTGTATGTTCTTCAATAAATATCTAATTCTGAATAGTACACACAAAAAATTGCTAAACAAATCACTATATAGAGAAATGCTTATTTTGATCCTTGTTCCACGAAATCACGCATTTCCATTGTTAACTTTGCATACTGGTACGTGCAATATCCTGCGTTGAATGTAACGTTACTATTTATATATTTTATTATCAAGAGTGACGCTAAGATAGATGAATTTCCGTTTGGAGAAAGCACTGTCGCGGAATTTGAGATTGGCGTTATTCCTCTTTGAGCCAATGAAAAGGACAGGCATTTTTTTCTCCACACAGCAGATTTGCAGCAGTTTTAGACCTTGCTTTAAGGTTTCTTAAGTCAGTGTTTCAGCCTTGGATGTAGGCGTTTCAACCAGAAGTCTAAGCATCAATACATATATAAAAGGCATTCCTGGAGTTTTATTTAGTTCGTTGGCCAAACCATTTATGACAGCGTAATCGCTTTTCCGAAGCAGCGTGTGCATTCACAAGTAAGAAAGGACGCGTTGCATTAAGTGTCTAGTCATTGTTGCGGAATATAGACTTAAGTTTCCGAGCTTTGTTTTATTAATTTGATTAGTTTATACTAAATTGTTATTAAGTGCATGGAATTAAGTTCAATTTGAAGAATATCTCCAACGGCATTAACCAAATTGTCGTAATGCAATATATTAACATGGATTTATGAAGAAATATACGTTTAACGTATATTGTTTACAACTGTTAAAATAATCTGTCACTAGTACAAATGCATTTATAATAGAATAACATATACAGTTATATAATGTGTGAATATAGCATTTAAATTTGATGACCAGAGATTTTAACATCGATGCTATTGAATTTCTGTTACGTCTTAGTGTTTTAATAAACGCAACGTCTGCTGAATTAACTGAGCACCGCTCATTCCACATTCTAAACTCATAATACCAATTCGATTTCTTTCTTCTGTTCAAAGCAGAAAAGAACTATTCATAGACCTATGTTGAACCAAATATAAATAAGATTCTGACTGCATGTCTATGAAATTATCGATAAATTCAAAAAGGCTCTTTTTGCTCTTGTAATTGTCATGTAATTGAAAATGTCATCTACTACGAACTGAATGACATTGCGAAAGTGTCAAACTCTAGTTTTAGAACAGAAATATTCTCAAATATGCTTTGCAATTCTTGATAGTACTACTATTCCCCGAAACCAAAATCTTTGTCGGAATCGGTCATAAATTGCAACTTGGAACAATGAACTGCACTTCAACCAGGTAATTGTCCAATCCACAGTTTCAAACATCATACAGTAAGGTTCTATTAGTTGATTCTTTCCTTAAAGGATGACAATTGACAGTCGCAAGAAAAGCAGAACGAATCTTCTACTTCAAATCACAAATCTATGACACAGCAGTGTCATTCATTGCCATCATGGTTACGATTTCTCAAAGTAGCTAGTAAAATCCATTTGACAATTATCCTCTACTGAATCATTGCACTTCTGTATAATAATAAAGAACGTCACCATACTCGCATTCAAGATACTCCAGGAACGATTTGAACTCACGATGCTCTAATCCATTTTATTATTTGTTATTTTGACAACACTCATCACTTCAATCAACAAGGCACTTTTGACACACAAGTTTTCCTGGTGGATTATGCATTTCCCCAGATTGTCTTTAAGTACGCTGCGCGAATCCCACGTTACTTCTAACTGTAGTCCATTCCCCATCTGTAGGCACAGATACAAATGAACTCCATGGCGGTTTAATATTTTCCCCAGATTCCTGTACAATTATTAAAATGTTAGAGCCGGTTTATATATCTCGTATTGGAACTCAAGCTAATATCTCCTTCTATTACTTCTAGGTCGAGTTTACAACCTTGACCTAAATTCCAATATGTGATGTGCAGGAGATATTGACACTTTCGTGTAACGCATACAATACAATACATATATTTGCAGCTTCCATTAACTGATGAACTATATCACTAGCAAAATATTGTATGTACTGAGGATATTTGTGCTTGAAAGACTAACTGCATTAAAATATTTTTCATTTGGACATGGCCTTTAAGCACCTAATGCTAACCGTCTTTTATATTTTTCCGTCTGACAAGCTGTGTAATGATTTTGCAATATACATAGCGATTTCATAGCCGACAAGAACAACTAACTGATATGAAATTGAGTAATAATAATAGTGATGCTGATGATAACAACAACAACAATAATAATGATGATGATGTATACAGAAAGTGCCAAAAATGTATACACACTTCAAGCAAAGAAAAAACTGTGTTAAAATAACAAAACTGAATTCATACAAACAGAAAATGATGAGCACTAATCATCTTAGACTTTTACAGTTACAACAGTTGCTCAAAATGCCCACCATCGGCGTCGATACATTTCTGAGTACGTTGAACTACTGATTGAGCAACGTTTGCGAAAGTGTTGTCAGCGATTGCAGCAGATGTCGTTTCAATTTCTTCCCGAAGTGCTGCTAGTGTAGCTGGTTTTCTACGGTATAGAACATCCTTAAGAGTTCCCCATAGGTAGAAGTCCAACGGAGTTAGATCCCCGTCTCACGTGCATATTGCTTTGTAGATGGGGGCTAAAAATGTTCCAAAACCGTAGCCGAGGACGCGGGGTTTGTTGCTGCGCGAGGTCTCCCAGATTTCCCCTTGTGAAGATCGTATACGGTTCCGCAATCTCAAATTGCGTGCAATTGTTTCGCGTTGGCGGTTCTGTTCTGTACACACGTCTTAAGTAAAACATAACGCTTTGCATTCAAATGTGTCTAGTGGCAAACTCGTCACTTCCAGCATTTTTATTAGATGCACCTGTCTCACTCGAACCAAAGTATAGCTCTGACAACATTTATTACTCTAACTTTATTTATTTGTTAGTTATTAGCAGTACATTGATTTCAGTTCTATAAAAATCAGTCTGTATCATGCTGTCAAAAGCTGATTTTAGTGTTGTTAATATTTATCTATAATTATTTAATTGATTGTGCCTCTCTTGAATTGCAGAAAACTTGACGGATATCCTTATGGTGGATTTTTTCAGTTAAGACAACCGACTCTGTTAATCAGAGATCCCGAAATTCTCAAGTTAGTACTGGTCAAAGATTTTCCAAGTTTTCATGAAAATGGTATTAAACTTGACATTGATTTAGATCCTATATTTGGCCGAAATCCATTTTTTCTCAAAGGAGAAAGGTAAGTTCACTGTTTTTTTAAAATAATAATTATTTATGAAAAAAATGCATAGGCATAGAATATATTTATGGAACTACACTCATTAAATCTCATGTAATTTAGGATGTAAGTGAAGTAAAATACCACAAAAATTCAAAATTTCATGCGGCTGGTTCAAAGGAACTAACCTTGCAATTACGGTCTGAATGTATATTTAAGCTGTAATTTGATACGTTCATACGGTAAAGATTCATCGTGTAAGTTTGAATTAATTGCTTACTGAAGATTATAGGTAGGGTCTCCCAGTTGTATCCCTCTAAGCTTTGTGAGACTAAATTTTGAAAGATATTTAAAAAAAAAATTAGGTAAAAAATTTACACTCTTGGTAAAAAAATTCAAATATTTTTAGATTTAGACTGATAAGAATAAAACAAGTATTTTTAAATTTTTATTAATGATCATTTAAGAAAACTATTTGAAATTACGGCCTCTAGTTTTAATAAAACCCTATACGCACTGAAGTTAGTAACACCCGGTATAAACATTAACTGTTAATAAGAACTGTACAGTAGTTTATGGAAATAAGCACATAACCATAAACTTCATAAGTCGCAGAAAACTATTATATTAGCAGAACATTTCCAAAGCATATGACAAAACTGCTTGAAAAGTCCAGCGGCCAGGAGCTACAACTGCTAACTGATTATTTAATCTATAATAAAGACTCTGATATCATTAATTCAATTAAAACTATGTAGTGTGCAATCATGGCTTTTGAGCATTATCGCCTTAGTAAATAATTACTGCATGCAGCAAAAGATTTTCCAGGTTTGCGCTATGCTTTAAACCCTAATTTAATTTAACGGTATTTATTAAGCATTCTGTATTATTTTAATTTGGACCATATGTAAATAGGTATAATTATTCACGTTTCAAATAAATAACTAAAAACATTACTTTATTGACAGATGGAAAATAACGAGGTCACACTTAACGCCAGCTTTCACTTCTGGAAAACTGAAGCCATTATTTCCTTTAATTGGAGAAGTGTGTGACGACCTGAAGGATTATGTTGAAAACTATAAACACTCAGGCAAGTAATTACGCTGAAATTATGAAAAATAATACTTATTGTAGTTTTTCTTTCTGGAGGTTTATAGGCTTAATATAAGAATTTGTTTAGAAAATATTTTGCTACTGTTTAAAATGTAAAACAACGCTTGTTTTTCACGAATATTTGATGGTTGTTTGCCTTTCAAAAATGAACAACTGTTTCATAATTAAATATGCACTCTAAGGACTACTTTTGAAGCTGAATTCATTGAGTGCTAATAAACAATTTGTAAAAGGATTGTGCTAGTCATTTTCAAATGAGATCCATTATTTTTTAATACTAACATATGAAACTAATTTATGAACAGTAAAAAATTAATTATTTTTTATAATTGTCAATAAATGTAAATATAAAATTCTAATCTACTGCTACTAAAATTATAGAAAATATACCATTATTAGTTCAAGAAAAATTGGACAAACTTTAACACACTTCCCCATTTGTGCAGGCCATTTGTATTTATTTTATAATTTGAACAAATGTTTCCACATGTTATATGCAATATTTACTAAGCATTTCACTACAGGTTTATACATTTTTAAACCACTTTCAAGTTATAGTTTTTCCCTCCAAATCTCAGTTTCTTTACATTCAATCAGTATACGAGGTGGTATCTAGAATATTCGGGACTGGTGCTGCCATCTGATCAAAAACTAACTTTGAGACTAAAGACCACCGTTACCCTAGAAGTAGTTCCCTTCCACACGTATACACACATTCTGCCATTTGCCAAGTGCATCTTAGAAGTCATGTTCTTTGAGGATGTTTAGCACAGACAGCGCTTCTTCTTGAATCCTTTCAATTGTGTCGAACCGAGGTCCTTTCAATTTTATTTTTCTGTTTGGGGAATAGAGCAAAGTCCCAGGGTGCCAAATCAGGCGAGTACGGTGAGTGGGGGAAACCGTCATGTTGTTTTTCGTCAAAAAGCTCCTGGTAAACAAGGAATTGTGACAGGACGCATTATCGTGATGCAACAGCCAGTTCCCTTGTCGCCAAAGTTCGGGCCGTCGTCTACGCACATTTTCACGGAGTCGTCGCAAAATGTCTCAGTAGTACGTGGAATTCACTGTTTGATTTGGTGGGACGAATTCTTTGTGCACAATCCCCTTGATATCAAAGAAAACGAGGAGCATGCTCTTTACTTTGCTCTTGCATTATCTCGCTTTTTTGGTCCTGGTGAGTTCGGGCTCTTCCATTGGGAGGATTGTTGTTTTGTCTCAGGGTCATAAGCTCTCGTCGCCGGTGATGTCCCTGAACAAGAAGGCTGTGTCATAGAATACAGCCTGACGAAGCTCCGTACAAACTTCAACACACTGCGCCTTCTGATCAACAGTCAGGATCCTTGGCACAAATTTTGAGGCGAGCACGATACATGTCCAATTCATCAGTTAACATTCATGGGTATGTCTTATAACCAATTCCCACTTCATGAGCAAGGTCTTCAATGGTTCGACGTCGATACTCACGAACGAGGTGTTGAAAGGCGTTGTGCAGCTGACGGGTGTACGGTGTGAGCATCATCTTCAATAGCTGTGCGGCCAGCCCTGAACCGATCATGCAACTCAAACACACGTGTACGACTCATGCTTTATCCCCCAAATACTTGTTGAATCATTGGAGGGTCTCTGTAGCATTTTTCCCGAGATTTGCACAGAATTTGATGCACACTCTCTGTTCTAATCTTGGATCCATCGTAAAATCGCCACACATTACTCACAGAGTATCATGAAAAGTACTATAGAATCTCAACACATCTACCCAGCTGCATGAAACTTTAAACACTCACTCATCAGATGTGCTAGTGTTGCCACCTAACGGTACAAAACTTTACTGCAACTACTGTCTAGATGGCAGCACCGGTCCCGAATATTGTGGATACCACCTCGTATGTTCTACATTCTATTTATCATTACATAATGCGCATATGAGGGTAAGTCCATAAGTTTCCGGCCTCACCTTCACAAAATTCTTATCTAGTGTCATACCTGGCGCCTTTTTCAAGACAACGTGTCTGTGTGCACAGCTCTTGTTGCAAGGAAGCTGTGAAGAAATGTGGCTTCAAGGAGATCGACCATCCACCCTACAGCCCAGATCTAGCTCCCGGTGACTATTTACTCTTCTCAAAACTCAAGAAGGACCTTCAAGGAAGGAAATTTAAGTGTGACGAAGAAGCGATGGATGCTGTTTATGCTCATTTTGCAGACTGGACTTCTGACTATTTTTGGGGGGATTGAAATGTTAATTCAAAGATGTGAGAAGTTTATTGCAATAAAGGGTAACTCTATTGAAAGTGAAATATAGGTTTTTGTCTTTATCATATCTAGAAAATGGTTAGGCCGGAAACTTATGGATTTACCCTCGATATCCTGTATTAAAATCCATTGCTTTTCCCCTTAAATTTCCACGCTCTTAGTTTAATCCAACTACTTCATCGATATACTTCCCACTTTTCCAAATACTCCTTATTGGAACATAAGATGGCAACTGAACTACTGAACAAGTTTTGTCTCTAAGCGTTACTTAGATGTTCAGACGGTAAGAGCCAACACAGAAGGATGCGAAACATTTGTTCCTAGTTGTCAAGCAATATTATGGCTGATTAGCAAAAGTTTTCAGGGAAGAAGCAGTAAAAATGTTATCTGTAGAAAAGGCAACAAACTTTCTCGAGGGAACGAACAAGAGAATCCTGAGGTTTCCCCTATAAGGAAGCCATATGCCTGTCTCTCACCGCTGGAACAGAGCAGACTTCATCCGCGTACAAAGCACTAATTATTTCTCAAAATGCCTTACTTGGACCTTCACACAGGGCTTATAACTTTGTAGTCCTCGTCGGCTTGTTTAGTCATTGTCTCTACGGGATATTGTTATCAAGAGTGCTTTAAACTACCGACACTGTGGATTCGAGAAAGTTCCGACAATACTGGGAAGGATAGAACACTTAGTCGAGGCAGTTTCGTAAATATTATGTAAGTTCCTCAGCATTCAAATCTGCAGTTTTCAAGTACACTTAAATAAAGTTAAATTACAATTTGTACTGAGATAAAAAAAAAAGCACAATGTATAGTCCAAGGAGAATTAATATGGCTACTAAGAAAAGAATTGTTTGTATAAAAATAAAAATGTAACCATTATTAGCAAAGTACTGAAATTGTTACATACATAACTACCATAGAAAGTGGCCCTTAACGGCACTCTGAGATGGTATTTAAAAATGAGTACAGTGAAGGCACTCTCATAATAGTTACATACAACAGTTTGTTCCATACTATGTTGATTAAATATTACAATGTACAAGGGTAGGTTCATAAGTTTCCGGCCTCACTGATAAGGATTATCGCCTTCAAAAACCCTTATCTGATATCATACCTTATCTTAAGTAAATAATTGAGCTGTAACTTCCACTCCGCTGTGTTGTTCAGACATAGCTCCATAAAGAAGGCTATGTGTAGAAGATTGTGACATGTTCAATATGGAGCATCGAGGTGTTATTAAGTTCTTCACAAAAGAAAGACTTACTCTAAATGAAATTCAGCAGCGATTGGATGGTGTATATGGGGAAGCATCCCCCTCACATTCTACCGTAAAAGAATTGGCCAAACTTTTTCAAATGGGTCGAGAAAGCATTGAAGATGAAGAGCGTGCAGGTCGGCCATTGGAGGTGCTCATTCCTGAAGGTATCGCTCTTGTGGAGGGAAAAATTATGGAAGACGGGCGGCTCAAAGTTACAGAAATATCAGTAAGGTTGGGCCTTTCTAAAACAACAGTCATTCCTTCTAATTATTCACGAACATTTAAACATGAATAAGGCTAGTGCAAGGTGTCTAGACTTCTTTCTTCAGTCCAAAAGCAGCAACGAGTCATCAATAGTCAGGCATTTTTAGCAGCTCTGCTGTGGCAACGAGAGAGAAGTTCTGCAAACGATTGTTACAGGAGATGAAACTATGGTTCCTTATCCAAAAGAGAATCAATGGAGTGGCATAAACCTGGCGAAGTACCGGATCTAAAGCCCAAGGCCACTCAGCAACCAAGAAGATCATGGCCACAATCTTTTGGGACTGTGAAGGAATACTCTTCATTGACTTCAAGGAGAGGAACACCACAGTAAATGGGGAGCACTATGCTGGCCTATTGCACAGACTACGTGTTTCTATCAAAGAGAAAATGCGAGGAAAGCTGAGTGGTGGTGTGTGCCTTCTTCACGACAATGCGCCTGTGCACACAGGTATTGTTGGAAAGGAAGCTGTGAAGAAACGTGGCTTCAAGGAGATCGAGCATCCACCCTACAGCCCAAATCTACCTCCCAATGACTATTTTCTCTTCTGAAAACTCGAGAGGGACTTTCGGGAAAGGAAATTTAATTGTGACTAAGCAGTTTATGCCTATTTTGCGGACAAAACTTCTATTTGGGGTGGGGGGAATTGAAATGAAAATTCAAGGATGTGAGAAGTGTATTGCAATAAAGGGTAACCGTATTGAAAAATGAAATATGGTTTTTGTCTTTATCATACCTAGAAAATTGTTAGGCCGGAAACTTATGGCCCTACCCTCGTATATATTTTTGTAGTGATACATTCTGATATTCACAGAATGAAATGTCACTTCGCTTCGATAGATAGCATCATTTAACGACTCTTGGGTCGTGCACAAAATCATTCATTGAAATGCTTCCTAAATTTTTTATTCTTAATTATATCAGTATGCAACTTTGTTTTTAACATTCCAAAACAAAAATATAATTTCATTTTTTTCCATTCATCCTAAAGCGTACACATGATGTAATGGAAACAACTTATTCCCTCTTTCCTGTTTCTGACCCTGCAGGGCTCTAGAGCTTACTGTAAGCGAAAATGGTTATTCCGGAGTCAGAGGTACATCATATTTTATAACATAAAAAGCACAAATTCCATCCCAAATAAGAGACAGCTGCTATGACGCAGTGAAGTGTTTGCAACCCTATGGCTAAAGTATACCTACACAGTATAAGGAATTCGTTTTTTCCTCGTGTTTCACACACTTGCAAGTATAAATGCCACCTGAAAGCCCTTCAGGACTGTTAACACTAATTGCGTACTGTTGTTTTGTGGTGCATCTACTTTTGTCTTAAAACAAAGGCGATCAATGAAACTATTCGCTACGCCGTTGTTTCTTGCCGTAACGTTTTTGTTTCCGCTTGGGAGTTGAAGAAATTGCCGGTTGAAGTTAATAAGAACTTTGCTTGGCTGTTCTGACCTCCAGCAATAACTGAGTGGACAACATACAGCAAATGCAGTATGAGTACTGTTAGAAAGTACGTATTACTTAGACCTACATACTCGTATATCTGAGTTTAAACGGAGACACCTGTATTACAAAGTTGTTTCACATATTATGGAATCAACACTCAGGAACTGTAATCTGTTACAGCATAACTGATAAATGTAACACGTTTGTTCCAGTGGGAGAGACATGTTAGAATTGCCGGACTGTTACACTGATATTTTCAAAGTGAATGAACCTCGGAAACGAAATGAATGCTTACTTAATTTAATAATTAGTATATGGTAAGGGCTGGTTTATAACTTTAAAATATAACCATTAAAACTTCTACTTAAGCTACTTTTAAAGAAAAATTACTGATTAATATTGAACGACTCAATATTTATATTGTCACCTCAAACTTGCGGCCTATAATTATTGCTCTTGAATTTTATGTTTTTATTTTTAGGTAGGTAGTCAATGTAGACGTTGTAATTAAACATTTATTGTGTTTTATATAGAAAAAACTAAAAAAAAAAAAAAAATGTAAGAATGAAATGAAAAGGCATTTGTGCAAAAAAAACTATATTTCTCCAAAAGTTTTAAATAAAAAGTGAGCACATTTGTTTTAAGAACCAGAATTTATATCATGGATAATGAAATTAGCATTTTTATTTTTCATATTAAAAGAATGAACAAATTACTAGAAGTACATTTCAAAGTAATTACATGGAACGTTTATTATTTATTTTAAACAATATAATACAACCTTTATCTTTTGGGTGCAATGATGCATTAAATTATTAAAATGGAGTATGTATTGAATCTTGTTCAAATAATCAAGTGCATTCCAGAGGGTGAAATATGGCTTTCTTAATGAAATAGGAAGTAAATTTCAGGGCTTACCTGGCCTTTTTGCGCAATGATTTGAAACGATTCTGAAATTTCGGAGAGAAAAAAATATTTCTATCCATTCTTAGAACAATTTCATGACAGTAAATGGCTTTAAAAAAAAAAGGGACTTTCCTGGTATATTTTACATAGTTACTTAATGAGAAACTGGGGACAATGAGCTAATTTAGAGTAGACTTTATGATATGCCAGAACCTCTTCAAACAGAACTGAGAGATTCGAAAAAACAACAGAATGCTACTACCACCTGCTTAAGATTTGTATACGTGTATTACCAATTAGAGTGTGTCATTTTTGGAAAATTTAAAATCGTGTAAAGAGATTTTACTTTATTCAATGTTCCATTTTGCTCTAATGTTGAAAGAGTAAAAACATTTAAATAAAATAAGCCAAGTTATCTGAACTTAAATGAATAAATATTTTGGCTCATGAAAACTAGTAGTAATGGACTTTTTATTATACCAGTTTTGAAATACACTCAAGTAAGTGCTACTGTCACATGGGCCTACGTACGTAGTGCTGATATCGTCCTTGTAACATGCATAAAGGCCATACATATAGGTATACATAAAATAACAATGACTAGATAAGAAGAAAAAGAATAAAACATTGGAAAAGTCGCAGATTTACCATTGCATACACACTACACACATACCTACATAGATACATATACACAAACTCATCCATATACTTACATCACACGTTTTCTATGAGTAATTTTATATACAAATACATAAACATGAATAGAACCCTTACTCTTGAGCCCCCCTCCCATTTATTCATACCCCTCTCCAACACCCCCTCTTCTCTATAGCCATTAACCTTCTTTGTCGGGTCTTCTCTAGAAATATTCCCAAATTATGTATCTCGCATGCACCAACACTTCCCGGCAAATGTTCAATTTTCTATTAGAATTCAAAAACTGCGGTTGGTAAATGCTCATTTCTTAAAAATCTCCGTTTCCCTGCATTCTGTCAAAATATGCCTCCAGGTATCGCTTTCTCCGCACAATGAGCAAATCCTGTTTTGTTTCCTTTCCAAGCCCCTAATCTGAACCATGCGAGACCACTTCTTTCTTCCCTGCCACAGATATATAGAAAATCTTCCCTTCTCCATACCGAATGTATTTGAGCCTGCAGGTTAAGTGGTACCTTTTCTGCGCATTGAGTCCTTGTATTTTTCCTCCTATATCTTGCAAACGCCTGTTAAGTTTTTTCCAACTATTGTTCTTTCCCCTTAACCAAGTATACCCCAATCCAATTTTGTCTACGCATTTCCTTATTTTTGTTGCCCATCCCTTATCCCACCCTTCCCTTATTTGCTCCCTTAGACAAACTACTTGAAGAAGAGCTTGATCCCCCCCGTCATGAAAACTATTCACATACCGAAACTTATTATAGAACGTCTCTCAATTTTAATGGGTATTACTTCAATACAAAATTAGAACCTTAATTTTGAAAAAAAAAACTTGTTTCTCATAAAAAATGAATCAACTATCTGCTATGCACAGAGTATCGTGATCTTCAGGTTTTTCATGGTATATTTTTACATTCCATATGGAAAAAAGTAATTTTTATCAAAGTACAGACTTTTATTACAAATTTGTATTAAATTCACCTATTTGAAGCATGCCTATTTTAACCCTCTGTTGAAAAAATTGTGTGTATATTTTTTGTTTATTCTGTTAAATTAATCTTTTCTGCATTCAGACCACTTTTTAGAGCTTTCATTGAAAAGCGCCCGTGTAAATGGTTTAAGTTTAAAATGAATGATGGAGACTCAATATGATAGGTTTTCGAATTACCTGTTATGCAAAAGGGAAACAAAACGCGTCTTATTTAACCAAAGTCTAATGAAAATCAATGAGATGTGAAATGGTCGTTCTTCCTGTGTTTTTGTGTTGCATTGCATTGTAGACGTTCAAAAATGAAATTTATTACAGGTGACGGAATCGAAACCAAAGAGTTGTGTGCAAGTTACACGACCGATGTAGTCGCTACTTGTGCTTTCGGAATTAAAGGCGATGCTATTCACAACCCAAAGTCGCAGATACGAGAAGTTGGACGTTCTCTTTTAAATTCTGGATTCCTGCGCAATTTGGTTACAGCAGTAATCATACAGTTTCCCAGAGTTGCGAAGATACTGCGATTGAGGTAAGTGTATCAAATTATCCTGAAGCTGTTCCTGGCTCCCCGTCAATTACAGAGTAATTAAATAATCAATACTTATAATTGTAGAATCAGCAACTCTTTAATTAGGAGCAAGTATGTTATGTATTTTCTCTCAGTGGAGGAACTTTAATGACACAAGTAAAATTAATATTGCATAGTGTTTAATGGCATTCATAAAGGGTCATTTTTGTAATATTTAAGAAATAACGTGTAAAAATGTAACCAGGCAAAGGAAAGTTCTCGTCTCTCTCTGAACGCAGAAAGTTAGACGATTGGAAGGTAATTCCTTCTGGTATGCGGCTGGGTTTGGAAATGCTCCCGCCTCAGGGCATAAACCAGCCTGTTGCTGACAAAGTTGTACGTATCCGAGTAGAAAAAGAGTCGTTGACAGTAAATATTACTGACGAATTCAAGCAATTGGCTTGAACAAAATTTTCCAGCGAATAGAAGTGAAATCCGGTGAGGTAAGCACTCACCTATGAGAAACACTAACACAAAATTGACGGGAGTATTTCGCGCCGTTGCACACGGATGGTGCCGTTTGATATTGTGTATCAAAGAGATAGATATTTCCAAAAGTCTCTCAGAATTTTCCAGACCCCGGTTATTAACAATTTCTTTGCTCTGGCACCCTTTGGTCGGCGGAAATAAATATACACGTTTGCCAAGATTACCTCGCTGTGGTTCGCCCGAATGTTCACGCTAGAAGAATGAACTTCATTAACAAAGTAAATGACGAAGCGTCATTTGTCGTCAACTTCGGAGCCCCGTTCACTCAGGCCCGACTGGCACATAGCCGCCAAAATACAGCGAAACGCCCTCAAGAGAGTCACATCGAACAAGAGTGGGGCCATTAATAAATATCCGCCACCAACATTATTATTTCAAACCACAACGGAAATATTTGACAGAGCTAGATATTCAAGTATGCTGCGACTATCATTCATTGCACTTTAATTCAACTTGATGTCACCAAATAACATAAGTCTTTCACATGAAAGTATTTATTGGCAAGACGGAACATCTTCGTATTCAGAATAATACTTTAAGATAAGACAATTTTCCTTGATCATATATTGGTAACTCTAAATTTATATTATCTATCCCACAAGTTTTTCGGTTTTTGCTTCTTCTTCTTCTTTTTTTTTGTAAGACTTTAAATTAATTTTTCTATTTATAATTTTTATTTGTCATCTCTACGTTGTAACAGCCACGGGTGGCCGAGTTCGTTAAGGCGCAGACTTGTGATAGGAAGGTATGGGATTCGATTTCAATCAGGATCGTGCTCCGTGACTGAATTTTTTTTCCAGGTTTCCCTCAGTCTTCATTAATGGTGAAGTATCCTAAATTTAAACCTGGAACCCTTCCTTCCTTGAAAAAAAAATCCTTTCCCAGTTTATCATTTCATCAATGTTCATCAGTGTCCACCACCTGTGATGTCTCTGTAATAAAAACGAACGTTAAACACTATTTAAAAAATCTCTACGTACCGCTCTGGTAATCATAATTACCAAGTAGACCGAAGATCGCGGGTTCAATCCCAACCAGAGTCAAAGAATTTTATCGGGCGTTAAAATCTAAAGTATGGCTTTCTTCGGAAGGGAAGTAAAGCCATGGGTCCCTGGCACGTAAAATAACCTCAAGCCTAAAAGAAGAGGCATCCGAGCAAAATTAATCGGCCGTTTTAAGCCCTGAATTGAATGGGACGCTGATGGCCTGAGATGTTAAACAGCGTCCGTAAATAAACCAAATCAACAAATTATCCCAACATTAACTGTTTAGTATTATTTCCTGTTTATTTTCTTCCATATTCCAAAACATATTGATTTTCTAATTCTTCATTTCTAATTCTGTTTTTTCCCTTAGAATTCAGATTTATGATAAACTTACACACTTTATTTTATCATCCAGGTGTATTGTGTCCCATTTCGACTTGTTATTTCCTCAGTGTTTTCTTTTCAAACTTCCCATGTAATTAGCAACATTTTGATCTCTATATTATTAATAAATTCATATAGCTATGTTTTATATTATTGTTTTATTAATTTTATATTTCAGGATCCGGTACCTTAAATCCGCTTTACCATCTTCTTCACTTCTTTGGTTTCAAATTATATATTAATACTATATTTTTATGTGTTCGTTTTGTGCTTCTACATTTTCTTTGTATTTGTTTAGTTAACTGAAGTTAAATTTACTGTACTATATCTTCAATTAATTATCATTACCGCATATATTGACGTAAATCATTGTTTAAGGTGAGCTATAGTCAATAACAGAAAAACAAAAGAACAAAATTCAAATATGCCAAAGAAAAATGCAACGCAAGATTCTGGAAATAATTTTGAAGGACAAAATATCTATAGTGTAAATAAACCAGTTATTTCAGACAACAGACATCGCACAAATAGCAACCAGAATCAAATGGCAATGGGGCAGTTGCGTTGCAAGAATGCAGGGCAATACGTGTACCTACAACATGTGGGACCCCCGGATAGGAAAAGGACACAAGACAGTAGCAAGAGGAAGGAAAAAATGGAAATCTCTCGAGAAGCAACTAGTGCAGTGAGAAATGGAGAAACCAAAGAACAAATCAGCCAGTGTCGTAATCAGCATACGAGCAACTAGTTGATTTGTTGGTATGGTTTATTTACGGATGCTCTTTAACATCTCAGGTCATCAGCGTCCCATTCAACTCAGGGCGTGAAACGGCTGACTAATTTTGCTCAGAGGCCTTCAGGCTTGAGGTTCTTTATAAATGTACGACACGGGACCCACGACTTTACTTCCCTTCCGAAGGAAGCCATACTTAGGATTTTTACACCCGATCAAATCCATCGATCCTGGCCGGGTTTGAATCCGCGATCTTGGGTTTAGAAGGCAAGTTTAGTTACCACTATACCACCAAGACAGACGCAAACAACTAGCGTGGATAGCTAACCACGTTAGGAAAAGGCGAGCTTTCCCTACTTCTTAGGAGGCCTTTGCCCTTATGGGACACAATAGGCTGTATTTATCTTTATCTTTTTATTATGTTTTAAGTCCTCATGACGCCTGTTGCATTGGAGTTAACCACCTTTCTACTCATAAATTCTTCATAAATATTTTTTCTATACCCTGCATATATCATAGATGTCTAAGATGTTTTGAACACCTATAAATTTATAAACATATTTATGGCATAAAATTTGAAATAACATTTTCAAAACATGTACCATTATTTACCAAATCAGGTAAAATTAATAGTACTGAATAATCTACAAAACGCACCCATAATTTCTTCAAAAATGATAAATTATCACCATTATTATCTTTTGATATAAATTTGATACAAATGTAATAAGTTAATTTGAACGTTCCACATGCCTAATATATTCTTTGATCCCCCTCTTCGCATTTTCCCCTAGCATTTGTCGAAAAAGTTCATTGAATAAAAGGAACTTGTTATTCCAAGAGTTTGATAATGGTTTGGTTATGTAAATTATTAGCCTAAGAAAAAAGAAAGTGCTTAACATTTGAGTAGGTATTTTGTTTTTGAATGCTATGTGAATTTATATTTATGTATTAATTTTAATACGCTTAGCTTATATTGATATACAGCTACAACATAGTAATATATTTTTCAATCAACGTATTCGGGCATAAAAGCTGCAATAACGTTTACACATACAGAGTGTTTTATATTTACAGCATTTTCCAGAACTACTCGCAAATGTATATCGCACTAAGTGTCTTTTTTATTAATTATTTACAAAGGTAGCGTTCTTAGAACATGAAAATTTTAATTATTATTACGAAATATTTGTTTGTATTATTTTTCAGTTTTTCCACTGATGTAGTGGACAGATTTTTTAAACGTGTGGTCCATGAAGTTCTAGACTACCGTGAGAAGAACAATACCACACGCAATGACTTTATCCAGCTGCTTATAGAGATCAAAAAGAAATGCAACGCCCTGAATAAGGAAGAAAATTTTGA
>CM060842.1:99822500-100165000 GCA_030762175.1 Metallyticus violacea
ACCAATTGCAGATATAGCTCAAATTATTCCGTAGTTACCGAAAGCTTCTTTTTTCCCTCTCTAAATAACAATTCTATAATAAAAACTCCAAAATATATAACATAAATAAAACAAAATATTCGTTTCAATTTCTTCCCGAAGTGCTGTCAGTGTAGCTGTTTTCTACGGTACACAACATCCTTAAGAGTTCCCCATAGGTAGAAGTCCAAAGGAGTTAGATCCGGAGAACGCGATGGAAACTCAATCGGAACTTTTCGTCCTATCCAGTTCCTTGAAAGTTTGTCATCTAGGTACGCACGTACTTCTCGGTGGTAATGTGATGGTGCACTATCCTGTTGGAAGAAAAAATCTCCATTTCCATAGAGTGTAAGAGGAATGTCCGTATCTTGTTCAGGTACACTGGGCCAGTTACTATTCCTTCAAAACAGAATGGTCCAATTTGACCCCTAGATGACAACCCACATCAAATATTAATTCCAGGTAAATTAACAGCCTTTTCCAAAATAACATGTGGATTGTTTGCACACCAGTAGACATGGTTATGTCGGTTAACAGTTCCGTTCAACTTAAATTGTGCCTCATCGGACCAAACAACTTTCCCTACGAAGGTCTCATCTCTTGCACCATGTTCGGTAACCGCTCACAGTACTGCATTCTCCGATCAGGGCCATTTTCGTTTATTGCATGCAAAAGTCTTGGGATTAAAACTTTCAACTTTCTGAAGCAAACTGTATTGGCTGGGGCTCGCCTGCCTCTCCGAGCTCTATCAAAGAAGGCCATGAAAGTATTGATGCCTTTTCTAACAGCTTTCTGCACTTAATTATCTATAAAGTACGTTTGGAAAACGAAGAATCCGAACTGAGAATACAAACTTCTCCTATTAAGCCTGATATACCACGACTTGTATGAGAAATACAATAGCATCCCTCTCATTCATGAATTGAAGTTAACGAGCAACGTTATGTCAACAATATTTTATGTGCTGTAATATCTTTTTAACGAATTATTATTATTATTATTATTATTATTATTATTATTATTATTATTTCTATTCTGTAAGGATGCTCCAAAATAAATCAGCGATTGTTGAAAGATGTGCATTTATGTTTTAAAAATATACAAGATGAAACATTTTTACTGTAAACTTTGAGTTAAATCTAAGGGGTCCTTATAAATAGGGTCCGCGGTCAAGGAAAATTTGAAAACCGCTGTCTTATAGGATGCAAATTATGTCGAACGATGTATTTGAAGAAACTCATTTTCATACATTTCATTTCTGTAATAAAATTGCAACAATTCAGACTTCCGCATATACTTTATAAACATGACAAAATTGTCATCTCGGATATTTCGACCGAATTGGCAGGACATATGAACGTGTGGCTAGTCTTGAATAAATGTCAATTAATCAAGGCAACAGTGGCGCTGTTTAATTTGTATGTGATCGACGAGAAAACCTGATGTGTTTTGTTCTTATTCTTAATGTCCCTTTCCGTTTAAACGTAGCTTAGGCGTGATGCTTGGAACTGGCATTCGGGAGGTTACAGGTTAAAATCCTTGGAGGCGGCCATCTTCACCTTGGGTTTTATCGAGATTCCCCTGATCGCTTAGGCGATTGATAGGATAAATAGTATGTACTAGGATAGGTTCATAAGTTTCCGGCCTCGCCGACAAGGGTTATCGCCTTCGCAAAATCCTTATTTGGTGTCATACCTTATCTGTTAAGTAAATAATTGCAGCTGTAACTGTGTGCAGTTGTTCAGATATAGTTTCATAAAGAAGGCTATGTGTAGAAGATTGTGACATGTTCAAAATGGAGTATCGAGCTGTTATTTTCCACGAAATTTCTGCTCTACCATTCCATCTCATTTCAGTCATTTATTCTGTTACAGGGTCAAAAATGCCAGATGCGATGTGACGGTAGTTTGGTGTTGGAAAAAGCATCTGGTATGGAAGCCGCCCTTCTGAGGATCCCGAACCGTTTGAGGGAGGGCTCCATCGGCGTTATTAATTATTAAAAAGAATCAAAAGTTGTGTAAATGTTAAGCTTCCGCACATTAGAATTCATGTATAAAAACATATGAGCTAAATTTTCAGAGATTAATCCGAGATATGCCTTATTTTATTGCTTAGAAGAAAACTGCCATGGTATATTGGAAACGGATATATAGGAAATAGTGAACCGTTTCTCATGTCAAAGTCTGCATATGTCATTTTCATCTTTTCAGTGATGATTGTTTATTTATAACCTGCAGACCCATCAATTAAGCATTTTGAAATAAATGTTAACTGAACTTGTTTCAGCAAGACGATTCTGTAGTTCGAGCTGCATGTTGAAGCGGTTTGATATGGCAACCATATTGGGCTCTGAATTTAGAGCCTAATTATGAAACTATTTAGTAGGATCCGGCTATGCGCCCCAAGTTGGTCACCAATCTGGAAGCGGTCTGTCGAGTGGCCTCAAGCTGTGATGCCATTTTTGAAGCGATTTTGATTGATTATAAGTCGTTTCGGTGTTGTTGCCTAGGTTTCAATGACTACATTTTCTCAGGGTGAATTCTGCTATTTTGTTGACCAGTACTCAACGGCACCGGGAGAGGAATTCAATGGTATAAATGAACATGCGATGCGACATAATATCTATTGGTATTTTATCATGTCCAAAATCTTTCGCGTCCTCTGGTGTTTTGCGTACGACAGCTGCATCGAATACAAACTTATTTGCCGTATGTGAGTGCCTCGGCGCGTGAAATTGAAAGTCGAACTTATAATAAATACTGCGAACTACGTGTATCTTGCTGCGTGTAAATCTTTTAACAGCGTGTCTCAGCAAGTTCGAACTTATAACTGCCTAATTGAGTCGAAATGAATGAGGAAATTCGTCTCGCCGCATATAAACTCTGAACTGAGTCGAACTGTTTCTATAAACTGAATGCCCCAGCCGAGTAACCGCTCCTTATATATTAAATTCAAATCTAAAACCACTGGCCAAAAGGCACATATAAGCCTCGCGTCTTTCTTTAAAAATTTCAAACATACGTTTTCATTTTCTGGTCCACTTGCCGTAAGTACCATTCGTTGTAATTTGAAAGTTTAAACTTTTGTCGACATTGGTTGGTTTAAAGTGCTGGCTGTACTTTAGCGAATTTAGTCCTTCCGTTTGTTAACCTTGCAGTAGTTGTTCTTTTAAAAAAGAAAGAAAAAAAGGGGGACCTTCACACGTGACCCTCTGGTGACTTATTCTGAATAGAGGTTTTATGACTCTTTTGTTGGCTTTCCAAGTTTCCGTAATAAAACACCAAGGAGCTTTCTCTTTTGTTTAATAGGTTACAGTTATACAGTATTATAAACATATACATAGTATCTACATCACAAATTACAACACATAAAATATCAAGTTTATGTTTGTGACGGTCATATTATATTATGCTTATATTTTACTTGGGGTGGGTTGTAAGTGCAGTTTCAATGTTGTTCCCAAAATAGAACAAATTAATGAGGTTTTACCATATAGTAGTTTAGTGGTACAATATTAAAAAATTGTCACACTTGTAATTAAATAAATGACTGCTCTAAATGATGAAATAATTTACATGAAAAATATAATCTGCATAGCAAAAAATGTTATGTTGTTGTTTTTCTTTGTTTACCATTGGAAATACTATTTATATCTGCTATAGCCTCACAATATTTCAATCTGACTTATTTTTAGGAATAAATCTCTCATTTACCTATCATAGAGTACATTTTTAAACAATTAAATAGGTGGAGTAAGTAAATTACATATCAATATTATTTAGAGTACTAATTCTAAATTCTTGCATGATAATGGGTGTAATTCTGTCTACAGAATCTTTGAGGTTACATCCACCTGCGCCTATATTGATGAAAGTTTGTACGAAAGCATTCGAGTTGGAGAACCCTTCGGGCGGAAAATATCAGATGGAAGTTGGCACACATGTGCACATACCAGTTGAGGCACTTCATCATGATCCCAATTATTTTCCTGATCCAGAGAAGTATGATCCAGAGAGATTCAGTGAAGATAATAAGAGCAACATAAACAAATTCGCCTATTTGCCATTTGGTGAGGGACCTAGAACTTGTATAGGTAAGTCATAGATAATTATGACAAGATTAAACTGAAATTCTGCTAATTTTATATTCATTCAGAAATCAACAACAATATTGTAAGCTGTGAACGTTTCACTTATTTTGTAAAGTGCGAACATGCCTGTAACTTGTATGTTTTTAACTGCAGTGACTTTGTTGCAGTTCTTTGATGATTAGCTACTGCTTTTTGTGGCTATAGACTGCCTCTGATTTCATTCAATATTTTATGTGCTAAAACCGTTTATCTTCGTGAACGAGATTTGTCAACACTGTACCTGTGATTTAAAATTTATAAAAGTTTTTTGTATAACACTTCTTGAAAGGTGCATTTCATTTAAACCTCTTCGAGCACAAAGAACACACTTTTTTTTAAAATAGCGTTTACAAAGAAAAATGTATTGTTTCACAGTTGGAGGGTAGGACCATAAGTTTCCGGCCTCTCCGATAATGATTGTCGCCTTCACAAAACCCTTATTTGGTGTCGTACCTTATCTGTTAAGTAAATAACTGCAGTTGTAACTTCCGCTCCGCTGTTTTCAGTTGTTCAGATATAGTTGCATAAAGAAGGCTATGTGTAGAAGATTGTGACAAGTTCAAATTTTTTGTATGACTCACGCCGCATGAGATGGAGATATATGTACAGTACGAGGGTTTGTCCATAAGTTTCCGGCTAACCATTTTCTAGGTATGATGAAGACAAAAACTATATTTCACTTTTCAATATAGTTGCCCTTTATTGCAATATCGTTCTTACATCTTTGAATTAATACTTCAATCTCTCCCCCCCCCCCCAAATAGTCAGAAGTCTTGTCAGCAAAATGGGCATAAACAGCATCCATCACTTCTTCGTCACACTTAAATTTCTTTCCTTAAAGCTCCTTCTTCAGGTTTGAGAATAGGAAATAGTCACTGAGAGCTGCATCTGGGCTGTAGGTTGGATGGTCGAACTCCTTGAAGCCACATTTCTTCCTTTGCAACAAGAGCTGTGTGCACAGGCGCGTAGTCGTGAAGAAGGCGCAACCCACCACTCAGCTTTCCTCGCCTTTTCTCTTTGATGGAAGGAAGCACGTATTCTGTGCAATAGGCTAGCATAGTACTCCCTATTTACTGTTTTGTTCCTCTCCTTGAAGTCAATGAAGAGCATTCCTTCACAGTCCCAAAAAAATTGTCGCCAAGATCTTCTTGGTCGACTGATCTTGGTCTTTAGAGACAGTGCTTCACCAGGGTCACGCCACTCCATTGATTCTCTTTTGGACAAGAACTAATAGTATAGGACCATAGTTTCATCTCCTGTAACAATGGTTTGCAGAACTTCTCTCTCGTTGCCACGACAGAGCTCCAAAAATGCCTGACAACAGATGACTCGTTGTTGCATTTGAACTGAGGAAAGAAGTCTAGGCACCCATCTTGCACTAACCTTATTCACGTTTAAATGTTCATGAATAATTCGAAGGACTGTTGTTTTAGAAACGCACAACTTTGCTGCTATTTCTGTAACTTTGAGCCGCCGGTCTTCCATAACTTCTCCTTCCACAAGACCGATGCTTTTAGGAGTGAGCACCTCCAAGGACCGACCTGCACGCTCTTCGTCTTCAATGCTTTCTCGGTCCATTCGAAAAAGTTTGGCCCATTCTTTTACGGTAGAATATGAGGGGGATGCTTCCTCATATACACCGTCCAATCGCTGTTTAGTTCATTTGGATTAAGGTCTTCTTTTGTGAAGAACTTAATAACAGCTCGAAACTCTATTTTGAACATGTCACAATCTTCTACACATAGCCTTCTTTATGCAGCTATATCTGAACAACTAAACACAGCGGAGCGGATGTGAAAGCTGCATTATTTGATTAACAGATAAGATTTGACATCAGATAAGAGCTTTATGATGGCGATAATATTTATCGGCGAGGCCGGAAACGTATGCGTCTACCTTTGTAAGTATTTGAAGTTTTTGAGTCGCCTTTTAAGAATAACATCTCTACAATGTCTCTTAGAAGTCTTCAGTAGTTAACGATAACTGCAAGGTCCAGAGTTTAAAAGACTCAAACGGGGTGATTCGCGACTTTGGCCGGATAGGAAACGGTATCTCAGATGGTAAGATATCGCCACGGTGAGCCATAGCCGTGATTCGAGCCTCAGTCATGATTTTGAATTTTACCTATTTCATTCTGATTTTAATCCTTAGCCTAGTTTGTGTGAAAAAAACCACAGAAGCAATTCAGTATAAATAATGTATAATACACTATTATTGTTTTTATTTATTTTGTGTTATTTTTCCGCACCACATATATCCATATGTGACTTTGTCAGCTTCTACAAATGCTCAATGAGCATAATACCTCCTTTTTAGTATTGCTTTCTTACCAACATTCACAAATTGCTTTATGGTTATAATGTAGTGCTTGATATTCAAATACTTCCAATTTCAAATAGTAATACTCATATTGATAAGTTATTATTATTGATAAGTTCTGATATTAATTATTTTCTATCAACAAAATATTAGCTACAACCTGAAAGACATTGCAGTATGAGCACAACTGGCGTATTTTTCTCCTCCCATTTGCACTATCGCGTGTTACATTTTCCTTCAATTGTGTATTATTTATTATAATTATTAATCAATTATTAGATTAATTTTAACAGAGTAAAATAAAAAGTCCGTCACGTAAGAGCTGCGTAAACTTAGCGAATTCCTCACCAAGTTGAATAACTCTAAAAATGAATATAAAATCCAAATTATGCCTTATTAATTAATGAAATTAAACATGTTATGGTATTAGGGGAACAAAATAACTCTAAAAATGAATATAAAATCCAAATTATGCCTTATTAATTAATGAAATTAAACATGTTATGGTATTAGGGGAACAAAATTAGAATTCTTGCAATCTATAAATATCACAAAAGAGAAACCACATTTTTAGAACTATTATTATTATTATTATTATTATTATTATTATTATTATTATTATTATTATGTTTTTGTTGAGCTTAAACCACAAAAATTAATGGTATACTGTTAATTAAAAGAACTATATGACCACTGGCAAACAAAGTTTCACTGTGTGGGTAATTATAAACATTTTTAAATATGACCATGTTTATGTACTGAGACCTTTGATATCATCTTTACATTCAGTAAAATAGAAAAATAACAAAAAGTTTCGACTTATCTTGTGTGTTTAATAAAAGAATATTCATATGTTTCAATGAAATAAAAACATGTTATTATTAAAAAAAAAATTACAATGTACTAAGCAAATATACACAATCAACAATAAACAGGGAAAGTTCCACTAATTTTCAGTGGATTTGAAATTTAATTTAAATATTATAGTAAAAACATATAATGCAAACGTTTTCTGAATGTTATTACAGAGCGCTCTTATATACAAATATAATTCTCACACATATTTCATTAATGTTTCACATTTTCTATCTTCAGGATTTGCTTTGTTAAATACAAAATCCATGCATCGTTATAAATATAGTTTATGTGCAGAGTAAAATTGCTCTTTTATTTTGAAACAATAGAGAGAAAATTAAACAATAGAGCACTTTTTAAATTTGGATTTTCAGGTATACCCTATTTCTTATGGTCAAGTTTCCCTAATATTCAGAAATAATTTTTTTGATTTTATTTAAATGATATATGGCGAGTTTTGTTGTGAAAAACGCAAATATTACTGCCACTAAAGTAATTTTTAAATTTAGTGTTTCAGGTAAACCGCACTCTTAATATTCCGATTTTCCTGATTTTCGACAAACATTTTTTATTATATTTATTTATCTAGCGACAAATATTAATGTCACTAGAATTATATTTTAATTTTTGTTTTCCTACATCTGATTTCTCTGATTTTCAGAAAATATTTTTCTAATTTTATATCAGTGGCGTATATCGAATTTCCTTTAAAAAAATTAAATTGCGATTAACGATTTTTATATTACGCTTTAACCCCTACTCTTTAAATTTCGGTTTTCCCATTCCTAATGGCACGATTTCCCCGATTTTTGGAAAATATTTTTATTAATTTATTTTAATGTGGCGATTTTAAATTTTCTTTTAAATTTTCGTTTCGGTTAGCCCCCACCCCGAATGGTCCAATTTTGTTGATTAATGAACTCAGCAAATCGTTTGTTAATTGATGGTTATCAACGTTGTTGAGGAAAACAAAAAATGAATTGCGATCGCTAGATCGTTAACAGACTCTCATGCGCGCGCGCACACACACATACGTATATGTAAAAGGTTTTTTTCTTTTAGGTATCTAGTAGGTAAGATCGATGGAGGTTTGAAGACATTTTTTAAAAAATCCTTTAATGGGTACAACCGCAATACCTACATTTCTTCGGGATTCGCTAAAACCCAGTTTGTGCTTTTTTTTTTTTTTTTTGATTCGTTTTATTTAAGGATGCTCTTTAGCATCTCAGGTCATCAGCGTCCCATTCAATTCCGGGCGTGAAACGGCCGACAAATTTTGCTCAGAGGCCTCTCTTTCAGGCTTGAGGTTCTTTTTCGTGCCGTAAATGTACGACACGGGATCCACGACTTTACTTCCCTTCCGAAGGAAGCCATACTGAAGATTTTACGCCCGAAAAAATCCATCAAACCTGGCCGGGTTTGAACCCGCGACCTTGGGTTTAGAAGGCAAGTAGGGTTACCACTACACCATCAGGACCGACCAGTTTGTGTGCATGTGTGTGTTGAGTTTTTAATTTTTAACGCTAATAAAAGTTAAATGTATTAAATTAATAATGACTTTTAACATGGTCTACTATTTATCGAAATACCAAATATATTTAAATGTTATCTTATATGTAGAATCAATTAGGAACCACAAATCAATATCAAGCATCGATATATCGAAATGTTTTCGATTATCCGTTATTGTATGTTATCCTCCAAAACGTTCTTTCTGGAAGTAACTGTTCTATGATAATTACTTACCACGGTCAACGGTTGAGTACATAATGGTACAAATCAGCTTAAAATTTCCAGGTTTTCGATTCGGGTTGATGCAGGTCAAGGCTGGCGTCGCTTCTCTGGTGCATAATTTTGAGATTCGGCCCACCAAGAGGACACCCAATCCCATCGTCTTGGATCCGGCTTACATTCTGCCCGCCGCCAAAGGAGGACTCTGGTTGGATTTTGTGAAAAGAGAGACTACAGCAAAATCATAGAATGTCAATGTATTTGGTTTACACAGTGTACATGTTCAAATAAGCTAAAATAATAAATAACTCTTCTTACATAACATACAATGCTTATTTATGTATACGTATTATTGGTAATACACTTTGAATATTCATATCACCTTAAAGGTTAACTTTGCCATACCTTTGATCCTTGGAGTGAAAAGCGGGACATAATCAATCTATTTGTTATAGTTGATTTTAATAGTCTTTGATTTGTATTGAAATGGCGGTGAATTAACGAAATGTTTGATTTATTCCCCGCTGACAGTCTTGATTCTTCCAGATGCCACAGCTAGCTCAGCATATCTGGCCGCATACAGATGTGGTGATGATTCAGGCTTTCTTCGGAGCTCTTTTTGGATTCAACTGGGGAGCAAAGGACTTTGGTTAGGAGCTGTTAAAAGAAATACTTGGGTATACTTGCTATTTATGTAGCACTTTGATCGGCTTCCTGACTGACTGAGCCACCGGCAAGGAATGAGATGAGACGTTAGACTCTTAGATATACTAGAGACCACTCGCGTGTGCTCGGCTCCTCGATCTACTGAAAACTGTGAAAACCTTTTTGAATGCCATAGAAATTGGACTATTTATACGTTCTCTTAGCATCGCGCTACATGGATTCAAATTTCGGAACTTACCAGAAGCGTCCTAACTTTGTTTCCTTATTGTTTGCTTAAACCTGGCTTCGGAATATTCTAATTAAATTCCTGTCCTCTGAGTGGTTATCACATTTCGTTGTCCCTGCACTTTCATTCGTTGGCAGTTATTTCAGAGTAATTTATCTCCTTTTTTGGCGGTCACAGCGCAAAAGGGAAACGCTCCTGCTTTCTATCTTACTTTGTTTCCTCAAGGACTTCTTTAACAGTGTCTATAATAGAAGGGACTCGCGCGAATACAAAATACCTCCTTACTAATAGCTCCAGAAAGTCGCGAACGAAGATAGAAATTTATGCTAGATATACATACAGCATTTCAAGACACATGTTAACGATTACATCGTAATATCTTATAATTGCGGTGTACTCTTTCTACAGGAATGGAATCTGGATCTTGCACTACAGTATATACAGCTATTCTTAAATTACAGGCATGAAATAACAAAATAAACATGACAACGCTAACTTTGGTAAACTGCGCGTGCCAAAATCATTTGATTTGCAGAAGTTAACCTTTAAAGGGAAACGATAATGCGTCTTTGCTTCCTTTCATGGAATTGCTTTTAGAAATACAATTGGAACTAGCACCTATGAATGAAGTTAACTTTCAGTAAAAGGAAATTATTCTCATTCGCTGAGAGGTTGAATGTCACATAATTCACTGTAATCCAACATCTGTTTTGCAGCGGTATTAAATAAAGAAAGGGGTTGTTTAATTAAATATGTAATGAATGGAGGGAAAGATTTTGGAAAAAGGAAATTAATTTGATACGTTTTGTATGAAACCTCAGGGGTAAATGATTCTTCCTTTCCGACGATGGTTACCGCTGTGTTACAGTTCTACCACAGCTATTAAGACTCTGCTGCTGAATATTTTTATGTTCCTGTGACCATAAGGGAAGGAGTCTTGGAGATTAATAATATTTTTCGTTATGGAAGATGACAAAATTTATTATTCATACACCATTGTACATAAACTGTTGCACTATTGCACTTAAATAATAAAGCTCGTCCACTTAATTCTCTTCCAAAAACTAACTACCGCTTTACACTAATTGAACGGAAATGAGAAAGATCTTCCACTGACATTGCCCCGGTGAATACCCTTGCAAAACTGCGGGACACAAAATTGCAAACTGAATAAACATGCCTACGTGACATATTACATGTAGAATCAACTCAAGCGGTTGGCTTCTTCCCTTGAAGAGGTTATCGGCCTGTCTTTTCATCCTTGCAGTCGCCAAATATTTTATGGTGTCTACCCTACTTAAGAAATTCTCTAACAGAATACCAATAAACATCTTGCTCAAGGATTCTTTACGAATGTTGTTACAACACGCTACAGAAATTCCCAGGTCAGATTTTATGTCAGGGGTAGCTTTCTGCATTTTTGCGAGAAAATAACATTTTGCACATAATAACTCAACACTTGTACAGGAAAATTACATTATACTTATGGTTATAACGAAGTTACATAAAATTACTTGCTACAATCAGTTTAATTAAATATGAGGGTGGCAGCGCATAAATACTGTCTCGGTTTCCAATAGAGTTTGAGCAACTCCGAACCTCTGAATTGGGGAAAAAAATAAAACAAAATAAAATAAAATACCCTCTCCTGCAACTACAATCCAAACCGTGTAACAGTTGCTTGCTATTTTCAGTACAGTGGTATTCACTGCTTCATTCTGGCATAGTAGTGTGAAGGTTTTTCTTTTTACGAACGGTAGTTATCAAACCTCGGACAAAAAATGTCTAAATGAAAGTAAGTGAGGAACTGCGCAGTTTTCAGCATGGATTTAAAAATGAAATGTTAACGATCTATGAACTTTTTTATTGTTAAAAGTATTAAAAATGTATAGATAGCGCTTCCGAATGACACAACATTTCAACTTCAGTAAGCACAAGGAAATGTTAAAGATAAAATTCGCAAAAAGTGTTCCTGCTCAGAAACTTTTTGGAGCATATTCGAGTACTGATAAAGCTTTCTTCCAATTCCTCCATGCTTTGAATGAAAGCTTTCTTAGCATCCATTACTCTCCTGTGGAAATGAACTAACTCAACACTATAAAATTTTTAAATACCATGCAGAATACAAAATGCTTGACGAACTATCTCGGTGCAATAATTACATGCTGTAGTGTTAACAATGAAATTTTAAAAAGGTTCAAAATCACATTAAAGACAAAATTGTATGGGTATAAGTTGACGAAAACATGCCAATATTCCTGTTTACTGATTTGCCCTTTCATTCTTTTTCATCCTCCCTTTCCTTCAATTGACTGATTGGTTTGTTTTATTTACGAACGCTCTTTAACATCTCAGGTCATCAGCGTCCCATTTAATTTAGGGTGTGAAAGGACAGATAAATTTTGCTCAGGGGCCCCTTCTTTCAGGCTTGAGGTTCTTTTTCGTGCCGTAAATGTACGACACGGGACTCACGGCTTTACTTCCCTTACGAAGGAAGCCACCCTTAGGACTTTTACACCATCCACCGACCCCGGCCGGTATTGAACCCGCGATCTTGGGTTTACCAGGCACCACCACAGGATCGACTTCCATCAATACATTCTAGCCGATATGTAGTAAAATTGCGGGTTTCCCTATTGGCTTGAAGAGGATCGCAGTAACGAACATAAATCATATCGGTGTGTGATAAAATTATTCCTGGGACCTTCGACATTTTAGTCTTTCACTCTTAGCTTGATCTGGTTCATTTTGGCTGTGGCTTCATCAGACGGAAGCCATCATTGCAGGGTTTATATTATAATTTAATCATTCTTCGCCAACGTCGTCACTTGCCTACGGTTACCCCAGAATTTGTTAGGCTGGGGCCAAATTCAATTTTAATACAGTTATACAGCTTCTTATTCTATTCTACAGAATATTAAATGTTCTGGGAATTATTTGTGGCCGGAATAATGGTGATGGGAGTTTGATTATATGCAAATACAGCTCACCACTAAATAACTCTTCTTGTCGATCTATAGGGATGTTGCTGTTTTTGGGATTTGATAGTGCCGGGATGAGTGAGGAGAATTAAAGGTGATGTGTTGATGAGAGAGAATAGCGTGTTATCTGCGAGTTGGCGTCATTTATTGATGTGTGCGTACCAGGGCGTTTCTCATCGGATCGCAGTAATGAGACCGTTGGCAGACGCGTGGACTTTGTAGTGTTGAAGCTGCAGTCCAAATCGTCGAAGGAGAAGTGGTGGTAGTAGAGTCTCGAAGAAGTAGCAGCCGCAGTAGAAGTAGTAGTCCTAGTGTCCTTTTCACGTGAGCGGCCGGTCTTTATATGCCTTACAAGACTCTCTTGAACACGTGATAAGGGGAAGCTCTATTTTCCCGTCATTGTGGATTTAGAGGCTATCGGTGACATCATGCAACTCTCATATTATTGACTAGTCAGATTATCTGAACGTAACAACTTGGCGATTCGTAACACCGTTAAATTTCAGTTTCTACCATACGTTAGAGTTCAACGTCCTTTAACGGCAGCACAAATGTTAACAGCGTTTGCCCATGCTAACATACCTGCTCGGGGAAAAAGCAGCCCCCTTCCAATGAACAAAAGAAAGATTTTACTCCGCTGTCTGCCAGAACGGTCCCTCTGCTGTCCGAGCGAGAAGTCCTGCTTTTCGTGACATTTTTACACACTTACAGAACTCTTTACTTACAGCTAGCTGAAAAAAAAATGTTACATATATCGTAATCAATATTGCAAGTCTTGTGTATATTACAGTCGTAACAGTTGTTAAGGCGTTGACTGAAGTATTTCTCTTTGTTTCATTTGTTATTCGGTGCCAAGGAGCTTTTTCTTCAAATTACAGTCCACAAGGACCTATTCATAGTCAATTTTTGTCACTTACACTTATATTTGCTGCATTTCTAAAATTTGTTTGTAATTTATTGGTAATGTATCGGATAATTTTAATTGTGGTGTTTCACTGTGCTTAAATTACCATGTTATTTTACTTTTTTAAAATAAATCACAGTTAAATGTTAAAGCTTTCTTTTACCTGCTCAAAAGTCAATTTATCTGTCCTAGGTGAAAACTTGGAGGTTAGCTTTCAGCACGCTTCCAAACTCAAATGTTTCTGTGGTATTAATAAGAAAATGCCAATTTAAACTAGTATGAAATTCGGAAGTTGCAGCAATCAGATTGTGCAGGACGATATATTCTAAATGTTTCCATTGGTTCGCTTAAAAACGAACCATCTGCTTCCTTTTTACTCGCAGCAGAAACCGAAGTCAGAGGCAGTTCCACAATTACATTTTTTTATTGAACCAGAAAATGTTGATATGGTCAGATGTCATTCAGCACGAGCGATTATTGTTTTTTGTGAGTTAGTCGCAGCTTTTGTGCAGGCTTCTATATAGTCGCGAACGAAGTTTATCGCGCTATGCGACATCCTAAGAAGATACAGAAGAGGACTGGCTCTGAAAAGCATAAAACATCTGGTGGTGACCATCTGCAATAGAAAAACTGGAGTGAGGCCAGAATTTAAAATAAATTTACTGGTAATACATATTCATTATCCAAAGGTTGGCTTTAATTGCATATATTTTGTACATATTTGAAGATTCAGCAATTTTTAGTGAATGGAAACTGGTCCTCAGTGATTATGTAATACGCCTGCTACTTGTCTAATCTTCTGCAAGTTCATGAAACGTACTCAGCATACCGTTTACGTACGTTTGCCGTTAGCAGAGTGTTGCCCCTACCAAGAGAATGTCAGTAGTGTGCAGTACGTAAGGCAGGGAGGAAGATTCGAGCATCAGGTTGATTAATGCACATTGACATGACTTATTTCAAGTTTGCCTTCATCGGCAAACGCATGTGAAATGAAATCATTACGAATAGCTCGGCTTGTGATAAACATGTTGCCAGAAAATGTTGCATGTATAACTGATTTTTAAATTCAGAGATGTCAATTATGCACGTACTTTAATGCCCTGTTTACGATGCGCCTACGGAGTCTGCTATCAAATGTTCATATAGGTTAGACAGTAGTAAAACCAAATATATTATAACGCTACTATCTACACATTTAGTGCGGTGAGTATTTGCTAGGATAACGATTCAGTCATAGATTAACATCAGGGGAGTGAATGCTTGTAAACCGTTCGCATATTCACAAACAGTCATTTAGTCCACCAGTGGTCTCTCGTTCTTTCTCATCACGGAAATTCCTTGGTCTCCATTGCATTTAATACAGCGAGGTTATCATGCAAACATTTTGTAATTTATTAAATTTTTGGGTGATTAGAAAACACAGAAAAGAGAATTGAAAAATATGATATGTGTCTCGTAAATACTTTTATTTTTTGTAAAAGCAAACAAACTCTTCTTGTATGCTAAATTTCCAAATTTACAATCTCAGTATTAGAGAAAAATTATTATAGTAATAAGTTGTTTATGACAATTTTAGTATCTTTTTTTTAAAGCAATATCAATGAAATACAAGAAAGTTAATACATATATAGATTTTATGCTATGTAGCATTTCTATAAGTCACAGACATTTCGTTAGAAATTATGACCTGTAAGTTGATCTAAATTTATTTTGGCTTTATTGAATTAAGAGTGAAATATTAGGCGAAACTGTTTTGCTGAATAATTCCCTATTACAATGATTCCTTTTGAATTACTGCAAAATTGCAACATTTAATGATGCTAATCAGCTGTTTGATAATATGAGACAAGTTTTATTTTATACTGGTAGGTACCGGATTTAATTTTCTATGAAACAAGTAAATATGAAGCTAGTTTTTGATCCAGAACTTTAAAATTCTGTTCTGAGTTATTACTTCTGAACACTACTGACTTATTTTCATATGTTAGAGAAAATTTGTGTTGATATTATTCTTCATAAAGAAAACTACCTATAAAAGGTCACTATTTTGACTGATTTATTTATAAATAATTATCAGTTACACGTTAAAAATATTAACTTTGATATAATATTATTCACAGATGGAAGACAACAAGAACACGAATAACTCCAGCTTTTACCTCTGTAAAGTTGAAGCCTATCTTCCCTTTAGTTGAAGAAGTGTGTGAGGAACTGGAGAGCTGTGTTGAAAACATGAAACCTACAGGTAAAGTATCTTATGATTTGAATATTTGAAGTTTTTGTTCTTAGCTCCTATTCTACATTTTTCTTAACTTTCTTTACTAGGAAATTTATTAATTTAATGCGTAATACAAATCTAAACGTTGCCTTCCTTTATACCTCTATAATAGAATTATTAAATATTTTAGAAATAATTAAATAATTGAGTTAATCTGCAAATACTTTATACGACTTATTTTCCTTGAGATCTAAAATTCCAAAATACCTTTTACGTAGCATATAATTTTAATTTAATTCCTTCTGCTTACCATGGCACTTTAAAACTTTCGAAAACTTCAAAATACAATGTGCTTCTACGTGTATTTTCTAATGCCAACTGGAGTTCCGCATACGAGCGGCAGAGGGCCGTAGAGTAGTTCATTTGTAACAAAAACTGCATTGCGCCCGGTTATTTCTCTTCTCGTAAACGAGAGCGGCTGTGCGGGAGTGTTGCTACGAGAATGCCATGCATCCAAAGCGGCCTCTCAGTAACCAGGTTACTCGGGTCTAGCAGTCAGCATTGCACAAGACTTATAATGCCATAAAGGAAAGAAAATTACAAATAGTGACGAAAGAACTGATAATGAGCAATACGAAGCAGAAACAACAATATCATCATCGTTATCATAATCATCACGTTATTCTTGCTTTAAATCTTCAAGTTTCCATTAAATATTTTATAGATGCTACGAATATTGCTGAAGAAGTTAATGTTCTCCATCCTAAAATTCAAGGATATTCCTACAGGGCGCCAATTATTATAAAAATAAATAATAACAAGTCTTTATGGGGCTCAGAATGTTTAATTGGTTTATGTTTCCAAACCTAAGGGACACAATTCGGCGTGCCTGTTCGTAGTAGGTAAGAATTAAGTAAGCAGCTGAAATCAAAGAGATATGGACTTTGAAACCGCAACCATGGCATTGGAGTCATTTAAGCTCACGAAGTTCATAAACTTTTTAGGAACGCAAACAACTTCTGATATTAAGTACAAGCAAAAGGTGTTAAATATAGAACCTTAACAATAAACATGTTCTTGGAATATACAGTGGATGCCAAAAATGTATACACACTTCAAGCAAAGAAAAACAAACTGTGTTACTTTAACAAAACCAAATTCACACAAACAGAAAATGATCAGCTTTTAGACTTTTAAAGTTACAACAGTTGCTCAAAATGCCCACCATTGGTGTCGATACACTTTTGAGTACGTTGAGCTACTGATTGAGCAACGTTTGAGAAAGTGTCCTCGGGGATTGCAGCACATGCCGTTTCAATTTCTTCCCGAAGTGCTGTTAGTGTAGCTGGTTTTCAACGGTATGCAACAACAAGTTCCCCATAGGAAGAAGTTCAACGGAGTTAGATCCGTAGAACGCGATGGAAACTCAATAGGACTTCGTCCTATAAAGTGCCAAGGAGAGTGCCTTGGATCCAGTGCACGGGGCTTGCTGCTTTACAGGTCTCCCAGATCTGTCTGTGAACATCGCATACGGTACCATGATTCTCAAATTTGTCTCGAATGCATGCAATTGTTACTCGCGTTGGCGGTTCTGTTCTGTACAGACGTCTCCATTGCCTTTGAACTTCAACAACATTCTCGGTTTTCCAATACCACATCAAAATTGCTTTTCGCTGTTTAAAAGATAATCTTGGCTCCATTTTGTTGTAGCAACGCTAGCATAACGTAATGTGAGTCACCTCTGTTTACAGAACATCATACGATAATATGGCTTCATTTCTTCATTGTTGATTTACCTGTCACGTAGCAAATCTATCATAATGTATGTGAGTCACATCTGTTTACAGAACATCATACTGCACATTACTGTTGTTTTTCGGTCCTACTTTGAAATATATTAAATAGATATCTACTGTGAAAGTGTGTACACATTTTATGGCACCCTCGGTATATTAATTATCTTTAGCAAACTTATGTAGAATATTACTTATTACACAGAAGGTACATATATCAAAATCCTATTAGTTTATATTAGTGCAATATTTAATAAGGCATGCATATTTATTAAATTACTATATAAAATCTTTTATTTTGATGAAATTAAACTACACATGCCTTTTCATTCTTAACCAGAGGTCTCACCATTGAAAGAAAAGCTATGGTTTATATATAATTTATTTTAGACAAATTATAATGTTCACGAGGTTCAAGTGTAAAAAGATGGGGCGAGATTGGAAATTGCTTAGTGTTCATGATCCTATTCCATGTGAGTCATATAAACCATCAGCCACAGCTGCAACCATCTGAAAGCTTACTGTCTTTTTTAAACACTCTCTTTCTGAAACCCTTCAGCTGTAGGGGTTTCTATTCGAAGGGGTTTATTCTTACTTTGCCATTCAAGAATGTGGCCAATCTTTTTTGAGTAAGTATACAAGTATATACTAAGCAACAGGGGTCCTAGTATGCTTCCCTAATCGACCTAATACTCCCATTCTCCAACATTTCTTAGCCTATCCTATTATAATTCTCTGGGTTCTATATAGTCAGAAGTTGTTGATTCATGATATCATTCTTTTATCTAAATTTAGTGTATTCAGATTCATTATTAATATGTGATGGGGCACCGTATCGAAAGCTTTCGCAAAATCGATTGCAATAGCATCAGTCTTTCCACCTTGATCTATTTCCTCTGCTAGTTCTTAACCTAATTATTCCATGAAAACCTATCTCTAAGGCAATGTGACCGGCTATAAAACCAGTCTTTAGTATAAACCATAACAAACTGTTTGCAATCTGAACCAGTTTTTATAGTTCCTCCCCATGCATGATTGAAAGAATTGCTATTTAGTAAATAATCATTATACTTATTGATTTTGATACAAATAATCTGGAGACTAGAGAGACAGGAAAGAAACCTAATAAATACTCTTCCCTTAAACATGATAAACAAAAAAATTGTAATAAAATGTTTTCCTCTTGAACGATTTCAGCCAAAAAAAAAAATGCTGAAACTATAATGTATGCTTTCAAGAAATTGGTTATGACCATACTTTAATATTAGATCAGTTGTAAAATATGCAGATTGATTGTCTTCAAAGATATTGTATAGTTTTCTTATATGTGAAAACTGGCAACATTGTAGCTAAAAGTGCTTATATAATCCAGGAAATGTGAAACAACTTATTTCGTTGTTTTCCCTGATTACCATGTATAATTGGAAGTAAATTAAATATTATTTTTGACTTGTGTAATTTAAAGTTATCATTGAGGTACAAAATAATCCTATTATTTTTATTTTTGTTTTAAATGTTATTTTCAATGTTTTTGTGGTCAGCCTGGCTACTTAAATCAGATATTTGCAAATTAAATGTAGTAAAACAATGAAATAGTTCATGTAAAATGTCAACACGCTATGAGAAAATAGTTGTTCATACTTTTTTAAAAGTGTGTAAAGAAAACAATTATATATTTGTTCTTTACTATGGAAACTAAATGAACTGAAAGAATAAGTTTCCTAGGATAAAACATAATGAATTTTATTTTCTCAAATACGCGGAATTATCTTAATAAATATTAGGTACATAAAAATAATTTTTAAAATTTATCTCGTAATAATATGATGTGTAAATTGTGTTAATTAAAGTATTAGTTTCCTTCTATCATGTATTGTTTGTGTGTGTGTGTGTGTGTGGGTGTTCGCTCAAAACTCACTAAATATTTGACAGTCCTGAAACTTTGCGAAACATAACTTTTACAGAGAAATAGGGCCACCAATAAATGGAAATTTTATAATTATTAATTTCTAGTTTAAAATATGCAGTATATAAATATTTATTTTTCCAATTCAACGTTGCAAATGTGATTTATATTATTTATACAGTGAACCAGTCAAAGAGGTTTTAGGGCTCACTCTATTGAGCCCTATCAGAATATTTTTATAACACTTCTTCTCCCTATTTTATCGTTTGCTTTTATTAAATTTTCTGCCTCTGACTCCATCTTTAGCACAATGGGCTTATAAATCCCCTCTTTTGTTCTTTCATCTTCCATGTCTCTGCTCTGATTAAACCAAGCGTTCTCTTCCATCTTTATTAAATTAATCCTCTTTTTTACTCCCTTCTGAGACAAGGTATGGCATTAATAATCTTTTTCTTTTATACCATTAAATAATTTCCGTATCTTAATATTTTAAAATTGTCTTTTTGCTTCTTTCCAAAACCCATTGCATTATTTTTTCTCATTCTTCACAAATACTCTTCTAATCTTCAGATTACCGCCATAACATTTTAATCCACCATCTATTATTTTACATTTTTTTTAATTTCAAAACTCCATTAAAATAAACCTTTTATCGCTTAAATTTTACTGCCAATATTTTACAGTTTTTTTTTCCTAGCAATTCCATATCAATTTCCATTCGTGTACTTTTCTTTGTTAGTGTGCAAAAGCCTTTACTGCAAAACATCCTATGTACAAATACTCATCCTCTTAAGCCTATTTTGCGGAATTAGAAGGACGATGGAAAAATTGTATAATAATAAATAATAATAATAATAATAATAATAATAATAAAATCTGTAATACATCATACGTACACCTAGATACCTATACCAGGACATATATTACACTTTCTATAGGTTATTATAAATTTCTTCTTACATTATTTTGTACAGATTATAACTATAATCAAGTAAACAAATGTATATACTTTACGAATCTAAAGAGAGAGAAAGGATGTTTCATATAAAGACTAGGTTTATTATTGTCCAATGGTTATTTTGGCATAAATGAACGTTCCATTCATTTGTTCACAAAGTATGTCTAATCATTTCGAGATTTAACTATTGATGTTGATGAAAATGTAGCGTGCCACTAAAATACTCTTACCCCAAACACTATTTAGCAAATAGGAACTAATTTTTTAACTCTTATGCTTTAAGAATACTTGGATACATTATATAAATATTTTATTGATTGGATATATATATATATATATATATATATAAAATAAAAATAACCAAAAAAGCAGAATGGAATAAAACACTAAGTAAAAGTCACAGATTAATAATCATTATATTTTGCCATAGAAGAACTGAAGCAGTTCGAAATTCAGTGATTACTAATCTGTGACTTTTTCTAAGTGTTTTATCCTTTTCTGCTTTTCTAGTTACAGTTATTTTAGTTACATTGCTAATAGTGTTACATTGTTTTTCATTTATATATATATATATATATATATATATATATATAAACTCTGAAATGTTGTATTTTCTTGGTCAGGCCGGAAACTTTCAGAACGCCTCTTTCATGTAACATGTAATATAACATTTATAACGGTACCTCCATGTGCATTAAATAAAAGTACATGTGTTATTTGTTGTACATAGTAGTGCATTGTCAATAAGATGTTTATTTACTTACAAGTTTACATTTTTAGGCTAGTACAGACTGCGTACAAAAATATTACATTTTACTTCATATATCCTTCCTAATTTCCTACCTGCTTAGAATTGGGTTAAGAAGATGAGTTACTGTCAGATTTTAAAATTGAACATTCTGGTGCAACGTCATATAAGGTTATATACACATGATAGGGGCATTCTGAAAGTTTCCGGCCTGACCAAGAAAATACAAGATTTCAAAGTTTTTTTTATTAATATTCCATCATAGGTACCTTGTAAATCAATGCATTTAGTCCAACGACTTTACAACCTTTTAATTCCCTCAATAAATAAGAATTGTCCCTCTGTGAAAAATAAACGTCTATCTCGGCTTCATCCTCATCATTTAATGTGAATCTTCGTCCTTCCAGCCTTTTCTTCAAGTTTGGGAAAAAAAGTAATTGCTTGGAGCCAAATTCAGGCGATATGGTGGATGCGGACGCATTTGAAAGCAAAGGTCATGCAATTTTGCAGCAACAATCCCAGACCTGTATGAAGGCGCATTACATTGATGGGAGAAAAAAAAACTTTTTTTTTCACAAGTTGTGAACATTTAGCTTGAATAGAATCTTTCACTTGGTCCAGGAGTGAAGGGTAATACTCCTAGGTGATGGTTGTGCATTTCTGGAGATAAACTAAGAGCACCACATGGTGAGAATCCTAAATTATACCGTAGTCATGACTTTTCTTGCAGATGGAATCGTTTTTTGCTTTCTTTGGGGCATTTTCAATTGTTGCCATCCACTGTTTGGACAGCTTCTTCGTCTCAGGCGTGTAGTGATACATCCATGTTTAATGTATTTAATGAAACGTCTGAGAAATTCACAGGAATAGCAAGTATTTAAACAAGTCTAAACACTATCGAGCAATATAAACACATTCATTCGAATGTGTTTTTAGTCCATTGTTAACAAACGCTGCACCCATCGAGCGGAAAGTTTTATGATATCCAAAAGTTCGTGTAAAATCTAGTGGACAGGGCCTATTGAGGTATTTGCAACTGAGAACGTTTAATCGGTGAACATTGAGTATGGCGTTTTGAATTTTTGTCACAATCTCGACGGTCGTGGCAGTTTTGGGACTCTTTGAGCGCTCGTCGTCTTGAATGAATATACTAGTACGCTTGAATTCAGTAGCCCACTTTTTAACCGTCGAAACAAAGGGGAAGAATTCTTTAATGTGGAATATAACTCCTTTTGTGTTTCTGTTAAGTTTAAAACTTTCAAAAGGAAGTAGTTTATCACAGCTTGTATTTCAGTTTTATCCATTTTGTAGAAAATGTTAACACTGGTTTGTTTACATGATGGTCACAAACAAGTAACTACACTTTCGCGTCTGCAACTTCACACAGCGTCATCTAAAGATGATACTTAACAACCATCATAGTAGTTTGGGATTCTTCATGATATCTCTGGTCAGGCCGAGGACTTTTAGAACATCGCCCTAATAATTTCATAAACCAATTAATTTTTAAATATTTAGTGTTAAATGGCAGCATATTTTCCTCAGAAACTATCTTTCATACACGCGTGGGAGTTTTAGTACCAAATTGTGAATAATGATTAAAGGAGAAAATAACTATCATATCATTCAGTAAAAAATTTAAGTGCATGAAAAAAAAAAGAGATTTTTAAATAGAATTTTCACTCATTAGCGTATTAAACCAATAGTTAATCAAATTAATCACCTAATATAAATGCACAATCGTGTAAAATAGGTCTAGTAGTTTGTGAGAAACCCATTCGAGTCAAAAATATAGTTTTGAAAAAAACTATTTAAACATACAACTTTTTAAAATAATCAGAATTTTAAATTGTTGAATGCACCTCAAAAGAGTCTCCAACCTCGGCCATTCCTCTTTATCTGCTTTCCTTTCAACATATTTCCTCCTCTTCTTTCTTTGTTGTATCAAGAAAAGCGACCTCAAATTTTTCTAATTACACCAGCTACACCCATGTCCATACTTGTTCATCATATTTCTTTACGTTTTATATTCATGTTTTCTTTCTTTGCAATCAATGTATTATTTAGACGTGAAGCATTCTAAGTCAAGCATGCCTGTAGTTACTGAAATTGCTGTTCAGTACTTCATTCGTGGAAGTACTTCTTTTTTGTCAGCTCCCATCTACTGCTATTAATACCGGACAAGACTTGATCTTTTATTCTGGAATTAAGATTACAGCCAGGCTATTGCAACCGGACTGGTGACCTTGGAACCTCATATGAACGCCAGAAATCTTGGATGAAACTTACAAAATTGGCGCTGTGCTCGCACCTCAGTTGTTTTAAAAATTCCAACAGATGTCTCTCATTTACGAGGGCCACATGAGGGCGCTAGAGCTGCAAATTGAAACCGTTCAAACCACTTCCGCCTAACAGAAACATATTTTTCATTAATATGTGCTTTAGAGTTGGCAAACAGAAGGAAGTCCGTATAATTTTATGCGGAATCTCTTTGAAAGTGGTTATTTGCAGTTCCGAATCAAAGAAATGTGAGTTGTTAGGTCACGGTGGTTGTCAGGATGCCTGGAAACCACAGACACATGTTTTCATGTGTGTTTTATGTTCACTACAAGGTGTCAAAGTGGGCAAAGGAAAAAATGTACCATTATTTATTGAAACAGAAGTGCGCCGTGGTGGGATGTAACACAGGGGAGACAACAAGGAATTATTTAAAGTGAGTATCTTTTAAAACTATGGACAACATTTGGTCTTTTCAATGTAAATGTTATCTGGAGGACGGGATGTTATTTTTGTACACTATAACCTTCAATATAACATTTATAATGGTACCTCTATGTGCATTAAATAAAATTACATGTGTTATTTATTGTACATAGTAGTGCATTGTCAATAAAATGTTTATTTACTTACAAGTTTACATTTTTAGGTTAGTACAGACTGCGTACAAAAATAACATTGCATTTTACTTTATATATCCTTCCTAATTTCCTACCTGCTTAGAATTGGGTTAAGAAGATGAGTTACTGTCAGATTTTAAAAATGAACTTTCTGATGCAACGTCATATAATGGATGGGAGCATGAGAAATCACGTCTGTGGGTACTTGACAGGATTATCTTACTATTTATATAATTTGTTTTACTTGTAGTTTCCCCTCTTTTTTCGGACGAAACTAAGTAATTGTTAAGTTTTCACCCAACTACAACAATTCGCTACAGAACTGCCAACAGCCCGCAGAGTGAAATACAAGACGCAAAAATTCGATCTGTAATAGCAGTTTAGAACGATTTTTACGTCTTGTATTTTATTCTTGCGGCGGAATTTGTAATACTTTTTTTATATGTGTTGTGACTGGGTTTGGATTCGTTGTGGCTAAGAAGGTGATCAAATTTCATAAATGGATTGGTGTCTCAGAGGTAATTGATGTAACCTCCATTCAATGCCGCAATCTTGTAATGTTTAGTCCTGGGCTGTAAGGTCCTTTTATTAGCTAAACCTTTTTGTGATATATTATCAAAGGAAAAGGAGATAATAAACAAACAATAATTAAATAGCACTTGTAGTTATAGTTTTCACCATTTATTAACACAATCTCATAAATAAAGTTCTTACCAGGTCACGATAGAATCTTGAAAAACGTTTCTGCTTATCGAACTGATTAATTGAAAGTTCCTTCACAGGATTTTATTTTCGTTTAATTCACTTCAACTGTGACCTGACTTAACTGAATGACTGACTGATTTCTATAACTTATGTTAACTTGTCTAACTGATAAATTACCGTGTCAGCGTAACTTGTGACTCTTTCTGTTCGCTCTTTCGCATTTTCTTACACTTCTCCCAACTAACAACTAACAGCCCTTCTATAGTCCATCAGAACTGATTTTATTAATTCGACCGTCCGCCAGTCTTATGTGCTGTAAATATATTCAGCATGGCTTTCTAAATGTCATATGATATGATCTTCCTACACCTCTCTTCCTATTGGTGTGGTTTTATGCTACTTTATATCGTTTCCCTTTCATTGGTATTTATCTAAGATTTGAACAGGGTCCTCCCACGATCGATTCTTAGATCTTAGTTCTTAGTTACTGACCTGAATAACTAGACTTTAAGAGAAAGCCGTATCGGAAATGTTATGTTTGTAATTTTACATCTCCCGTCAATTATTGTATGGATCTTTTCGGCAGTGCTAACAAAGAACACTTGTTCCTTTCTAAATTCCTGGGATCTCGTTTTGTTCAATATCCGGTAGTTTTCAAACTTCTAGTTGACCTGAAGTAACATTACAAAGAGACCGAAACAAGTACATTGCTAGCCTCTTTTCTGGCAAACCTCCCTATTATATGCTCCAGATGTTCTTGTTTTCTGCAAACCATATCTATATGATTTCTCGTAACTATATTTCACACACACACATGACTTATTTTCTCCGAGAAAGGAAGGAAACTTCAAGTAAAACAGGAGGAATAAATAAATAAATAAACAAACGAATGAATGAATGAATTAATTAATTAATCTAGTAAGGAATGCATTGCTGACTTCCCGTGGCTGCGTTATCGACTCACCCACCACAATCTTTAGTTCGCGCTACAAAAATTGGCGCTCGATGCTGTCACCGGTTATTAAACATTGAGTGGCATATCTGTAGTAATCTGTGATTACATCTCTCCAGCTGGTCATTTATGTTGCGTTTGTATGATACGCGTGAGGAATGCGGTGCTTCAGAGGTCGCTCAGAAAAACAACGTTGTCACATTTCTATAATCCCTTTCAGATGTTTAGTGCTCACAAAGATCGGACGTGGAAGCAAAAGGAAACATTTATTCATAAATATTTTGTTATTTACTATGACTCGCTCATATATTCTTAATAATTGATAAACAAATATTAATAGTTTCCACCCCATCTTTAATGATGTACGAAAGTATGAAGAATAACAAGCAAGCTTGTAGCAGTGTGTTGTTGACTAGACAAAAGCAACAACACTAGACACTCAGAACTGTGTGGGACCATTAAGCGCTGTCTCGAACGTTATTTCAACACCATCGGTGAAACTACTCGCAATGACATCACAAGATACAACACGCAATTCACAAAACGTAGTGTAGTTAGAGGCAGGTAGACAACTCCCCTCGGGGACAGTGGCGAGCTATCTATAGGGACTTCATTACACGTGAACACGCTTTATTTTATTTCAATTCAAATTTTACAGTTTCATTAAAATTTAGGGTTGTCCTTGGTTACTCTTAATGTAACTCGCAACATTTCCATGTGATCATTGTTTTGAGTTCTCAGTTTTCAGTTTAGAAAACAGTTCTTTACAACTATAAGTGAAGACAAACATTAGCTGCTATATTGTGGGCAAACGCACTTAGAGATGAGTATTTATGTCTAGAGTTATAAATAAAACTAAACTAGTTGAACTGATGCATTTCGTGAAAGTGTTTTGTAATTCCGGTATAACCTTAAGTATATCTATTGTAAAAATATTAGCAAACTGTGAAAAATCATTTTAAAGTCACTGAATCTCTTTAGTATAAATTCGCTCTGTGGTTTTTCTGGTAGATAAACGTGTTTATTTATGTTTGTTTCAGAAACATTTCCTATTCCTGCAAGTTGTAACCGCTTTTTAAAGATCTCAAGGTTTTTACGCTGTTTTGTTATGAATCTAGAGCAATGGCTGAGTGGAGTTATTAAATCATAGCTAATATTACACTTGGTCGTATTGCATGTGAAGCGTTTTTCTTTATGAGGCCCAACACTTTGGGGACCAATTTTGAACAAGCAGTTGGTTATTGTTAATTTATTTATTTACTTATTCTGGAAGAGCTAAGGCCATTAGACCTTCTCTACCAATCTAATAATAATTACATGAAGTTATAGCGATAATATTACAATCACAATATTGACAGTAAAGTTGACAATACTCGTAAAACATTATGTTATAAATAAATGTATGTTAATACATAAATATTAACAATGAAAAATGTAAAATATTAACTTAAACAGAAAAAAGTAAGAAAATAAAATAACAATAACATACAACATGCACCAGCAATGACAATTTATAGATATATCAACCTACGTAAATCCTGAAAGTGGAAATAAAGATATAAGCAAAACATAAAATTAAATACCCTAACAACACTATGAAGGAGACATGAACAATATGTATGATAGTAATAAAAATAATAGAATGAATAATTCTACAGCAGAGTAAAACAAATAAATACATGCATTTTAACAAAAGATATGTAAATCTAGGGTAATCGATTATTTCTAATAATATTAATCAATTTCTTGTGAAATGCTCCTAAAGTTCGGCAGTCTGACATCCCGTGGCAAAGCATTCCAGAGGCGGGCAGTGTTTACTGTGAATGATGATGAATAAAGTGATGTACGGTGTAATGTAATAATAGTACGTGATGGGATTCAGAACGTGTGTTAAGATTAGTGGAGGGTAGGTTTTGAAAACGAGAAGATAGATAACATGGAAAAGATGTATGGATAATTTTAAAAAGTAGTATGAAATAATGAATGTTTCTTCGATCTTTCAGAACCAAGACAGCTAATCGATGGAGACAGCATTGTTGTTATTGATTTGCTTCGGCCTATTGCCTACGCTTCACGAGAACAGGATCTCAGTATACTTTTCGTTATAGGACTAGGAGAGGATACTTTTGTTACAACAATTTCACGACGTAACCTATTACATTGTATTGCTTATATTAGCAGGCGTTTCTGAGAATAACCGGTATAGTGACCTTGAACTACATCCGGAGATATTAATTACAACCCGACTTTGATCTTAGGACTGCCATCACGTTTGGGTCACCGGCCCTCGTTACGATATGTAATCTTTCCGCTACTCACAGGGCACTAGAAGTACATTAATTTATCATAACGATATCGAGGCAAAGTACCTCGAACTCAAATATATAAATAAGAAACAATAATAACTTTAATATAAATAATCAAACTACTTAAATCAGACCCTAAAAAATAATTCCTATCAATAAAAATTATAAAAATAATTTCTCTAAGTGAACGAGCCATCAGCAGTTTATCTCATAAAAACTCATGGTCGGTGGACCATGTAGTTCTTGCGCCCGTAGGCAAATGCAATAGACGTAATAGTAAACAGATTACATCGAAAATGAGGTGCCTCGAAGTGTATTGTAAAAGTGAACACGTGATACCAAACGAGGCTAATTGCCTCCTTATATACTTCCGTAAAAAAAGCATCTCCACCAGATATACAGTCACCCATGGGGTTCACAGATGTAGGCTCCCCACCTACTCCAGCTACCTAAGACACTTTAAAAGTTAAAAATATACAGAGAGGATTGCTCATTCAAAATTAAATTATGTCATAAGGCTCGAAAACTCAGCGTCCTGAAGCGACCAAAGTACAAATCATCCTGCTGCTTGGTCATTAACAATACATAAAGCTTGCCTTTCATGTTCATTTTTGTTACGCTTTGCTATTTCGTCTCTTGAAACTCTTCCCTGCTAGCATTACAACAGAATTGTCATATATAAAGTTCATATCCAGGAATTATACATTGAAACGAATACGTAATATAAATATTATTAATTTAATAAAATGATGCATTATACTGTATAATACATTTTATAATATAATTAAAAAGGCATGCGATAAATACTTGATACACTTGATAACTTATTTTAACACTTGTTAAATATATAATATAATAACGAACAGGAGGGTGAGATCATATGATATTGACCATCATTAATTTTATTTGTTTCCTTAATGGAACGGGAGGCGAGAGCACTTAAGCGTGAACTTGTCCGCGAATATTTGCGACACCTGACTTCACGCCCTTGAATCTCCCAAAATGTAGGTCAGGGGCATCATTATATGATCTTCGGTTTACTTCGCACACGACACTGTTTATTTACTATGAATACCACGTTAGCGATAATAAGTAAAATGCAGATCGTTTCAGGATTAACTATTATAATTATTTGCGCCTTCTCTCGAGCTGATCTTATGAGATTTTATATAACTCTCCCAAAATTCGACTCCACGTGTGTTTCAGACGCTGTACGGTTTTCACAAACGTGCGCAAGGCACAAGCATATGCGCAGAGCAACCATAACAGTTGAATATTTTGAAATCTAAGACCTGTAATGGCCTTTATTGAGCTAAAAGACGCCATAAGGCGAGAAATATCAGCGTCCTCACGCGACCAGAATTCCCTCGAAGCATGGTGATTTAAGATACATTAAGTCTTGCCCACAATGTCCGCATATTTGTACTTCGACGTTTTCTCAATATTTACTATCCAATTCAATTGTGAAATCACACTTAAATTATTACATATATATGACGACGACACTATCAATTAAAACAATATTAAACAATAAAGGGAAATATTTGCAAATAAATCAACGTCGTAATAAATCGAAAAATCAGATTTGATAGGATATTATAGATAAACTGAAAAAAATAATTAAATAACGAGGTGGTCTTTAAATGCACATCAAAACTTGGAAGATAATAAAACTTTTTTGGTTACATTTGATTTCCAGACATCTATAATTGTCACTATTATCTCATTGCGCCATTAATTTGAACTATGTTCTGATTATGTCCTTGAAGGCTGCGATCAGGTCACAGCTGTATCGACAAGGAAAGTTAAATCACCCATTCAATCCTGAGAAAATAATTTTAAGATTGCATTTTACCCTTATTGTTTTATTCATTCCCTTTGCAATTTGTATTGCCTCTGGTGCCTCAGTAGTAAAAACGGGCGATAAACACTAATTAAAAATGCAGTTAGCTTTTAAAGCGAGTTTGTTTACCCACTCAGTATGATATTTGTGGTACTGATTCTTGACTTTAAATTTATTAATGCATTTCTAACTTTAGAACATAACAGACATCTTACATCATCAACATATGCACAGCAAAATGTTGTTATTCTCATTCTTCCTACATTAAATACCTGCATCCGCACAACTTGGTATATTTTTACTCAGGATTATATAATCGTAGAGTACGATAAGCTCAAGGACAGTCGGCCAGTGGTTGTTGTTTCTGTTGGGATGTGTCAAGAGGGAAAGCGGATAAGGAGGGAACAAAGAAAAAAGCGGCTCCGCAAGAACACATACAAGGTTACTTGTATGCTTATAATCATGATCGCAATTTTTCCATTCCATTGCTTCTCTCACCGCATTAATTTCAGAGCCTTCACTTGCATCTTGAACTGCGTATAGCTCTGGAACACTGCAGGTGATGGTGGAGGAAGATCATAAAATATTTTGGTTTCTTCCAAGAGAACCCTCCCAATGCGCATAATGCTATAAACAGATTTAACATTGAAATGACTTCCTGTTACATTTATGAAGTACAATGTTCACGATTAGGTTGAAACTGCAGTATTTTTATGAGAAATAGGATCTTAGCTAAAATAACAGGAGAGTAAATGGAGTCATTATCACAACACGAAGTGAATCCACACGTCCTTAGACTTATATGTTGAGCTATGAAAATTGAAATATTTTCCACCATGTTTTGAAAGCATATCTTGCATGTATTGGAGGTGTAAATGTTATCGCGCCTATGTTATCGCTTCTAAGTGTTAGTTTGGAGTAGCGAATGTTATCGCACCTCTTCTATTTTTCGTTTAATGGAATTCGAAATTAGTTCATATTAACACTAACCTTAACCTAACCTCGGGTAAATCCTATAAACCGGTGGACCCAGTAGTTTCATGCGGCTCGCTACGGCCTGACGGCCTACGCTCGCCTCTTCTTAAATATAAATTGATAACGGATTGTATGATACTATGTTAATGGGAAAATCATTGTAATGGTTGCAAATATCCTTTAAATATAAATCGATAGCGACTAAATCATTGTAAAGGTAGCAGTAATTCCAGCAGGAATAAATTTCGTAAATATAAATTTATAGCGATTGTGTGTATAGTACAATGATAGCGAAAATCAGTGTAATGGTGGCAAATCTCCTTTAACTCCAGCAGATTTTTTATTTAAAAAAATTACGCCATGAGGAAGCTACCTACATTAGTAGCATGGCGCTCCAACCGTCTGAGCTACCACACTGTTGTAATATTTAGGCTAATTATTCCTCTATATGTGTTGAAGTCGCACTACCTTCGGCTTAGAACTCTACCCTCCGCTGCCGTTCGAGAAAGAAGGCGTGACCTGGCCCAAGGAAGATGCTGAGAGTAATTGAAACTGATTAAGCTGACTTCGTTACTTCTTCGAGGGGAGGAGATGAACAGACGTGTCCCAATCCCGTAAGACCAGGATAGGATACCGATTATTAATTCAGAGATGTAAAGCAAGTATTAAATAAATTAACTTTATCATGAAATAACTCTTATATCTTGGCTTTTAGTTTTTTCCTTTGTTATTTTGTAGTTGACTGGAAAAAGGATGTGAAGGATTAGAGAAGATTAAGATCTGAGTACAGAGCTGGGGAGCAATTTCGTGTTATTAAAACAATTGAATTTAGAAGGTGAGCGAGCGCTCTTTAAATTTAAATTAATTAGGGACATGTTTGGTGAAGTCGGTGGAGAGATTATTTAATAGCGTCACAATATGTTAATATATACTTAGTATGAAACTCAATATATTTTATTGTAATAGCAATGGCAAAGTTTTGTTAATATTGGTCAATTTCAATACAATAATGATGGAACACACTAATTTGAAATAATTGGAGAACACTCCCATACAATTAACTAAATTCTTATTGGAGATTTCGGAGAAGATTATACTGGAGAAGTTGTTAACTTGTTACCTTTCGTAGATTGAGAATGATGAACGATTAAAATAAATAATTAAAATCGCCCAATGCTCAACTTGTTCTGATATATAAAGCATGCAACGTATATTGATGTACGAAGCAATAACTTTATTAATGTACAAAACTCAATTTATAAGAATCTTCTAACTACGGCAGTCATTGGCTTACTGACCTCCTAAGCTATGCAAGGATACGAGCTGAGAGCGCATTTCAATGAACTGTGCTGTGCAATCAGTTAAAATGTATATACAGTGAAACTTTCCCAATTTTTGTTTCACTTACATACGAGTATATAGATTTGAATGTCCTGCTCCTTTTACATTCTTAGTAATTGCCATTTAAAATTAATGTTACGCTGAAACCTTTCGCAAGCAGACTTTAAATCTAATGTAGATCATACAAAATAAAATCTACATAAACTTATTCAAAAGTTAAATTTTATTTTTACTGAAGCAAAAATATGAAAAATAACTTATGAAAAATAACTGAAACACATTACTTTTATCTTCTGAAAAAAAAACTGCTATAATTTTTCTGATATTTAAAGTGACAAGTATTCCAAATAATTTTTGATTTTTTAATAATTATATAAACCTACGATTGTTTTAATGCAGTTGTTCATAAAATGGAAAGAAAATGAATTAGGTGAGCGGTTTTACGTAATTATTTAATAGCACAATGCTTATACAGATGATTGAATGGACGTGAAGGATCTGTGCGCTCGCTACAACACAGATGTTCTAGCCACTTGTGTTTACGGGATCAAGTGCAACACCCTGCGAAAGCCCGAATGCGAGTTTCGAGAGATGGGCAGGGCTATCTATTGTCCAACCTGATTCCTGGAGCAATTTGAAGATGTTGGTACCGTTTCTATTTCCACAGTTAGCCTACATTTTGAGAATACGGTATGTTTTCATAGCATTTACGTGTTTAACAATTAAACATTATAACTGCTGCAATTTAATGGACTTCAGTGTGACGTTCACTTTTCTGTTTTCAAAGTTAAAAAGTTAAAAAATATACCATTATTTAGAACTTCTTTGAAATCCTGTGTGTTGACTAAGTTCATGTGCTGTATGTATGGCGCAACCACTACGATCGCGTTTATTCATTCTTTGTACCAAATATTTTCCTTTTCTTGTTTTTGTTAAATGTAGCCCAGTTTTAGCTCCCTGTTCCTTCTGTCCTATCGTGGATTTCAACTCACGACAAATTAATTTGATTTCAAAAGAGAACTTATGGTTTTGTTTTGAAAAGTGAGGGATTGCTGGCATAAGTGCAAAATATTTAAAATGAATGGCTATGATAGAAACGAATGAGATATAGACAATCTACGCGGGTAGGTCCATAAGTTTCCGGTCTTTCCGATAAGGATTATCGCCTTCACAAAACCATTATCTGATGTCATACCTTATCTGTTAAGTAAATAATTGCGGCTGTAACTTCCGCTCCGCTATGTTCATTTGTTAAGATATAGTTGCACAAAGAAGGCTATGTGTAGAAGACTGTGACATGTTCAAAATGGAGTGTCGAGCTATTATTAAGTTCTTCACAAAAGAAGGATTTACTCCAAATGAAATTAAACAGCGATTGACGGTGTATATATGGAAGCATCCCCTCATATTCTATGGTAACAGAATGGGCCAAACTTTTTCGAATGGCTCGAGAAAGCATTGAAGACGAAGAGCGTGCAGGTCGGCCCTTGGAGGTGCTCACTCCTGAAAGGAGATTATGGAAGATCGGCGGCTCAAAGTTACAGAAATAGCAGCAAGGTTGGCCTTTCTAAAAAAAACAGTCCTTAGAATTATTTATTTATTGGCATTTAAACATGAATAAAGTTAGTCCCTAGACTTCTTTCCTCAGTCCAAAGCAGCAACAAGTCATCTGTTGTCAGTCAATTTTTGGAGCTCTGCCTCTAAAGGACAAGGTCACTCAATCAACCAAGAAGATCAATACCAAAATCTTAGGGGACTGTGAAGGAACACTCTTCATTGACTTAAAGGAGAGGAACACCACAGTAAATGGGGAGCACTATGCTGACCTACTGCACAGACTACATACTTCCATCAAAGAGAAACGGCAAAGAATGCTAAGTGGTAGTGTACGCCTTCTTCACGACAACACACAGCTCTTGTTGCAAAGGAAACTGTGAAGAAATGTGGCTTCAAGGAGATCGATCATCCACCATATAGCCCAGATCTAGCTCCCAGTGACTATTTCCTCTTCTCAAAACTCAAGAAGGAACTTCGAGGAAGGAAATTTAAGTGTGACGAAGAAGCGATTGATGCTGTTTATGCCCATTTTGCAATAAAGGATATATTGAAGAGTGAAATATAGTTTTTGTCATTATTATAACTAGAAAATGGTTACGTCGAAAAATTGTGAACATACCCTCGTATCTTCCTTTTTAATATTCAATGACCGAATGAAGTGGCTTAGGCAGTAAAGCTTGAGATTCGCATTGGGGAGGCCTGGTTTTCTTTGCTCGCTTAGGCGAATGCTGTGATGGGTCTTTAATTTCCACAAATTTTCCGCTCTACTATTGAATATCATTTCATTCCGTTCATTCCATCAACAGTGCCAGGCGAGATAGACTGGTGCGGTGTGACGATAGCTTGTACTTAGGAGGGTTTCTGCCCCGGAATCTGGTACGGAAACGGCCCTTCTGAGGAATATGAACTTCTTGAAGAGGCGTCGAGATGTTCGATTTGCAAACAGTGTTAGGGACCCCACACCGCCCGTGAAATGTGGGCAACTGATGTCTCCCTTACCTCATTTCTTCCTCCCAGAGATGCCACCCTGGGGGGATATGCACAAACGGCCTACACTTGAGCAAGGCTGAAGTATCGAAATTTCTCTTCCTTCTATAACATCCACTCCAATTCAATGCAACAATGAACGACTAGATTCTTTCGGGACAGATCTCAAAGGCAGCAAAGGCAGGTTATCTCAGACAACAGACATCTCGCAAATTGCTACCAGAAGCAAATGGCAGTGGGGCGGTTACGTCGCAAGAATGCAGACCTACAAGATCTCCATGTGTGACTCCCAAATAAGAAGGACACAAGGCAGACCCAGAAGAAGATGGACAGACCTCTTCAAGGAACATGCAAGAGTAGCAAGAGGAAGAGAAAAATGGAAATCTCTCGGGAAGCAACACGTGCAGTGAGAAATGGAGTAACCAAAGAACAAATCAGTCAGAGTGTCTTAAACAGCATACGAACAACTAGCGTGGAATAGCTCACCACGTTAGGAAAAAGCGAGCTTTCCCTACTTGTTAGGAGACCTTTGTCCTTAAGGGACACAATAGGCTATCTTTGTGTTTATTTTATTAGGTTAACCGTAAGTGGTCAATTGAAGATTATTTAGGGAAAAGTTGAATAATGGTAAGTATACATTTAATCGTTATGATTAAAACTTATGTGAATTATTTTAAAGGATTTCTTGGGTATGTTTAATTATTTTGACTAGTTTGTGTAACATAGGGTACGCCCGTATAAAATATGTTCATCTTCTAATTAACTGCACATCGCATTACACTAAAATAGAATATACTTTAAAACATGAAATAAAATAACTTTATTTTCTTTGTAATCATATATACATCATATAGGCTTGTGGAATTCGAGAGGATTTTACTGAAAAAAGAAATGAAGCGAATGTAAATTGAATTTTAAGGTAGTATTAAAATACCTGACCACCTTTTGACATACGTTGGTGTTAATTGTAGCTTGATTCTAAAACTGCATAAACCTTTAATTCTTGTAATTCAACGTTGATGATAATTATTAAACCTCATCGTTTGTTTTAGTATAACAGATACCCTATTTAGCAGGCATATTTATTCTAGCCCTCTTACAAGGAAATATAACATGAAGCTACTTTTCTAATATTATTTGACATGCTGTAGATAACGAATATTACACATTTACATTAAAATTTGGAATATCCTTAATCAGGCAGGAATGCTAGTGGTACGAGAGCGGTCTGAAAGGTTCTCGGCCTAGCAATGAACAAGTTTTTAATATGAGTATTATTTTTATTTTTCATCATTATTTCTCTTAAGTTTCATATATTTATTGTAGCGTTGGTCCAGCACCATTATCTTGAATCTGATCGCCTTTTGGTGTGAAAAAAATATGACCAATGAGAAGAGTTTTAGGTTGGGAACAGATGAAAGTCAAAAGGAGTCAAATCTGGAGATTAGAGGGGATGCAAATCTTGGGCATTCTATAGACAAAACTTTTAAATCGTGTTCTTATCTTAGGCGTTGTTTCATCTAGTTGACTTTAAAGATTGGAACAGTGTTCTCTAGATATGGTTTTACCGTTATACAGATAATAATTTGTTAAGTTACTTTAGCGTTCCAAGAGATTGATGTTGCCAACTTTCCTCCAGTTAAAACCGAGTTTGAAGGAGGAATGCATATTTACATACTATTGAAATTGATTTACACGAGGCTATTTTTCTGAACTATTAATTTAAAACCAAAATAAAATCACTTCTAACTTAAATATTGAACACATACTCATAACAACATACAACATGTAGAGTTACTAAATAGGTACCAAAACAGTATCTTCTTGCAGGTGTCTTTAGATGTAGGAGTAATTTTTCAATAAAATTATAAGTTAATATTCTAATGTTACATGTTAGGAATAACATTTCCTTCTTGTACCATATTAGCTCTAAACGTCAATTTAAAGGCGTTGTTTAATTTAGTTTTTTTTTTTATCTATACTGAAACATATTAACTATTTTTTCGCTAATCTAGCCAGGAGGTAACGTAATATGCAGTCGCCTCAAACGGCACGCTAATGAGAAACTACTACTTAAGTTATTTGTCTTAAATAGCGATTATATGTTTTTGCTACCATTAGACCTAATAATAGACCAACAAATACCTTACTTAAAATGCTTTTCATTATTTCAGCCTCATACCCAAGAAGGTTCATAAGTTTCACCAGCGTATAGTCACTGAAACAATTACCTAACGCGAGAAAACCAAAAATTCCCGGAATGATTTCATTCAACTGCTCGTGGATATAAAAAATAAATGTTCTGCTGTCATTCCACAGAAAGACGGTAAGTGTATCCTTTATTTAAATGACTGATTGATTTTAAAGACTGTTGTGGTGACTGCTACTCTTGGGTCCAAGTCTCAAAGCTCGCTACCTATGTGTGGCAATCCAGGAAAGAAAATAAACTCTCCATTACCCTCAGCTAAATATTTGTTGAGACTAAAGCAGAATTCCAGAGCAGTACATTGTTCGTCGCATGTCATTTTGCTGTAGGAGGAAATAAACATATCTCAATTTGCACACCTCTCATGGGTGGAAACCGGAAGTGACAACAATGAAACTAGTGCTACATGTACATAAGGTATTAAGCTAATAAAATATTGTAGCGTTAAATTTTGGCGCTAGAAATTGTGACTGTAAAACTATTATTATCCAGAGTTATTCCTAATTACTTGCATTATTTAATGAACAGCCCTCTTAGAAGCGGATCAATTTTTTGTCTTCAGGAGTACACATCGTGTTTATATCGATTGTATCTGTCTTTGAATTAAATAAACATGGAGTATCTGGAGTTCAGAATATCACCGCTCTAGAAGCTTCGAGTTTACATTTGCTGTAAAATAATATGTGGAGAGAAGACTTGTCGTTACACCCTGGACGGAAATCACAAGTACCTTTGTTTGCTAGCTCCACTCTTGCAACTTTTGCTGCTCCCGAGCGACAGCGGAGAGAGCCGAACTTGTTTCATACTCCACGTAAAAGCATGTTCGTAGTTCACTACACGAAATGAAACGGGTAACTAAAGTAGCAATGTAACACGTAAAGGAAATAATAATTGAACGTAAAAAGGCATGTACTTTAAACGGTATTAAGTTTTGCATGCATTCCGAACTGTATAAGGGAGATATGTCTTAATTTGAGGTGGGGCTAGTGTCCGTTGTATAAGGTTTTGCAAGGGGAATGCGACCAATTGTTGTCACTGCTTTTCATCTTACAGCAAAGAAAGCGCGATTTATTGCCATGCCATCCGTTGTATCAGGTTTTACAAGGCTAATGCGATGATTTAATTATAAGCTAAGAGTTTTCTCTGAGGAAAAAATGGAACATTTGGAACATTTCTTCATTTCTTTAGTTCTGGGCGTGAATCTTATTCATTTTGTTTACGATCTGCCACTAATGTTGCCTTTAAGGATGCTGTGATTTTCTTCTCAACTTCATATATTCTTGTTGTGGAAACTCCCTTATTGACATCGAACAACTCACAAGCAAGTTTGTTTATTTTTGCTGATAAAGGCATAGAACAGTTTGGAACTTTCTTGTTTGCTTACTTAGGCTAGTATTTCCACCTTTTCATTGAGAACAGAAAGATCTTCAGTGTCTATTATAACATCATTAGTTACTTCAGCATAGGGTGTTCTTTGCGGACACATTGACATATGCTGTGTATGTGTTTACACATATTCTATTTAATGCTGGAATCGGCACTGCATGCAAACAGACAAGTACAAAATGTGCATCCTCTCGCTCGGGACGGAGGAGTTCGGCTCTCTCCGCTGCCGCTCGGGAGCAATAAGTTGCAAGAGTTGCACTAGCACCCAAAGGTACTATCTATTTCTGTCCAGGTTGTAACAAACAAGCAAATGAAATGTTCTGATCAAAGCAAACGAACGTGCTGTGAACATATGTTTGTCATGCGCTTTAATTTGTAGTTGGGATTATTATATAGTTCAGGGATTAATCATCTAATGGACGCACACCTACATTTATGAATACATTTCTGCTCTATACCCAAAGATGTTAAAGGCTAATAGTCTGAGAGTATCTGTTTACTGATTAGCTGTATTTAGCAATAAATCTTCTCAACTTTGAAACTGTATCCCCTTTCTTCTTTCAATTTGAAAATTGTAGGTGATGTCAAAGCATTTCAAAGCTTTGAATAAGCCATAATATATCTAAAAATAACAGCACCCACTTTATGTGTTTCTTAAGAAAAATTATAAACTCCTATTAAACTGTCTTGAATTTAGATTACTAATTGCATTATTTATGTTAAGTTAGATATTTTGTAAAGTCTTAACGCTTCCTCTTTTTATTTCCAATGAATAATTACGTTGTATTCAGGTTTCAAAGATGTTGATATAGCCGCCCAGGCAGTTACCTTCTTCACGGATGGATTTAAAACTACGTCCTTAGCACTAAGCTTTGTTCTGTATGAGCTGGATGTACAGAGAAAACTTCGAGCTGAAGTGGATGTCGTAGTGAACAAACATGGAGGACGACTTACTTTCGATGGTATTCAGGAAATGAAGTATTTAGACATATTTTTTTTTTCAGGTAAGCATTATTTCACTTGGGTTATTATACATCATTATAAATAACAATGAATTATTTTACATATTTATGATTTTATATATAGCAAAAATATTTTGATGAAATTAAATATTTTTCCTCATCTGATGTATAATTATGCGACCAAAAAGTTCCAATACAGTTCCATAGCACAAAATAAATAAATAAAAAAAAAAAACACCAGGAGTACGGAAATGCGCGCACAGCGACCTAGATGTTCTTCATTAATGGCATCGTTCTGTGAACATGGAGATGTGCAGGGACAGATCTGCGAATTCATTACGTACCGCGAACTAAAGTAGGGAGCTAACATCAAATTTTTCGCAAATCTGAAAGGGGGAGCTTTAAAATTATTCAGCAGGTTATAACCATGAAGCAGATGGCATGCGAGGTGTTGTGACCTTCGAGCTTTCAGAACAGCTGAAAGACGAGATGTGCATGAAATCGTTGGAATCTGTAACGTAGTTCTGTGGCGTCTGAAATATCGCGAGTGGGACACACACGACATATACGCTTATCATCTTTTCTCACTTAAACCCCTGCAGAATTTTTCTCTCCAGATGTTTTGGCAAGAGAACGAGATACAGTACAAATTACAGAAGAGGCTCAGTATGCTTCGAGAACAGAATTTCACGAAGTGGAAAAAGCCCTATAAGAGGTGTAACTATAAAAACAACTCTATGTGTAAACAAAGCAGTGTCTTCTATCTTTCCATAGATCTAAATGCGACAAAGTTAGAAACATAATGGACAAGAGTGATTGTTTAATTTTCTTATGTTCATATAATATAATTAAAATATCAACAATACAGAAAATATTCGACATTATCTTTCATTTAAAGCAGTTCAGAAAGCATGTTCTATGTTCTCTCTAGATGGGTCACTTTCAATTGTTTTGATTGATGTACTGTGCGAGAGGAATAAATGTTGACAAACTAATTAAGTAAACTGCGTTTTCTCCCTTTTTATTTATAAATAAGTAATATTTTACGTTAATTTAACATCTATGTTATAGAAAATATATTTTACAAATAAAAAAGCATAATATACAATTTGAAAGTCAACAAAGTTTGCTGAGAAACACATTATAGATTATTGGAGCATATTTACAAATTTCATTGCTTTCACTATATTTAAAGTAAAATGTAACTAGTGTTGGTAGTATTTATTTCATTATTTCATTACAATAAAACTTCAATAGGTGCATGATTTTTACAATAAATCCCTAGGTCTGTTTGTTTTATTATAAGATATTGGATTAAATATTCCATTACATATCAAATAAACATTACATTTAACAGTAAAACAAAAATAACTGAATAAATGAATAAGTATATAATGAAATTGAAAACGAAATAACACCAGGAATGTTACACACAACTGTATTTATCAGTAGTTTCCCCCAGCACCCCTCCGTTGTTATCAAATATCAGATCTGATTTGTCTCACTTTCACCAGATATTTCAATATCTCCTCTTCCTTGCCTGCCAGTAGAGTCCAGTATAACCATTTCCTTCTGTTATACTGTACTATTCCGTCTGTTTTTCTCTACCTTTACGTTTAACCAGCATATATGTCCACAATTGCACTTTCTCACCGATAGGGCAAATTCTCAACCCATTTCGTGGGTTACTTTAATCATCAGCCAAGCCTCTAGTCTGAACCAGGCGGCTAGTGAGTTTGATGTACTTCTCCAACATCATTTAGATTTTTTCCTAGGTTTAACAGAGTCACTTCCGTGAGTTGTGCAATTGTCTGTGGCCATCCCTCAGGCAGTTCTTAACCTTCCTCCATACACTCTTTCTATTCCCCCGAGTCGCTATATAAATGGAACCCAGTTTTGTCGTTTTAAGTATTTTTGTTAATTTGAACTTGATATCATGTTATCAACCGCAATACAATGCCCCAATTAAAGTTTGAATCCCATGACAAATTTGCAACCATATTTCACTACTCTAATTTTACTCTCTATGGTGAGATTTCAGTAACTGAAGTTCAGACCGTGTACTCAATTTAGAACTTTAGGTCAATATGTTTTTTGATCAGGCATTTGCATTTTTGAAGGGATCATTGTTGAGGAACCTGGGTCTTTGGAGATAAGTGCCTTACAAGATGTTCGAAATACAGTAATAATGTTCAAAGTAAAAATAAATAAATAAACAAACAAAATATTGTGTGTGTGTGAAGTGTGTGTTATACAAATGAATTGTTGGTTATATTGTTGTTCGGGAATCACCGTCAGCGCAGAAATGCTCGAATATCTCTAAAAGTATCAATCCAATCCCAAGCTGCCTTCGAAAAGAAGCATTCCTTTTCATGATAATATCCCCTGCCACACCATCTAAATGTCCAAGGACTCTCTTTTCAGAGAGAGGCAGGAAATAGCCAAGCATTTGGCATATATGACAAAATTTAAACCTCGGAACTTTCACGTTTTTGGTGTTTATTTGGGCGAAGAGCTGTAGAGCAACGTTTGGGGATGGCTATCTCAGTATATCTGCACTAAGAATTTACTGTTGAATGTCACAGCAGGATAAATAGCTTGAGACCCCAGGCATTACTTTTTTAGCATGATAATAAACCTTCGCTAGTTCTCGTTTGAATGATCCCTTACAAATCATTCAAAAAAGGGACGTTTTAATTATTTGAAAGGAAGAAATTAATATAGTTAAGCGAGAAAACATTAAAGGAATTACATAATAATCTGTGACAGGTCCTCACATTCACGCATGCCCAAGAGTAAATGCCTTTAGATAATGTAAATAGTAATAATTATTAAATATATAGCTTCTAGTAACAAATGGGGACATTTCTTTTATTGCAAAAATGTATGCATGGCTACCTGGATGTTTGACTCTATGACAATAGGGAAAAAAGTTTCATTCTGAGATTCTTCTGCTGATAATGGCTAGAGCGATGGGTCTCTCTATTGTAACAAAGCTAAATGCATGCAGGTGGCCGAACAATAGATCCTTTTGTATCTTGGTTGCTGAAGATGCATCAAAATTCGTTAAAGGTGAAAGAGGAACAGGTGTCGGCGATGAAATAGTTACATCATATGATCTGGAGCTCTCCAATAAGGTACCAAAGGCGATGAATTTAAGTAAGCGCATTTGGAAGCTCAAGAGCTCATCAATAGTATTTAAATATTTCAAAGGCTCAGGATGCCGTGGGTGCTATGATGTGAACCCTGTGAGCTTTTGTAATCACGTGACGAAGTTTTGGATTTGATATATAAGGAGAAAACACCTAGTAAAAGTACGTTTTTCAGTCATACGTTCGCTCATTCATACAAAAGTTTATTTGTACACTCATTCGTTCATACGTTTCGTTCGTCTGTTCGTTCTCTGTGATCAACATCGCTTTACCAGGGGCAGTAGACGAGAAGCACACAGATGCAGCATATGTAGCACGCGTCATCAAAGTCACAGAGATAACGAACTAGATAGCCGATAACTAAGTGTGATTAAAAATGTCAATGTGTTCAATGAAGCAAGTTTGTGTAATTTGCACCACCTTTTTCCATCTTCCTCCCCCTGTGACCAATAACACGAAAGGCGACTTCGGATCCCTTAACGACCTGGGGTATGAAGTGGGACATCTGCATATATATATAAACCGCTTCAAATAGAAAATATGTAAATTCATCGAAATTATTTTCATTTAAATATCGTTTCCTGAAAGAGTTTATATGCAACAAGCTCTGTTTTATTGAAGTGCAGCAAACATCTAGCAAACAAGGATGTATAATATAAATAAATATACAAACACGTATAATACTTTTGTTTTCTTGAATATAAATGCATAGCACAAACATTAAATACAAATTAAGTAACGAATGTAGTTCTTAAATGTCAAAAAATTAGTTTATTTTCAATCTGATAGGCTACTCTTGCGTACAGTCAAAAGACGCTATTACGTAACACGAAATTTACGCATTACTCGTTCTGTTGATCACAATAGCCGCGTTTGTTGTTCATGGTGACGGCTGGAAGTGGCAGGCTCCTCTCACTGCTAGTGGCGAATACTGGCCAGTGAGTGCTTCGGCCAAAAAAGGAGCTACAACAGCAGGTTGGTTTACTTTACACTTCCTTACGAATAATAGTTACGAAATATATTCTCGTGTGCTGGGTGGAATATCAAAGAGTGAATTTGTGTCAATTATCAAGAACAATTACTCTTTTAATACGTTAAAACTATAACGTTTGCATGATATAACTTTTGTTTACAAGATCTTTATATGCTTCTTTTTGTTCCATTTGTGTGTTGTGTCCTACGGTTTGTATCCTGTTATTATTTTTACCATCATCTTTAGAGAAAAATACTTCACATTTTATTATGTTATACCTAAAACATTACGTTTACAATGCTTATGCCTATCTCAAATTCTTTATTTCAATATGAAAAGTAATGTTCAAAGAAAGAAAGAAAAATAACCACACAAAGGCAAATTTAAGGTCCCCCACTTTTTAGAGCATATTGAAATAACATCTTCATTTATTATTATATTTTAAAGAATAGAGATAATACATTTTTTCATAGTATTATTATCTATCTTTATGCTACTGTGGAAAAAGACCCGTTCTATAGTACCATTCTTTTACTTTGAATTAGGGTTTATATTAAGTCAATTTCTTTGTATTATTGCTGTTCACTTATTTGATTAATATTAGTGAATTTTATTAAAAATAAAATAAATAAAGAAAACACGTTTCTTCTTAAAAACAAATAGCAAGTATTATTGAGTTGCCGCATTATTTAAGTGATATAATGAACTCTTAAAAACATTTTGAGATAGGTAATTTATAAATCACGAAGAAGAGTTTTAATGGAGATAACTGATAAAGGACTCTTTTGATTGATTTATTTATGGACGCTCTTTAACATCTCAGGTCATCAGCGTCCCATTCAACTCAGGGCGTGAAACGGCCGACTAATTTTGCTCAGAGGCCTCCCTTTCAGGCTTGAGGTTCTTTTTCGTGCCGTAAATGTATGACACTGGACTCACTGCTTTACTGATAAAGGAGTAATGATAAATTATTATTAAAGCAAAATGAGCAAATGTTATCCTTAGAAAGACTAATATTAACAGCAAATGGCTAATATATGTAAGGCACCTGACTCTGTGGTCTAATAGATAAGGAGACACTGTACGTTCAGGTAAAAAAAAAAAAAAAAAAAAAGAAAAAAGAAAAGAAAGAAAGAAAAAAAAATAAAAGAAAGGAAAATAAAATGGATATTGAGAAAAACTCAAACTGGACAACATGAATCCGCTTTTAAGAGACATACTCCCTAATTTCCAATGAAAGCTTCATCAGGCAGCACGTGCTCCTTTACAAACTTAATGCCATTAAATTTTAAGTTTTAGCAGACAAACCATATCTTAAGCTGCTTGCCAAAATACCCAGAAAATTCTCTGAAATTATTGTGGTATAGTTCAGAAATCGATGTAAGGGGAAAGAAAAAGCAAAGGGACACATACACATTTTCCAATATGTTTGTTAATTGTGAATTTTATAAAATTGGTCTGCTTGGTAAATGTATCTAAAGCTATATACAGTTTTCTAAATTAAACCAAGAGGCATATTGAACTAATAAAAACGTTCCTTTTACATTTTATAAAAAATACACTAATCACAAGTTTTCCAAGTTCGAACAAGTTTATATTGAGAGAAATGATCGTTAATAGGTTGTATTTGGATTCTAGATATGCAAAAACCCATATAACAAAACCGTTTATTTTTGCACTAGTCAAGTTCAATAAAGTTCCTTCTTTTTTATGAAATATCCAATATGATGCCGATTCTATATAATGGGTAGTCGGGTTCTCTGGAGAAGTTCAACACAAAGTCTCACATACTTGGTATGAACAGCAGCTAAATAAGGATTAGCGAAATGAACGAGGTTAGAGTGCAGCACATGTATTTAATTACTTACAGCTCGGACTTCACCGCCGTGCTAATCTGAACTTGTACACCATGCACGGTCTATATATAGCCAAGGTGTGACATCAGACATTAGTTATCGTAACGATTTGGGCCACAATTTCTATTTCACTACACAACCAATAATTCAAGTACAGGTAACATTATGTTTACCGACAATGAACGTCGGACTATACTTATTACCTTTTACTTTCTCTTATTTGCAATTTTCATTTTCTATTCGCATCCAGTTATTGTGGTTGTTATTAAGTGTAGGTGTATTTTGTACCATAACATCTTAAAAGAAGTTTCAAAACTGTTAAGTATATAGATACTAATAAATCTAAGCTATACAGAATGGATACGAACTATATTGACAAACTTTCAGAGCTGTTTAGGAATATTAGCTGAGTATTTCGATATAAGGAAACATGGTCCCCCGATACGTTATTACAGAGAGATTTAATGTTGTTATGTTAGACATATATTATGTTCCATTGATGATTTATTTATTTATTTATTTATTATTTATTTATTTATTTATTTATTTATTTATTTATTTATGGACAACCTTTAGCATCTCAGGTCATCAATCTTAAAGACCAATTCAATTCAGGGCCTGAAATGGCCCATAAATGTTGCTCAGAGGCCTCTTCTTTAAGGTTTGAGGTTCTTTTGCTTGCTGTAAATCTACGGCACGGGACCTACGGCTTTACTTTCCTTCCGAAGGAAGCTATTTTTACGCCCATAAAAATCAATCGATCTTGGCCGTAATTGAACCAGCGATCTTGTGTCTACGAACTCTTGGATGATGATAAATGCATTGTAATACATTACAGAAAAAAAAACCCAACTACTTTTCGTGTTGCATATCATTAATAACAAAACAGCACTAGGGAACAGACAACCGACAAATTACAAAACATTATAATAAATAATGATAAACAAGCTCTTCAAAAGTGCTCTAAAGTTTAAGTTCATTGGCGCCAGTGTCCATCTTTGACCAAACTGTGCATTAAGTTAGTCCTTAATATAACCTGCATACTGTGCAGGAGTCTAAAATCACACGCGTCTGCTAATTACCAAAGATGATTCTTCCAGAAAAACGTGCATCTACTAAACAAGATCACTTCTTTCAATACCAAAACAAATTCCAAGTAATAAAAAATATAATTAAGTTATTTTAATGAAATTACTGTTATAAGTCAACGGACAAAATGGGTTCCTTATATCAAAACAATCAGTCAGAATTTCCAAACAATCTGGTAAAGTTCGTATCCACTTGTACAGTACGGTGAGGTTATTTCATTTACGGACCAGCAGAGCATGTTGCATACTGCGAGAAGCCAGCCGTCAATGCATTTGCAGGTAGCAGAATTGACGGAGTTATTTTCAGGGAGCCCTTTGTCAGCGAGTGGTTGTGTGTGCGTATGTTGCTCTATGCTTTCATTATATTTAGTTTGTGTGCTAATTGTTCTTCGTTAGTTACCTCACTACATCAATAGAGTCTTGAAGATTGGGGTTTTGTGTCTTAAACACTATTCAAAACAACTAGCGTGCAATAGCTCACCACGTTAGGAAAAAGCGAGCTTTCCCGACTTTTAGGATGCCTTCGCCCTTAAGGGACACAATAGGCTATCTTTATCTTTATTTTTATTTGTCCTGCATCTTGTTCCAGGTAGAAAAACTGTTAGCCAACTTGTTAAAAAGTTACCGATAGATAGGATTTCTCAATGGCAAATGCTCCAAATCGCGGTGTTTTTACGGAAGAAAAATTACATAAAATAAAGGAATTTTCTACGCAGATACAGCAATCTGCCGCTGGGGGGCATTTGTTCAACATCTCTTATAACACATTTTAATTATTATTATTATTATTATTATTATTATTATTATTATTATTATTATTGTTGTTGTTGTTGTTGTTATATCTGCCTCCTTTTTCGGGTGCGGCGGTTGCATTTTCCTAGTAGAGCTCATGCGGACCATAACTTAAATAACCTCACTGTAGTATTCATCCCATTACCTATCTTTTCTTCTTCTTCTTCTTCTTCTTCTTCTTCTTCTTCCATTTCCTTGGTTTGCGGAAGTTTATAATTCATTATTTAATGCAGTAGCCCTCGATGGTCTAGGGGTAACGTGGATCTAAGGTTCAGGGTTCATACATGGCCGAAGCTGGGAGATTTTTCCGGACATAAAAATCTCGAATGCAAGTATTACATGAGGGATTTAAAGTCATGGATTCTGTGTCGTTGTGAGATGGCGAAACCTTCATTAAGGTTTTCGTATGCATATGTTCCAAATCTTCAAACTTTTGTGTACAGCTCCCATTTTCAAATTTTAGCTTGTTCTTTTCACTAGATTTACGGCACATTGAAGGATTCCAAGTCTGAAAAAAATGAGGTCATTTCGCGCACAAGTGATACTTTAACATCACACTTGACGTGACAGGCTGACCGTCTACATTTCAGATTTGTGAAGGTGCTAGTGATGCTAAATTCCAATGGTTCATCTGGTCCGTTAGGACCCAGAACAGGCCTTAGTCTAACCCTTTTAATAAAATTATTTAATTCACCATTTAAACTCTGTACTTATTTTTTCTGAATAATTGTAATTTATGTAGAAATATGAGCAGAAATAGGAAATATGTACTTCTACATTTGTATAACAATATATTATATTTAAATTATATGTCTACATGTTTATATCTTAATTCCTTCTATTGTACCTCGTATTTAATGTTTTTGTTCTACTTATAGCTATAAGTATTTCAAGGTCGTAAGTATCCAAAGCTATACTAAATTCATTTATAGAATTATATAAATGCACAGGATAATCCCGTACATATCTCACAGATAAGATAGAGTATTGACGTGCTACCACATTTGGACGAATCATATTAACTTTCACAATCATTTCATCATCTTATAGCCATGTTATAAATAGCTCTTAAGGCGCACCATTGAGTTAAGTATTTGCAGTCTCATGCACATGAATCCTGAGTGAAGAACAGATAGATAAGGTTTGTTAAAATAAATTTCTTCAGTGTATTTTCAGGAGAATAATATTTGCCTATACTTGTAATCTTATATCTAAGTATAAAATGCAATTCTTGGACATTCTAAGTATTAAAGGTACACAAATTTATTCTAAAATGAACAAAGAGGGTATTCAAGTCACCGTATTCTACTGAACTATTACACTGATAAAATAATCATATTCTCACCTGAAATAAATATAAAATGAGTAAAAATAAAATATTACCTTTAATGGATTATTGCTCAAATTAAAATTTACATAGATTTAACCTTTGTTTCGTGTCACCTGTCACAATATTGAAAATAGCAAATTTCTTTTTCATAATTAGAAAATATGCCACTATAATAAACGTTATAAGAAAAAATAAAACTTGGGGCTGAGATGTATTTATGGGACATGGACTTTTTCTGTACATAGGAAGTTTAAATTCCTGTAAACTACAGGTGTTAGGCTATAACAAATGTTCCACTTACAAAATCCATTACGTGCATTGCATTAAAATAAGAAAGAGAATAAAAGACAATTTTATTTTTTCTGCTATCAAGGGTTTTATAAGCGATTTGTCTTGTATATTTTGTGTATATTGAATTAAAAATATAGCCCATTTAGCTTATTATTATTATTATTATTATTATTATTATTATTATTATTATTATTATTATTATTATTTGGTTTATTTACAGTCGCTCTGAAACATCTCAGGTTATCAGTGTTCCATTTTATTCAGAGCGTGAAACAGAATTATTAAGAAAAATTTTATAACCTATGAATTATGGAAGTTTTTGTTTAACTTTTTTGCTTTTGATGCAAATTTAGTTCATATTCTAATGCTTGAATTCTATTAATTATGCTTCAATACATAGAAAAAATGTGTCAACTTTTAATGTTCTAGTTCTAATAGTTCTGCCATAGCAGGAACATAAACATAAATAATTTAACTCTGGTAAAATAGTTCCTTTAATAAACTTCTTTAAATCTTTTATTCTTTTGATGCTGCCTCTTGGCGTTCTAATGAGGAGTGACTTTACGTAGTTCTAGATGAGTCTTCTAGAGTGGGTGTCGATCATCATCTCTGCAGCTACCTTGCTGTATCTTTATGCAACCTGGAACTATGACTATTGGAAAAAACGAGGAATACCCTACGTAAAACCCGTCCTGTTTTTTGGCAATATTAAGGATAGCACTTTGTTTAAAAAGTTCCTAGGAGATGTGGTTCGAGAATTGTACTGGTAAGTATTTGTGGAAATATATTTTTCCTTAATATTAACCTCACTATGTTATGTAAACGTAGATATAGTAATGGCATTCTTTTTTTTTTTTTTTTTTTTTTTTTTTGCCACTTTTCACTCCACTCACTTCTATTGCCGACATGCTTGAGTAATGCACTCCGAGATGCTCCTTGAATTGTCTGACGATCTTCTCCGTCGCCCTGAAATCTGTCCTGCAAAGGGGTCCCACATGGTAGTTATCTGCTCCCCATCTGTCCTGCTGTTGCTACGCCACGAGCCCGCCAACCACATTTCCTTTTTATTACTGCAGCTCCGCCCATAATGCTTTCTAATTCTGTTATTCCCGCAGTGTAGTGTTGGAGATCTTGTTTTCTCAGTGTTGCACGAGTTTCCGGCATTTTCTAGGTATGATAAAGACAAAAACTATATTTCACTTTTTAATATAGTTACCCTTTATTGCAATTAACCTTTCACATCTATGAAATGCCATTTCAATCCTCCCCTCAAATAGTCAGAAGTCTTGTATGCAAAATGGGCATAAACAGCATCCATCACTACTTCGTCCCCTTAAATTTCCTTTCTCGAAGGTCCCTCTTGAGTTTTAAGAAGAGGAAATAGTCACTGGGAGCTAGATCCGGTCTGTAGGGCTGATGGTCGATCTCCCTGAAGCAACATTTCTTCACAGTTTCCTTTGCAACAAGAGTTGTGTGCACAGGCGCGTTGTCGTGACGAAGGCCCACACCAACACTCAGCTTTCCTCGCCCTTCCTCTTTGATGGAAGCACGCAGTCTGTGCAGAAGGCCAGCATAGTACTCCCCGGTTACTGTGGTGTCCCTCTCCTTGAAGTCAATGAAGAGTATTCCTTCACAGTGCCAAAAGATTGTGGCCATGATCTTGGTTAACTGAGTGACCTTGGTCTTTAAAGGCAGTGCTTCGCCAGGTTTACGCCACTCCATTGATTCTTTTTTGGACAAGGGATCATAGTAGAGGACCATAGTTTCATCTCCTGTAACAATGATTTGCACAACTTTTCTCTAATTGCCACGGCAGAGCTCCAAAAATGCCTGACAACATATGACTCGTTGCTGCTTTTGGACTGAGGAAAGAAGTATAGGCACCCAACTTGCACTAACCTTATTCATATTTAAATGTTCATGAATAATTCGAAGGACTGTTGTTTTAGAAAAGCCTAACCTTTCCTCTATATCTGTAAATTTGAGCCGCCGGTCTTCCATAATTTCTCCTTCAACAAGAGCGATGTTTTCAGGAGTGAGCACCTTCAAGGGCCGACCTGCACGCTCTTCGTCTTCAATGCCCTCGGGACCTATTCGAAAAGTTAGGTCCATTCTTTTACGGTGCAGTATGAGGAAGATGCTTCCCTATATACACTATCTAATCGCTGTGTAATTTCATTTGGAGTAAGTCCTTCTTTTGTGAAGAACTTAATAACAGCTCGAAACTCCATTTTGAACATGTCACACTCTTATATACATATCCTTCTTTATGCAGCTATATCTGAACAACTGAACACGGCGGAGCGGAAGTTACAGCTGCAATTGTTTACTTAACAGATAAAGTATGACACCAGATAAAGCTTTTGTGAAGGCAATAATACTTATCAGCGAGGCCAGAAACCTATGGATCTACCCTCATACCTAGGATCTTGCTCTCCATTTTCCTTTGACATATTGCTAAGCACTGCCGCTGTCTGTCGGTAAGAGACCAGGTTTGACATCCATATATCAGCACTGGGAAGAGTTGATTGTCTCGAATATAATTTTTTTCTTTAGAGATCTGTCTTGCAATATGAGCTTTAGAGACCAGAATGTTTTCCGACCGCCAAGGGTGGCCGAGGTCGTTAAGGAGCGGACTGGTGAGTGGGAGGTCTGTGGTTCGAATCCCGCCAGGACCTATCTTCCTGACTAAGGTTTTTTCCAGGTTTTCCTCAGTCCTCATAAGTGACAAATGCCGGGGAGGTACCCAAAACTTAGGCCTGGAACGTTTCCTTCCTTGACATAATCCTTTCCAATATATCTTTTCATCTCATGTATCATCAGTGTTTACCGCGTGTGGTGCCTCAGTAGTAAAAACGGGCGTTAAACACTACTCAAAAGAAAGACGAAGTTGTACTTTCCGAGTTTATGCTACCCTCCTGTTCATCTCCTTGTCCATTTTATGACGAAATGAAACCACCTAACCTACATAATGTATTCATTCACATTCTGAATCTCTTCACCATTTTTTTCTATTGTCCTTTAGTGCGTTGATCATTCATCCAAAAGTGATTCTGTACACATTTTCTTAAAAATATTAATTTACCACATAGTTATATATACTTACTTCTTTACATATAACTGTTAGAATAATTCTTTAAGTGAGAAACATACAAGAGATTTAATAGAATGGATTTCGCCACTAATGTTTATCTGAGTTTCGTTAAAATTCTAAACGTTATCCTTATATGAGTTTAAACTATGTTAAATTATATTAATTGCAATATAAATATTTGTAGACAAAATTTAGAAGCTTGTGGTTGTAAAATGTATACATATTAATTAAATTTAGAAATTAAAAGACAGCATAATTAATTGAGCTCTCTTTATTAGAAAGAAAATGACAAGAAAAAGTGTTTACTCGTATACAACATTTAGGAGTGTTAACCACATAGTAAAATAATTAGTATTACTATAGAACGTTAGTACTAATATATACACAGAGGGTGCCAAAATGTATACACACTTCAAGCAAAGAAAAAACTGTGTTAACATAACAAAACTGAATTCACACTACCAGAAAATGATGAGCACTAATCGTCTTAGACTTTTACAGTTACAACAGTTGCTCAAAATGACCATCATCGGCATCGATACACTTCTGAGTATGTTGAACTAGTGATTGAGCAACGTTTGCGAAAGCGTCCTCAGCGGATTGCAGCATGCGCCGTTTCAATTTCTTCCCGAAGTGCTGCAAGTGTAGCTGGATTTCTACTGTATACAACATCCTTAAGAGTTCCCCATAGTCCAATGGAGTTAGATCCGGAGAACGGGGTGGAAACTCACGTGCACATTGCTTTGTAGAATTCTGCGGTTCGTGCTCAAAACGTTCCAAAACCACAGCCGAGGACGCGGGACTTGCTGCTGTGCATGGTCTCCCAGACCTGTCCTTGTGAACATCGCACACGGTACCATGAGTCTCAAATTTGTCTCGAATGTGTGCAATTGTTACTCGCGTTGGCGGTTCTGTTCTGTACACATCCATTGTCTTTGAACTTCAACAACATTCTCGGTTTTCCAATGCCACTTCTAAATTGCTTTCCGCTGTTCAAACGATAATCTTGACTTTATTTCATTGTAGCAACTCTAGCATAATGTAATGTGAGTCGCATTTGTTTACAAACAGCATACGATAATCTTGGCTTCATTTGTTCATTGTTGATTTACGATAATCTTGGCTTCATTTGTTCATTGTTGATGTACTTGTCACATAGCAACGCTATCATAATGTATGTGAGTCACATCTGTTTACCAAACGTCATACTACACATTACTGTTGTCCAACTTTGAAATGTATTAAATAGATATCTATTGTGAAAGTGTGTATTCACTTTGGCACCTTCGGTATATGTGCATATTTGACCACTTATACGTATATATAACATTTAAAATACTGTTTATGTTCCAGGAAATTTGATGGATATTCCTATGGTGGAATTTTCCAGTTCAGGCAACCCACGCTGTTAGTCAGAGATCCTGAAATTATTAAAGCAATCTTGCTTAAAGAGTTTGCTAGTTTTCAGAAAAATGGTGTCACTCTTGATACTGATATTGATCCTATATTTGGTCGCAATCCATTTTTCCTTTCAGGGGAACGGTAAGTTCCTTACCTTTTTGGCTAATGATTTTCGTTCCCAAAATTTATGTACAACACTTCTCTCATCGCACAAGCATGTTGAAAAATATGTAAAAGTTCGACACGATTGGATTTATTGACTGTACAATTAAAGGTACGAGGCGCTATATAAATGCATTCCGTTACTAGCTAATTACATTTCACATTCAGTTTGTCAGCCATGAGGATCATATAACAAAATATTCTGAAAATCTAATTCATAGCAGTAAGGATCTGGAGATAAATGTGTTAAAAATAGTTCAAATTATGCTCATTTTCAAATTAATAATGTTTAAATCTTACAAATATACACTACCTTTACTGTGTGTTGACTAAAAAATATAAAACGTTAAAAGTTATAACACAAATTTTAAACCATCACATATATAGCTCCTGTTTTTACTAGATATTTGACAACATTTTTGTAGCCAATATTTTAATATCAAAGAGTTTGATTTTGTGTTGTGAAAATCATTGACAATGATAACACTTCTTGTGCTGTCATTGTTCATGAGTCAATCTGCCGAGTATGGCTGAGATTCTTGATACAAATTGTTGTAGTTCAGGTCATTGTTATATAAAATTGTGAATTCCTAACTTCAAACATTATATTTTTTATATTACATTATAATAGTAGTAGATCAACCATCTCCATTTGAATGTTGGCTTTTACTTGTCTAACTTAATCTAACCCAACTTGAGACCGCTATTTTATATGTATGATCTAAATTATACAAATTGTACATTTACAGATGGAAGATCACGCGATCACAGCTAACTCCAGCGTTCACCTCTGGGAAACTGAAGCCGTTATTTCCTTTAGTTCAGGAAGTATGTGAGGAGTTGAAGGTATATCTTGAAAACTACAAACATTCAGGTAATTAGATCTTTTTTGTTTAAATTTTCGAAGTACTTCAGGGAATCACAACCTCCTAGTTTACTTCTACTAGGCCAAAATCTTTAGAATCAGATAAAAAGCAAAAGATTACTTAACGTCTAGTTGTAGTGCATTTCTGTTTATTATTATTATTTTTTACCATTCTTTATTTAAATGAAGATATTACTCGATTATGGAAATATATAATTAATTTTATAATCAGAAACAAACTTTTGGAAAAACAAATAAAATAAATAAATAAAATTAATATCATATGCCGGACAAGATGTCTGTTTCATCAGATCACATGGTAACATGTGTTAGTGGGTAAAAAGTAATTATTCTTTTATTTTTCCTTTATTTCTGAACTACATTTATCCGTTTACGAGAATTAGAATGATGGACAAGTGAAAAAAATCTTTATCTACTTTAACGCAGCAGGGAGTTTCCCACTGTAGTGCAATTGATCTCACTGCTACGGGTGGACGAGGTGATTAAGGTGTGGACTCTTGAGTGGGAGATCTGAAGTTCAATTCCCACCAGCACCGTCTTCCCTGCGTTTTCTTTCCAGGTTTTCCTCATCCTCATAAATGGCAAGTGTTGGGTAGGTGTCCTAAAATTAATTATCTCGTATGTGACTAACACCGTTTAGATGATTTGTAAGCAAGACAAGACTGCAGTTCATTTTGGGTTTCTTTGGTGGATATATACTACTTACTATACACTCGTTTGTTCAGCAAGTCACTGGCTTTCTAACGCGTGACAGTACTTACCCTTACAGACAGCGGCGTTCTGCGGTCTCAGTCTCGAACGGCAGCGGGAAAATTCAGGTGAATGCTGGAACGTAAGTGGTAATGTATCCAATGTAGGCGGAGAGAACAGAAATTAGCACAGATAAACAAGCAATTGTGTGGTTAAAATTCACTTAGCAGCTTGAATGATAATCGCATTTAGGTTAAGTTGGTATACAGTTAAGTGCAATATGAAATGTTAATTCAACAATATAATAATAAATAATAATACGGGCGCAAAAATCGTTAAGTATGGCTTCCTTCTGAAGGAAAATAAAGCTGTAGCCCTCATGTCGTAGATTTACGCCATGTGAAAGAAGCTGAAGCCTGAAAGAAGAGGCCTCTGGTCAAAATTTATCGGCCGTTTCACGCCCTGAATTTAATTAGAATCTGATGACCTGAAATGTTAAAAAGGCGTCCGTAAATAAACTATATCAATGATAAATAAACTGATACATGAAATTAAAACAACTTAGGGAAGAAGGGAGATTCCAGGACTAAATTTACGATATCTCATTCGCATTTGCTGTTCGAAGTTTGAGGAAAACCTGAAAGGGGGGGGGGGGAATGAAAAAAATTCAAATAGGACCATCCTAGCAAGAATAAAACCCCGGACCTCCAAATCATGGGTTCCTGATTTGCAACCTCGGACAACCGTTCGGGTCCTTGCAAGGAAAGGTTGCGCTACATTGACAAGGGAAACACAATAAATATTTGGCCCACCTGAGATATCCAAAATTAGCATGTAAAATCACAAAGCATGAGGTACCATGGTGAACCTATGAACCTGTTAGAGACTATTTTTAGTAACTCAGCAGCATACCCTCTCTATTTATTTTTCAGTAATTAAAACAATAATGTCCCAGTTTGTGACAAGGGGAACAAAATCAAACCTCGACCATTTAAAGGACCACACAGAGTGACGTTTAGATGCAAACTGTAGAAGCCATCATGGAAAGCATAAGAAATTGAAACTTGATGAATTATAGTAGTTTCCAAACACCAAAAGTGTACTCTGTGTGTGTGTGTGTGTGTGTGTAAGTTGCAGAAACAGTGTAAATGAGAAACAGAATATATTTCTAGGTTATGGAAAAGGACTCTAACGGGATTACGTTGACCATGGCACTTCGTGTTTTGTAATTCGATATGTAATATATTTAGGTCTTTGAGATGGACTAAGTTTGACCATGTTCTCCTTTTATCTGTCCTGTAATGTACAGGAAATGAAAACCCTGCGATCCATTGTTTCCACATTTCATCAGTCATTACATTGACATTAGTAGTATATATCCCTCCTCGGGCTAAATACCGCCTTCTGCGATTAGCACCACCAGTGCGTTAGCACTACCAGTAGTCTCGCACACAGCAGTCAACAACAGCCAGACAAGGAGGACTATTTTATTTATTATATAAATTGGGTAATATTTTATACATATAATTGTAAAAAAAAGGCGGATATTTTACAATACAAAATATTAATACACGAGTTTATTATATATGTTTTAAAATCGCAATATATACACTGTTGTAAACATTTTTGTCAAAAGAAGTATTAAAAGTTTCCCGCACAAAAAATATTAAATACAAAATGGCGGTCAACACAATGGCAAAAATACTTGCGCACAAAAAAGTTTCCTAGTACAAAAATATGTCATTTTGGTTACATTATCACCATTGGCTTAGGCTTAGTCCTTATTGTCAGTTGAGCTTCTACAAATCTCTTGAGTTCTAAAGGACATGATAATTATACCGCCACGGGTGGCCGAGGTCGTTAAGGCGCGGGCTGGTGAGCTGGAGGTCTGGGGTTCGAATTCCGCCGGGACCGTCCTTCCTGACTGAGATTTTTTCCAGATTTTCCTCAATTCTCATAAATGGCAAATGCCGGGGAGGTACCCTAAACTTAGGCCTGGAACGTTTACTTTCTTAAAAAAATCCTTTCCTAATATATCATTTCATTTCATGTATTATCAGTGTCCACCGCCTGTGGTGCCTCAGCAGTAAAAACGGGCATTAAACACTATTAAAAAAAGGATAATTATGCTATTGAACACAATGGCGCTATTGTGATAAGAGATGTTACTTCGCTGGATTTGCAAATTGGATTGTGTAAAATTATTAACCTCTCTGTAATGACGAATAAATAGTTAATTAACTTTAGAAAGGAAGCAAGTTTAATATTTGTAATAAACATCTGCAGATTCTTTAACTATGTTATGTCTTATTAGAAACTCCACTACTATGTCAGACAACTTCACCATGATAGTGGATATCAGCAGTGCCTTTTTTTTTTTTTTTTTTTTTTTTTTTTTTTTTTTTGCAAATACATCTTCCGTTCGGCACGTTAACAGAAGATTACTCTCATCTCTTTTTATACTACTTCATAATGGTCCCAGTGGCTTCTAGCAGTTCATGACCATTCAGTAATCGCCATGTTAAACTTCAGCTGTAGGACTTAAGGCAGTTCCCATCCATTACATATTAATTAACGTTTTCTGCAATGTTAGGCTAATTTTTTCTCAACACCAGCCTTTGGCAAAGCTGAACGGTACTTTGGTACTTGGCTATGATGCAGCACAAGGGAATATGTAGAATTGTAAGATTTTAACCTTTTTTGTTTGTTTGTTGTTTGTTTGCTTTGTTTTGTTTTGTTTTTACTATTTCATCGTGACAGTTGGTTCACTGTCATTTGAAAATGAAGCAATAATCAGTTCACTTTCTATTGGACAGATGGTTTTAGATGCGTAGTTTCCTTCTTTGTATCTATACGTATTTTTGTTGCTTTATTTTAACGATAAGACATCCTAAAATTACTCGCTCACTTTTTTTTTTTGTTTAATTTGTTTAAGGCAGTTAGGGGCGTGAAAGAGAATATCCAACTTTCCACTATGCCATTGTTATTGTGCTCTAATTTTCTGTGTCAGTATTTTATTTAAAATTAATTTTCAAAGAAAATAGATATATTTCGCAACATACTTTAGTTTTTCTCCGTTTAGGAGTGTTTGATTTTCCAGGACGTAAATAGAAAGTTCAGGTAAATTATACGTTTAGGAAAAGTTACATATATTTAGCAACGCAAACGTATTGTCAGATATTCAGTTGACTGATAAACGCGTATGCCAGACAAAAGATTGACAGGTTAGAACGCACCCTTGTTTACAGAGGTATCAATACCAAGGAGTCGAAACAAACGCATGTTGTAAATTCAGCCTTAAAATATCAATTAACCTCAAAAAATCAAATATTGGCTGTATATTGATAAGTATGGTAAAACATAATAAATAACATTTACTAACTTCATTCGACGAACATTCCTCCTCCCAGTCAATTTTTGAGAATTGGAAAGAGAAAAATATTACATGGGGTCAAATCTGGCCAATAAGGTGGGTGAGGACTATTTCGAATCCCATAGCAGCTGCAGCTGCCCAAGTATGAGAAGGCGCATCGTCATTGTTGAGGGACACCAATCATTGTTGCTTCTGTTTCAATTAACTATGCAAACGGCCCAATAACGTTGCTATAAAACAGCCAGCCTTTTCCAAATAGTCAGTCATGATGATTCCCTGTGAGTCCCAAAGAGATGTTGTCATCGCTTTTCCTGCCGGCAAAACGGTTTAAGCTTTTTTCGGTGCACGGTGCACCTTGGCCAAACCACTCTTTTGACTGGCGTTTGGTCACTTCGAGGTATAGTGGTGATCAGAGTTTCGCCTACAGTTACAAAACGACGCCAGAAGTAATTCCGATTATGCTGTAACTTTCCCAAACAAGAGTTTAAAATTTCCTTCCTCCAGCGTTTTTGGTCTGGAATCAACAACAGCGGCACCCATCGCGCACTTGATCTTCACATGCAGAACTTCAAGCAGGATAATGTGGCAGTAGGTAAATGATACGTTGACAATGCTTGCACAATTGTGCACATTATTATCTAGTTTCCGGAAGAGGAAAGTGCAGAGTGTAAAGACTTTGTAGCAGGAACTGGTCGAGAAACACAAGGGTATAACAAAGGTAATTGGGGAGAAAAGGAAGCGTTTAGAGAATTAGTTAGTGATAACTATGGAGTGAGATAAGCGAGAAGAGTAGGCCCATCGGAACCCGGTTGCAGCAACGTTTAGTGAGAAGGTAAACATTCATATAACACAAACTAACCTTTAAGACAATGAATACTCCATTTCTTACAATTTAACATTTTTATGTGTTTCATCCCGGCAAATAGGTTTTACCCCGCGTTTAAATATGTCTTTGAAACTTTTTAGGTAGTTTGGGTGGGATTCGAGTCGCATAAGCCCCCAACACAGGTCCTTTAGCTAATAATAATGTAGTTTTAGGAGTTAGCGGACCTCAGCTTTACGACAATATTATGTGATATAATATGCGATGCCTACCATCTCAGCAATCTTATGAACCTAAATGCGGTATTCTTTTATCACAATACCATAAAGTTTATCGACCATTTCTTGAGAAGGACCCCGGAACGTGCAACATCTGCAATGTTCTTGCGTCTACGTTCAAATTCATTTATCCAGTAATAAATGATTTTAAGTTCTGGTGCAGAGTTTACATGAACTTCCTTCACCTCAGTTTGTATCTGGCCCCAGTCCATTTATTTTAAAAAAAGTTTTATCTCTGTAAGATACTGATATTTATTAATTTCTAAGATTTTTGATTTGGCTTATTTAGGGACGCTCTTCAACATCTCAGATCATCAGCGTCCCATTCAAATCAGGGAGTGAAACGGCAAACAAACTTTGCTCAAAGGCCTCTTCTTTCAGGCTTGAGGTTCTTTATCGTGTCGTATTTGTACGACACGGGACCCACGGCTTTACTTCCCTTCCGAAGGAATCCATACTTAGGATTTTTACGCTCGAAAAAATTCATCTATCCTGGTCGGAATCGAACCGGTGATCTTGGGTTTAGGAGGCAAGTATGGCTACCACTACACCACAGGACCGACTCCATTTCTACAAAACGTGTAACACCCATCACTTTAAGATAGCTGCCAACAAAGAACTGTTAGTTGTATCTGTTTTAAATATTATCAAAGACTTTACAAGAATCACGATTAATGAAAGTCATGCCGCTTAATAAAATTTCCCGCCATTTCGTTGAAATTTACCAGACATCAATCCGTTCTCTCAGAGTTATTTAAGAAAAACTGTTCCATTACTTCTTTAACATAAGTACTTAACTTTTCAGATAAATACAGCTTCCAGCTCTTCATAAGCATAGTTAGGTAAACAAACATCTACTATTTTAGGACCAAGTCTACATAACATCATTTAAAGAGCCTAAACGCCACAGGCCTATTCTTTTACCCCCTTTCCGTTCCAAAATATGATATAGAAACAAATACAATGAGTGGGATTATCGTGCAAGCAGGTTAGGATTTATGTTAATACACATGTACGGCATTTCTTGACTTATTAAGAGTACAATAGGGAGGGTTGGGAACCTGAGCCAACGGAATTATGCCCGCAAAAAAAAAAAAAAAAAAAAAAAAAAAAACCAGCAGCGAAGGATCATTGTGGGTTATCGATTGATGATGTTATGTTACCACTGTGCATCAATATGCTTATGCACTTAACATGAACCACTGTCTAGCCAGAACACAAGCTCTGTAGGAAAACAAGGACCGGAGAGTTAGAGGCTCATAGGGAGAAAATAGTTTGTTGCTCGTGACCTTTGTACGCCCCCTATTGTCTACAGTTCAATACCAACGTAACTTCATTCCGTTTCAATCTGGTTTTAAACCTTAGAAATTTCGATGCCTAATTAATGACATTTCTGGATTGCTTTGACGTTTTGAAACGAAGGGTTGCTGGTTGCAAACTTCTAGATTAGCTCGGCGTTGCACACCCCTGCTGTACAGCATCAAACCACAACATTTAAGAGAATTTATTGTGAACAGAAGTGATGACGTTCTAGTAGAAGTCTAGCTACCATTAAAATCAAAATGGGAGTAAAAAATAAAAATGAGTGTTATAATGCCAGTGTGTAATTACAGATGCAGCTCAAGGAGTGTAAAAACTGTGTAATAAGCACCTACAGTTAAGTTTGAGTAAAACTTTGAAGTATTTTTGGGATTGGCATTGTACAAAGATGCAGTACTACCAAGAGACGTCAATTCACAGGAGAAAGAAAGCGCATAGACTACTCAGTTGAACTGAGCAAAATCAAAGACATCATTTGCTAACAATTTGATTCCATCGTCACATTTTTCTATACCTTATTAATAATATTTAAAGTTGTGCATGTAAATGTGCATGCTACAACACATGTGAGGATTTTAAACCAATTTAAGACAATATACATTGTTTATAAACTCTTAATGATTGACCAGAACAAGGTTATAGCCCTGTTTTGCGTGTCAACAGGTCTTTTTCTTTCTTGCTTTCTTATGTGATCTTGATGCCATTAACCTCCCTATAACTTTTAAGTTTTGTGGTCTTCAACGTTCTTTCTATATTTCAGAACGTTAATAGGTGGCCATGGTTCCTGGTCACGGAATGTTAATTTTCAATTTTATTACTCTAGGGCTCTGGGCCTCTGCTCTGATTGCTTTGAGGTCAGTGACCTAAATATTCTTTAAGTTTATCAGATTAACTCTTTGTCTTGCACATAATGGAAGCATTAATTTCGATATCGTACATTCAATTATACTAAACAAATATTATGAAAAACTAACCTCTGCAGATGGTCTTTGCTTTACACAAATGAGTTTCATTTTTATGCTGTGACGCAAATGAATAACGTTCTCCTCTCTTCTGATATACTGATTCACACCGACTACAAGTAATACCTTCATAACAAGATTGAACAACAACAGGTAACGGCAACTGCTACCAACAACATTACTGCGACCTCTGGAGTATGCACGAACAAAATTTGGACGGTTTACAGATATCATGGCATTTAACCCAACGATGTGTATAGGACATATTATTTCTTGTCTTTAAACTAATTTTAGTAACATTTTCCCTTTTTTTATTTAATATGCTCACATGCATTTTTGAACATGATCCTTTCTGTACTATAAAAAATTGCATATAACGTCGCATACTACTTTTCTCACTCGTCATTCAGGTTATTTCCTGAATATAAAGTATATCTGCATTTGGCTTTTTACACAAATTTTCATCTTGATCTTTTTGTTTGTTTCACAGTGAAAATAATTATTATATTCTTGTCATCTGTAATATATTACATATTTTTTATTCAGTTGAACTTTAGACATTTTTATTTTATTACATTTGTTTGTTTATATTAATAAAATAAAGAAAAAATGATCAAATTTTTTATGCCAGCGCCTTTAGCTGCAGGCATTGATAACTTTTGCGATGAAATGATAAATTAGGGATTTTTTCAAAGGAAGTAAGCATTTAAGGTGTAAGTTATAGGGTACCTCCCGGGCATTTCGCATTTATGAGGTTTAATGGAAACCTGGGCAAAAAAAAAAAAAAAAAACTCAGTTAGAGATATCGGTTCTGGCGGGAATGGAACAGCAGGCCTCCCGCTCTCGAGCTCGTGCCTTAAAAGACCTCGGTCACTCCCATGTTACGTGTTCTTTATTGGTATTTCATTATTTATAATATTCGTGGGTTCTTAGAAGCCACAGTTATGATTATTGTGTACTTGACTATGTTTTTGTATTATGTTATACTATTTAGCACCCGAGCCCTTGATATTTATGCACATAGGAGTATTGTAGTCATTTATTCTTTCTTGTCGGTTCATTTGGTTTAGATAGAAGCTCATGTGCACAACTAAATATTTGTTATCTTTCTCTTAACTGGTTTGTTTCAATTGGTCGTCCTTTATTAATAAAGACGTTATTTTTATATAATGAAATTAATAAGTAGAAATATTTTTGTTGAAACTTAACATTAAACCACTTTATAAAGACAAATGATGTGATATTTGATTGCAGGTGATGGTATTGAAGCCAAAGATCTGTGTGCAAATTTTACAACTAATGTAGTGGCTTCTTGTGCCTTTGGACTTCGAGGTGACGCTATCCAGAACCCGAAGTCGGAGATGAGAGAAGTGGGTCGCTCTATTCTACAGCCCGGATTTCCGCGTAATGTTTTGTTGACGTTACTCATAATGTGTCCATCGTTAGCAAAGATGATGAAATTGAGGTAATATTTTTTGTATTCAAGATATTTCCTGCTCATTTTTTCCACCAGTTGTAACCTCCTGTTGTCAAATGAATTATTTTATAAATGGTCGGAATAAGAAAGAATGCCATCCTTAATAAAGTTAAACAAGTAACACAATAAAATTTAACTAGAGTACGAGTGGTTGGTAAACATGTTATATGGTTCGCAAGAAAGGAAGGCAGCCTCTGTGCAGCACGTGGCGTGACACGGGTAGTTATCATTATGATTTACTTGTCATACATAACGAAAGAAACTATTATGGAAATGGGAACATTGTTGATAAATCAGAATAATGTGGCCTACCATCCCAGCAAGAGCTGGGAGAGGGAGGTTTGAAGAAACTATGTCCGACAAGTGTGGGAAGGTTTAAGATTGAAGCCTTGATATTTGTGAGTAAATGGAGCCTTGGATCGTTTTTATCATTTATGGACGCTCTTTAACATCTCAGGTCATCAGCGTGCCTTGGATCGTGATGGTTGGTGGATCTCGTATTGATTAAAAACAATTATCAGATTCTGGTACCCATGTTTAAATTTGTGTTAGAAGAAAATGTGTTAATTTTTTTATTATAAATTCTATGTTAATCGAATTTCTGTTCCGTTGAGTTCAGTTTCCTTTTCTTATTAGAAATTAGAAGAAACCTTGTAATGTTTTCTCCTAAGTTATATCAGTATTTTACATTCCTCTTAATGTGATTTTATTTCCATTTTCCCTTTAATAGCTCAAGGAGATTTCTTTGTTACCATTTGAATTTCTAGATTTGCAATAAAAAAAAAAAACTTATACATACTGCTTATTTAATTACATATATGTAGTTTAATTTGAACAGCTTGATTATTGCTTATACGATTATACAGCTTATATTATTATTATATTCCTTATACAGCTTGATTATTTCTCGTATATTTCCTCAGACCATCTCTGAGCTTGTTCGTGGTTTTATATACCAATTTTGCTTATTTCTTTCTTTCTTTCTTTCTTTCTTTCTTTCTTTCTTTCTTTCTTTCTCTCTCTCTCTCTGTCTTTCTTCTTTCTTTTTTCTTTCTTTCTCTCTTTCTTTCTTTCTTTCTTTCTTTCTTCCTTCCTTATTCACCCACTACAAGCGTAATAGACTACTGCCAGCTGACCTTTGAAGGATTATCCAAAGTAGCATTTATTTCCTTTTTTTTTTTTCCTTGCTTTACATAACAGCACGCAGGGAAAGAACATAGTTCTGGTTACGTCAAAGCCTCAGAAATTCAGGTAGATTAATCATAACTATTACAATAGTTGCAGAATAAGTTGACTTCATAAACAAAAGAATAAAGCAAAGCGACCGTATTCCAAACGTCTGTTTATGCCGTTGACAAACCACTATTGAATTTTGGGTAAACTCAAAGCAGACGTTACAGTTGCTTTTGTTATTTTATATTTTTTCTATATTTTTGTTTCTTTATAATATTCACTTTTTGGGATATTTTAAAACATTGAATAAATGTTTTAATATGAAATTAGTAAAGTAAATTTTCCATATATTCAAAATTCACATATTCAAAATTGGGCACTAAAAATGAGCACGTTATATATATTTCATACTTCTCTAAGTTTCATAGAAGATAAGGTGCTTGAGTGGACTAGATTTTTGTAAAACGTTTTGTTATGTGTTTGGTATATGCTAAGCTCTGAGAAGTGTAAATGCTACGTATAATTGATACAAGGGTAGGTCCGTAAGTTTCAGGCCTAACTTATTTTCTAGGTATTATAAAGACAAAAACTACATTTCACTTTTCAATATAATTATCCTTTATTGCAATACACTTCTCAAATCTTTGAATTAACATTTCAATCCCACCCCCCAAGAAATAGACGTCTTGTCTGCAAAATGGGCATAAGCAGCATCCATCACTTTTTCGTCACATTTAAATTTTCTTCCTCGAAGGTCCTTCTTGAGTTTTGAGAAAAGGAAATAGTGTCTGGGGACTAGATGTGGACTGTAGGGTGGATGGTCGATCTCCTTGAAGCCGCATTTCTTCACAGCTTCCTTTGCAGCAAGAGTTGTGAAGAAGGCGCATACCACCACTCAGCTTTCCTCGCGTTTTCTCTTTGATGGAAGCGCGTAGTCTGTGCATAGTACTCCCCATTTACTGCGGTGTTCCTCTCCTTGGAGTCAATGAAGAGTATTCCTTCACAGACCCAAAAGATTATGGCCAAGATTTTCTTGGTTGACTGAGTGACCTTGGCCTTTAGAGGCGGTGCTTCGCCAGGTTTACGCCACTCCATTGGTTCTCTTTTCTCATAGTAGAAAACCATAGTTTCCTCTCCTGTAACAATGGTTTGCAGAACTTCTCTCCCGTTGCACGGCAGAGCTCCATAAATGCCTGACAACAGATGACTCGTTTCTGCTTTTGGACTGAGGAAAGAAGTCTAGGCACTAATCTTATTTATGTTTAAATTTTCATTAATAATTCGAAGGACTGTTGTTTTAGAAAGGGCCAACCTTGCTGCTATTTCTGTAACTTTCATAATTTCTCCTTCCACAAGAGCGATGTTTTCAGGAGTGAGCACCTCCAAGGGCCGACCTGCATGCTCTTCGTCTTCAATGCTTTCTCGATCCATTCGAAAAAATTTGGTCCATTCTTTTACGGTAGAGTACGGGGGGGATGCTTCCCCATATTCACCACCTAATCACTGTTTAATTTATTTGGAGTAAGTCCTTCCTTTATGAAGAACTCAATAACAGCTCAAAACTCCATTTTGAACATGTCACAATCTTAAAATTTTTATACAACTATATCTGAACAACTGAACACATTCAAGGGGAAGTTACAGCTGCAATTATTTACTTAACAAATAAGGTATGACACCAGATAAGGGTCCTTATCGACGAGGCCGGAAGTTTATGGACCTTCCCTCATAACACGAAAATAAATATTTCATATAATCTTTAAACAAAATGCTCAACTGTACACCTATTATTATCATCTTTGAGGTTCATAAATTTCAAGGTGTTGAGCCTATAAAGTGTCTTGACAATTTGTTAAAAATAACACATTTAAAATGTTTTACAGCTCACCTTAAGGTTTTCATTAAAATGAGTAATTATGCGTTGAAGTTTACTGCAATATTTCTTCTTTTTTCAGCTTTTCCACTGGAAAACTGCGGAAATTTTTCAAGACCGTTGTTCGTGATGTGATAGAATATCGTGAGAAGAGCAACGTTACACGTAATGACTTTATGCAGCTGCTCATGGATATTAAAAGAAAATACAGCACATTGAACCAAGAAGAATATTTTGATCCTGAAGAATTTGCTCCTGAGAAAAAAAGTTAGTTTCTTCTTTTACTGTTTGAAATATGCCCACAATATCCAAGCTCATCAAATGGGTCAGTGATTAAGTTGGTTCACTTATTCTCCAAGTGTGTCACGTTATTAAAATATGCGACCGAGGGGATATTTTAATAACCTTTAACATTTGCTTGTTATATTTTTGTTTAAAGAAACAGTCCACTTCTTGTCAACTTACGAGCTCAGATTCGATTCCCTGTCGGAATACGTTGCATGGGTAAAATGTTTTCCCAGAGTTTTACGTTACCCTGAAAAAGTCCAACTCACTTTAGGACGGCGAACTCATTTTTATCACCATTTCATTCATTGCACTTACTGTCTCGAAATATCTTGGTATTTAGAGGGAAATTAAAGATTATAAAATAAGGGAAAAGACATGTTTAATCCGTTTTTACATTTTACTTTAAATTTAGAGTGGTATTGTTTCTTACATTCTTCCAGATATGTTCTCTTTTTTATTTTGGTAACATTTAACGCCCTATACTACCTATCAAGGTTCTAGACGAAAACTTCTCCACTTTTATTGGCTTATTTTGTTTGAATATCGGGTTTAAATGACGCAAATAGCAGATAATTATAAACACAACAAACTTCAAAACTTTTTGACCATCATATAAGTGTATTTTAATATTTGTTTAGTCAGATTCATTTCTATATTCATAATTGTGTATTGGAAGTAGAGTCACTAATAAAATAATTGAATCCTTCAATGTTAAAAGGAACTAAGTCAAAAAATACAAATTTCGCATTTTCCCTTAGAAACCACAACATTGTTTTAAGTTGGCAGTACCTAGTGTACATAGTCAAGGCCAAACCATTCATCGATAGCAATGAACAACACAATTTTTCTCTTGCGCTTAATGTACAAATGACGTGTCAGTGTAAACATGATGCGCAGTGGTATGACCTTGATTGCTGGAGTCCGCCGGCAGGGAGCAAGCATCAGTTCACAGTCTCCGCCTCTTTCCCCACTCTCCTGACGTCTGTTTGCATGCACAGTACTATTCCTGAGGTGTTTACTGATTACGTTTTTGAGATATATCGCACCAGATGCTCGCAGCCGTAACGTACAGTTCAGAGTCTTTCCATTCTCACTTGAGTGCATCATTTTATAACCATTAGAATATATATATTATATAATTAGTAGTTCGACATATAGCGATTACAACTCTATGACTTTTTCTTCGTGTTTATCCTTTTCTGCTTTACTAATTATTGTTAATTTAATTACATTGTCAATTGTATTGCATTATTTTACTTATATATTTAAAAGTTTGTCGAAGTTGTGAAGAACATCCAATCAAAAATGTTACAAAAAAAAACAAAAAAAAAAAAAAACAACAAAGCAATCGGCAAACATTTCGAATTTTTTGATAAGGGCGTTTAAGGGGAAAATGATTACAAGACTTTAATTCGTCACATTAATTTTCTATGTCACGCCGTCCAAAGTGAAGTAGGAACACCATCTTTCTTCAGTTCCGTGTACAACTTCGATGTACAGCTAGTTTCTCCTCAATGAGATACTCACTTCTTTTCCCTATTTAGCCTTCTAATGGTTGTTTTTTGTGATTTCCTATAACTTAAATATGTAAGAGCACAGCAGTTTCTACACGATCTTACAGTCAATGGAGAATTTTTTTTCTTTGCCACACAGCATTTATTAAACATAAAATTGAGAAAAAAATCAATCCACATAAACCAACTACAAGTTATGTTCGTTACTTGCGCATTACAAGACTGCAAAAATAAGGTGGTAAGGATTTATCTTTACAAAATTTACCCTGGGATTTAGCTTTTGGTTCCTTTCAGTTTAGTAGGAACTGACTTTACCAACACATCTTTAGTTAAGTATTAATGAACATTTCATGACTATCCGCATTTTTAATAATGCTAATTATTTGTACTCACATGTTGAAATATCTTAACAGTTTTCTTCAGTGGTTAGTTCTGCTAACTCGTAGATTAATTTAGTAGTTTTAAGGATCTAGCATTGTATCAAAAGCCGTCTGTCGTGCCTCAGTAGTAAAAACGGGCGATAAACACCATTCAAAAACATTGTATTAAAAGAAAATTCCTTAGCAGTGGTTCTGAAAGTGTGGCCTTTGAAGACGTTCCAGAGCATCCACAAACTTTACAGCATTTTTCTTGAATATACAGACACAAATAATGAATTACAGTAAAACAAAAGAGAATAAAATTTACTGTATGTATAATATTGACAAAACAATAACGGCTTCCTCAATTGCGGGCCACAATGGACAAAGTATAGCTTACATATGAATCAATTTAGGAAAAATAATTAAAAACAGATGAATGCACGAATTGTGTATAATAAATAAGAAAAAGGAGAGCTTTTTTAAAATTTTCCTGTAAGGATTCTTATTGGTTGTACAGGTGGTGGCGAAATGGAATTCAAGACTAACTTAGAGAGGCCGTTACGATTTCTTTGGTCTTTGTTTTATGTAAATGAAACCTTTTCCAGGCCGTGAAAACGCCTAGGAAAATATACCACAGGCTCCCACGACGAGGCTAATGACTTCTATGTTCTGAAGTTTATTTTTTTTCCTTAAATTATGGTATCTGGTGTTATGGATATTAATGTTTTCTTGGTTCGCTTCCTCAGGTTGGCCCATGTGTTTTTCAAATCTAAAGGTTGCACCTTTTGTTGTTTGATGGAATGACAACAATTTTGATTCTTCTTGAGCAACCATTAGCTCTTCGAAGAGTTCGAAATTATTTGATCGAAATTCTCCTGCGACCATTGAGCAAATTCTGTGATGATGAGAGTTACGTAGTATTTCTCCAAAAGGACAAGAGCGCAGGACCTGTGCAAGGGTTTCTGTTTCTCTGTGGCAGCGCTGACAGAGGTTGTTGTTCTGAGTCCTGCCTGGTAGAAATCGTACACCGGAGACGTGACCTGTCATTATCAGAGCTTCCCGCCCTCGCTCGAAGTGAGGCCTTCGCGGTGTCGAATCCACGAGTTCGCAAGAGTGTATTCTTGGTAAAGGTCAACATCAAGTCCATTCTGACATAGTTTAGCTCAAGCGTCTACTTCATTCTTTCGTAAAAACTTATTTATTACTCGATCGTTATATAATCCAGTTTGAGGATTTTTGGTTAAATAATTAGAATAAAATAAAGGAAATTTATTCAGGAGGAAACTTTGAAATAGGTAAGTCGAAAATTTGGAGCAGATAAATGGACATATCGTCATAATATCACTGGCAACATATCCTTCGTCAGTGAACTACAAAGATTGAGACTCGCTTGCCCCTCAGAGATTTTTCGGACCATCAAAGAATGTTATCAACTGTTTGGAGAACACAGACTCAGAACCCAGAATAAAATTTTCTTCTGTTAAACCCGATATACCCCAGATTTTAAGTGAAATGCAGCATCATTAACATCTCTTTCAGAAATAAAATTTACAAGTTATGCTGTTCCTGCATATATTATTAGTATTAACAGTTATTGCATTTAATTATCTGTTTAATGTAATATTATTTTTATGATTATTACTATTGTGTAGGGTTACACTACAATAAAAGGGAAAATATTTTAAAAAATGTAATTTTTGTTGTTTATAACTATAATTATTTTGCAAACCAGTAATGAACAACTTTAAAAACATAGAGCAAGTAAATTTAAGATTTAATCTTTTAAATCTTAGGGATCCTTAATAGCAAGTGATATGTAAGAGGTCCGCAGTTAAGGGAAGTTTGAGAACCGCTGCTCTACTCTATATAGGAACCAAAACAAAACAATTACATGCCTGTTTGCTTGTGAATGTTTCTACACTGATCTGGGGCTATACTCGGCTAACTGCCAACATATGCTCTTGTTTTCAGGATTCAGCAACGTCGATATTATAGCCCAAGCAGTGACATTCTTCACTGATGGATTTGAGACATCTTCTGTGGCACTATCATTTTGGTTGTATGATCTGGCAATGCACCCGGATGTGCAGGAGAAAGTACGTCTTGAAGTGGAAGAGATCGTTAATAAACATGATGGGCATCTTTCCTTCGACGCAATTCAAGAAATGACTTACCTGGACATGACCCTTTCAGGTGATTATCAATTATATCACATTATATTGGACTTTTCTAGTTTTAAGAATTCATAGTCGCTCAAGGTGTGCACGATTGTTTTCAGCATTCCAAGAAATTCTTTGGTCTACTGTATACCAAGTAGATGCTCTAGTTTCAAGACCACTAAATTTTTGAGACAGTCTGGAAATAGGTGCATCATGCATATGACAAAGAAAGGTTTCTTAATGAATGCCATAAAAAAAACAGAATCTGAATCAGTTGGTGTTAGGCTGAAGGCTGTTGAGGTCAATGTTATGGTAAAGAGCTCTAAGCATTTCATAAGACACTTTCATTTTCATGTACCAATGTTTTCAAGAGATCCTTCAAATTTAAGACAGGAAAAAAATATCCCTTAAGTGGTAGGACATCAACAATACTTACTTAGTAAGTGGAAGCTATGATAAAGACAATCTTAAGACGTTAGGACATAAAGATGACATTAGAAATTATTTCCATCCTGCACGCATTAGAGTATGAAAAATTCTTTAAGAGTACAAAAACACCAATGTTGATATGGTGAAATGATATAGGAAAAAGGCAGAAAAGATTATAGACTGTGGAGACATTTGCCGTGTTTAAGATATCCCAATCGGTGACCAGTTTTATCCTAAAGAAAACGCAGATATTCGGCGAGGGTCTTCCGACAAAGATGAAAGTCGGTCCTGGTGATGTAGTGGTAACCATACTTGCCTCAAGATTGCGGGTTCAATCCCGGTCAGAACCGGTGGATTTTTTTCGGGTGTAAAAATCCTTCGGAAGGGCAGTAAAGCCGTGGGTCCCATATGGTAGATTTACGGCACGTAAAAGAATCCCAATCTTGAAAAAAGAGGTCTTTGAGCAAAATTTGTCGGTCGTTTCAAGCTCTGAATTGAATGGGACGCTGATGACCTGCGATGTTAAAGAGCGTCCATAAATAAAACAAATCAACGACAAAGATGACGAGAACTAGGAGGACAGCGAACATGAATGCAATTTTCTTCATGTCATGTAGCCATCGCTGTGCTGGAATACAGCAATAGTCACTGTAATGGGTAAGTAGGCAGCTTGTGGGAAGGGTCAGAACCTGCCAGATTATTATCAACATGCGTTTGGTGATGTATGTTCACAAAACTGGAATACGTACGGTCATTACCTTACTCAACTACTTGGGACGAGACAAATATAAAGCAACTGTTTCGGGAATACAAACGTTGTAGATTGAAACCATTGGCAGAAAGTAATAGTTTAGTTGCAGCACCACTCTACTGTTGCGTTCTTCACTGCCACTAACACCACTAATGATCAAATGTCATTTCACAACCTGAGTAAATACAAAACCGTCACCAGCATTCGTTGTATGAATGCAGGCTTGGCAATGGACCTATTAGCGCGCAGCTGATAGGTCCATTTTACTAGCTATGGTAGGATTAAATAGTTCTTTTTGTAAGACGATTGCAAGCTATTGCAACTGGATTGGTGACTGAATGAAACTTACAAAATTGGCGCTGCGCTCGCAGCTCAGTTGTTTGACAACTCCAACAGATGTCTCTCATTTAGGATGAGGGTACTACAGTTCCATATTTAATTTTCGCCTAACAGAAACATACTTTTCATTAATATGTGCTTCAGAATTGGCAAACAGAAGGAACACCGAATAATTTTATGAGGAATCCCTTTGAAAGTGGTTATTTGCATTTCCGAAACAAAGAAACGTGCATTGTTAGGTCGTGAGTTGATATCGCTGTGGTTGACGGGATGCTTGGGAATCACAGACGCAGGTTTTCATGTGTGTTTCATATTCATTACAAAATGGCAAAATGGGCAAAGGGAAATATATAAATATATATATATATATATATATATATATATATATATATAATATACCCATTATTAACTAAAACTGAAGTGCGCCATGGTGGAATGTAACAAAATGGGAGACAACAAGGAATTGTTTAAAGTGCGTCTCTTTTAAAACTATAGACAACATTACGTCTTTTCAATGTAAATGCTATCGGGAGGAAGGGATGTTATTTTTGTACACTATAACTTCCAATATAACATTTATAATGGTACCTCTATATGCATTAAATAAAATTACATGTATTGTTATTTGTTGTTCATAGTAGCGCATTGTCATTGAGAGGTTTATTTACTTACATTTTTACACTCTTCATTATATACGAACAGTTTACATTTTTAGGTTATGTATGGGCTGTGTACAAAAAACATTACATTTTACTTCATATAGTTAGATTTTAAAAATGAACTTTCTGATGCAACGTCATATAATGGATGGGAGCATAAGAAATCACGTCTGTGGATATTTGACAGGGTTATCTTATTATTTATATAATTTGTTTTACTTGTAGTTTCCTCTCTTTTTCGGACGAAACTAAGTATTGTTAAGCTTAGACAACCAGCTACAGAACCGCCGACAGCCTGAAGAGCGAAATACAAGACGCAAAAATCCGATCTGTAACAGCAGAACATGCTAATCTGATTTTTACGTCTTGAATTTGACTCTTCAGGCTATCGGCTGTTCGATCGCTGGTGTCTGGAGTTCGGTGAAAGCTTAACAATCACTTATTTTCTCCGAGAAAGAAAGGAAACTACAAGTAAAACAGGAGGAGTAAATAAACAAACAAACGAAAAATCTAGTAAGGCTTGCATTGCCGACCCTCCCGTGGCTGCGTTATCGACTCACCCACCACGATCTTAGTTCGTGCATCGCCAAATGATACAAAAATTGGCGCTCGAGGCGGTCACCGGTTATTAATATTGAGTTGCATATCTTTAGTAATCTGTGGAGGGTTGTCTGTGAGCAATTGCTTCGACGTTAACCATTGCATAAAAACAACTGCACTACCTTCCCACTAATTCCACTGTTAAAACGTTTCCGCGTCCATTATTCTACTTAGTAAGATGTGCTTTCAAAAATCCAGATGCTCCTAAGAACGGGACCGCAAAGTATCGTGATATAACGATTTTATAATCTCGTTTCTCAAGGAAACTACTAAAAAATTACTCGTTAAAAATAATCCTTTCCTAATATATAATTTTATCTCATGTATCATCAGTGTCCACCTCCTGTGGTGACACGATATTAAAAACTGACGTTAAATACCATTCGGAGAAAAAAAAAAAAAAAAAAAAAAAACAGACGCATCGTATTGCTTTAAGATTCGCATGCCTATACAGCTTCTGCTCGTATTGTTAGGGGATTATGTAAAGGCGATCGAGTTCCACGTTGTAAGGCAATTCACAAATTAACTTAAATAATAACTTTCTCAAAGACAATTAAGAAGGGCAATGGGTAATTTTATGATAGAAATGTTTGGAAATAAAAGTAGGATTGCCAGCATCACCTTGCGTGACAAGGGTAAGTACTAACTTTTTAAGGACATTAGATTTTATTAGAGTATCACTTTAGTGTTACAGCTATCGATTTTGTTGCGCTGCCCACCCTCTCGCTCGTACGCTTGACTCTAGAGTAGCCCTGCTGGCCGCGTACGATTATCGACCGATGCAATCTCCTCTGCCGGGAATGTCATCAAATAATTGGATTGCCCGATATGCGACACATTGATAAATATTTGATATTTTTTTTTTCAGTAGGACGAAGCTGGCACATTTAAGAGAGTGGTAATTGTTTATTTGCAGAATCTCTGAGACTGCATCCACCTGCAGTTTTCATGATAAAACAATGTACGAAGCCGTTCGATTTGAAGACCCCTTCCGGAGAAGATTATCAAGTGGAAGTTGGCACACCTGTTTATATACCTATTGATGCTCTTCATCATGACCCCAAATATTTTCCTGATCCAGAGAAGTACGACCCAGAAAGATTTAGTGAGCAGAACAAGAGCAGTATCGTCAAATACACATACCTACCTTTTGGAGAAGGACCTAGGTTATGTCTAGGTAAGGTATATTTAGTATTACAAAACATAGTGATGTTGGAATGAACAAGTACGCACTAAATGTTTTTATACAAATTAGCTATTATTATTATTATTATTATTATTATTATTATTATTATTATTATTTGCATAGCATTTCAAATACTAGTCCAAAAGTGTTACCTTTTAAAACTAAGAAGTATTAAAAAAGACTCGTCCTTTGACAGATTTACCTCTGAAAAAAATTAAAATCTTAATAAATGTGAGTTTTACTTACGTAAAACAATTAATACATATTTCGATGGATCGATGGATTTTTTCGCGCGCAAAACTCATAAGTATGTCTTCCTTCGGAAGGGAAGTAAAGCCGTGGGTCCTTTTTCGTAGATTTACGACATGTAATAGAACCTCAAGCCTTAAAGAAGAGACCTCTGAGCAAAATTTACCGACCGTTTCTCGCCCAGAATTGAATGGGACGCTGATGACCTGAGATGTTAAAGAGCGTCCGTAAATAAAACAAATAAAAAAATAGAACTTAAAACATTCTTAGCCTTTCTTGAAGTCTCACTTTCAGCCAGACGAAAGTTATGCACGTAAATATCTGCAGTTTTTAAGAACAAGCTAAGGAAGAGGCTCTAACCTCTAAATAAGCATTTATAAACGCTATAACACTACAGATGTTAAGCATTAAATGTTGTAATACAAATATACTCCACATATTTATTGCGAAAAAAACAGGAACTCGCCTGAGGATCCGTTGTGTATTTATTAGAAATATGTTTACTTCGACACTTTCATTATTGAAAATATATGAAATAATTGCTACTCTTTAGCATAATACAAGATGCCAAAGTAACCGTTAACAGCACTGAATTACAATATTGTTGCCATTACTTTTCGAATGATTTAGCACGTATAAATTACAACAATTAAGAAAAAAATGCTCTATTTGAGGTCTGTAAGTGTAAGCTTTAATTGGAAAATAATCTAGTATTATTTTGAATATCTAAATTGTGCTTGTTGGTATTGCGGACTTATTTTTGGGAGGGATAAGGAGTTCGGAGAAAGTTCGAAGAACATGCTGTTTCTTCACTTTTTGTTTATCTTTCGCATAAAAATAGGTAAACAAAAAAAAACCTGAAAAATGAAAAATATTACGGTTAACGGCCATTGTGAAAAGGCCAAAATTGTGAATCAGAAAATCTTTAGAAGAAAATGAAGTAATTGAACACAGTTTGATAACTTAAAATCTTTTTTTTTTTTGTGAACGTTGTTTATTTTCTGGAATGTTAATTGTAACAGCATACCATTTTGAATACATTTAACTACAACTTTCTTAAGGAATAAGATAGATTACAACACCTTTGGCACATTTATTCAGAAAAATTAAAAATATTAAAGTGTTAGGAACTGCATCAAATTGGTTGTGTGGTTCTGGACTGTGACATTTGGCGGATATTTCAGTTTTTATCGTTTGAAGGAATTTCTATGGAACATTCCTTCACTTGAAACGAAGGAAAGAATACAAAAGAGATGCAGACATTTAGAGTTAAACTAAAGTTTGTCTGATCGACATACTTTAGGTACTTTGGCTCTAGCATATTGTTCCAAATTTTTCTTCACTTCAATTAGATACTAATCACTCAACAACGAAAAATTAAAAATCGCACGAACTGGTTAAGAAGTGTTATAGGTATCACATAATGTATCCATCCCCAATTCGCGCCAAGAACGCTGCCCAGTTGCCAGAAACACGGGTTAAATATAAGCGACGTAATGAGTAAAGACTCGCAAATTCTGAGACCGTATGGAGGCTGGCAGCCCAGTTGATAAATGTCCCATGTAGGTGATGATGAGTTATGAGACAACATGTGCAAGGCCGACGTCGGTTGGGCCAGCAGTAGGTGGCCTCGTAATGTAGATTCACTTAGCGTTGCATTGCCTCGGCTTCTGAAGCATGTTGACATGTTGATGAAGTTTCTGTTCCATTTTGAAGTAGCAAAGGTATCAGGGTATTTAGATGTTTAATTGACACTGAGTCAATGGGTGAGGAAGAGGTGTCGCTGATACAAATAAATACGCGTCGAGAAGTAATTTCAGATGATGATTTAGTGAATAATTCGCTTTGAAGTGTCTAAGTGTTCTGTCGTTTGTCGTATGGACACTGGATACCCATAGACCAAAATGACAAATGAATCTCAATGCGAATGACGAAATGAACGTGTCTTAATGCCGAGTAACCACCGAGTGCCGAGAGTTCGAAGCTGTATCGTTCGGAGACGCTGAAGTCCCCGAAATTTACAAAGTCGTCACGTCTAACTTTATAACTTTAAATCTGTTACTGGCTAAACACGAGTTTTGCCTCAGCTGGTCTGATTCGTTCTTTACTTTTTAAAACCTCTCTTTTAATACGAGGATTTAAAAGTCTAGGCAGCTGGTGTGATTCACCTCTAGCGGGACTTTAACACCCACGTTTTTGCATAACTTCTAGAAAGAGATAGTTCTTTCCTACACAAGTCTTTTAAACAGTCTAACAAAAGGACTGCTACCTCGATTCTACAAAAGGAGCTGTCTTTCGCCAGTCTTGCTATTATCCAGAGGGTTTACTGTCTACAAACGGCAACGGGCATTTTTCCTGTTACAACAACTTCGCATATACAACAGGTGCATAGTAATACAAATTGATAAATATACATTCCCTGTGATTACCACATAACATTTAAACAAACACATATCCACTGATAATATGAAAAGTAATAATTATAATAGTGATAGTAATAGTAATAGTAATAATAATTGTGGTATTAATTGTAAGGTTAAAGGTAATGAGGTGAAACCGTAAATATTGCTTCAATTCTGAGGTTAGGTTACCTACCTCCTTTATTGCGAGTGCCGTATACTTTTCGCACAACTTTGAACACTAGTTTAAAATAATTGTTTTCTCTCCACTAGTTAAAGATTTGCCCGGTTTATGCTTTACATAATATGTCTCCGTAGAAATAGCATCATGTGGTTCGTTAGGGTTAGCGATGATAACAAGCTTGCGCCTTGTCTTGTTTAAACAACAGTTGAATCAGACGAGTTGCATATTGGGAGTTAAAGCGCATCAATTTGCAACTTCGAAATTTAATTTCATTAAGTTAGCAGTAGTTAAATTCAAGTCATAAGTATTGTTTTTTTGTGTATAGTAGATATTATTTATTACTGAACCCATCCTCAAATTTAGATTGCTAACATGGAACTACTTTCTTTGCGTGCATTGATACTGTGTTGTACTTGACTGCACAATTATGCTAGTGACGTCATATAACAATGTTTTGATCGGGGTCACTCCAAGGGTCAATAGAGAGTAGGCAGGTAGTCCTGTCATAAGACAAAAGTTACAAACCAACTGAAAGAGCTACATCTTTAGTAAAATTTACAATAATGTGCATGTGTTTAAAATGTTTCAGGTTTTCGATTTGCAATGATGCAGGTTAAGGCTGGAGTCGCTTTTCTGCTACGTCATTTTGAGGTTCGAACCACAAGGAAAACACCAAGGACTATCGTTTTGGAGCCCAGTTATTTTTTGCCTACGGCAAAAGGAGGACTTTGGTTAGATTTTGTGAAGAGAGAGAATGCAACAAAGGCATAAATAAATATTTCTGTAATACAAATAATGTTTTTTCTATGTTTTAAATTGATATGTAAAGTGTACCATGTAATTGCATATCGCACAATAATGGAAGCACAAAAGAGAAACATCAAAGCTTCTAAGATTTCTTTAACTTATTTTCCCACCTATTGGGAATATATGTCATTTTCGTTCCATCCTTATTAATGCTACAATTCTACAGAAAAGTTAGTAAATAATAATGTATAACATATAATTTAATTTTAACAAATATCAGAACCATAGGGAACACTGAATAATAGCAGTAGGGAAAAAATGTGCTTTTTATATAAACATTTAAATCGCTAATGAACCACATTTGTTAATGATTCTACTGTACATCAAGGTCCATTAACCCACTGCCCTGTGATGTCAGCATTCATGCATAGCCTGTCTGACCCACAATACTACGGAGAACATTTAAAGCACTGCTTGATGTTGCATCTTCTCGGAGTCGACGGCAGTACAGTTCAATGGAGGCATTCATATACATCATGAAGCTTTCGCAGGTGTATGTTTTTTGTTTAGCGTGGTTACTTTATACATATTTTTAGAATTTTCATTTAATATTACAGCTGGCACAAGTGGGAATACTTTGATAGAAATGTACTAATGCTACAACATTTTTAAGGCAATTAGAGATCGATTGGCATGCTGGGATCTGTTTGCGAACCACACTAATTGGTTCAACACGATCATTTTCCTAGGCAAAGTGCGCGAAGCTAGAAGCGATTTATTTTTTGGTTAGAAAATACAATAACTAGTATAATTATAAATAATATGTAATCATTCATATATCTGTAAATACCGTTCTTCATATTTTAAAATATATTCATTTTTTATTAATATATTATTATTATTATTATTATTATTATTATTATTATATATGTCGTGTTTCAAAAGTATTTCATATACAGAGTTAATATTAATTTCACAGATGAAATGGTTTATTTGCAATATTTATCACATGGTAGTACTTACTAAATATTTGTTACATACAATTAATTTATGCAAAACATTCATCACTGCTTAATACAAAGAGTTTACTGTTATCTATATCTAGTTAAATTACTCTATTCCGATTAATTAATACTTATGTATAGTAATATGCTTTATGAATCAGCACAAAATAATAATAGGTATATCAGTAATTTAGTCAGAAAATGTGTGCAAAGTGAGTTTGTTAGCTGGTAGGATATACTGCACTGATCTACAGAGGTCAATACACTCATGTTTAATTTTTTATGTTAATATGAAACAAAACTATGTCTATAAAAGGGAATTTCCACAAAAATGGTTGAGTTATGGATTTATGTCATAATAGTGTGCAACGCTCCCAAGCTCCCTTCTATAATTGAGGACGTTTTAAACTATTCATAGTTTATTAGTTTAAATTTCTTGTTGCCACTGAATGTGTTTCATTCTAGTAGTGTGGCAATCGTGTTAGCATTGGGATTGCATATTACAAGCTGGAATTTATTGTTGTTGATTTTGAAAGTGAAAGCACAGGTGAAAATATTTTGTTTCCTTTGTTTCTTTCTTTTGAAGAATAACCTAACATGGGTAAAAGAAAGTTAGCAATACAAAAAAATAGATGTACATTTAAAGATAATAAGTATGATAAAAGTACTGCTGAAAAATTATCATATTAAAATTGCAACTATCATTACGTTTATCGCTCGTTTTCTCAAATTTATTTTTCAAAACTGTTTACATCACATCTGCAATTTTTAACATAATTGCATTAAATTTTACACCATTCCTATCTGAGTCATCAATCTGTATACTTTCTTATCTTATTTTAAATGTAATTCATTTTAAATTTTTATAATGAAACAAAATGCTGTATTTAAAATTAAAGTTTCAAAAAATAAATTTCCCCTACATTTTGCACTCATTTTAACAATTGAGGTTCTGTTTGTAGCTTTAGATATTGCGTTTATAATTAATTAATAATTATTCAGAAAACATTTAAATATTTGGAACATTTTTATGCAAATATAAGAATGTAGAAATGCAATAATTTCAATGTGGGAATACTTTTTATACTGTAATAAATAACAGGTTTTAAACATTAAGCACACAGGGTTTAATTTTAATAGCTCTCATAGAAACGGAGGAAGAATATTATAAAGATAAAAAAAGAACAAATTAACTGTCAAAGGTATAGGCACCACATAACTGTATAATAGAAACTGCTAATTACTGTTAATTTGAAACTAATCAAGTATACTATGCACTTGTTCGGAAACACTCCGCTATCAGCCAGAGCGTGTATTTAATTACTGATTCCGAGTATTACCCAGCCGCCTGTATGCTGGCTAGGAGACCCATTGACAATTAATTGCAAAAGCAGAGAACTTGTGTTCAAATCTGCTTAGACCAAATGTGAAATTATTTCCAGAGTTTTTCTTTTCATTGAAAAGCCGCGTGCCATGTAATTTTAGGCACTGAGGTCCTCATTCACATTAAAAAAGGTTCATTGCTTCTCATCTTGGACAACTTTCAGTTGGGATTATATTATTATTAACTATTGGAATTAGAATTATGCATGGCGTCGTCAAGGAGATGCACTCGTGTACACAGTGAAAGCGATCTCTATCGATAAATTTTCAGAGGAATATTGGCTGTTTTGATATAAGGAACCCATTACAGAGTAATTTGATGTTGATATGTTAGACATGTATTATATCCCTTAGACCGTAATATATGATTTTTGATAGATTACAAAGAATTAGCGGTAGATAATAAAAAATTGCAATAATCTACAAAATATTACAACACTAATGAAACAAAACTAGCACAAAACTTGTCGTGTTTCAAGACTGTACTATTTTCACACAGCAGCTGCTGAAAATATCGACCACCATAGTCAGGACAAGCCGTACAATGACGCACCGTGCAATTGGTCAAATATTATTGCGCCAAATAAGCAAATGCAAAGGTAGTTGGATAAACAAAAATAAATAAATAAAAATTTAATAAATAAAAAACTAAAAATGCAATTACTGGGTACTGAGTCATTGGAGGCAATGGATTCCTCATATCAAACACATTCAGCCAACATCCCCCAACAACTCTGAAAATTTGTCGATGTAATTCGCATCCACTGTTAGCAATATGATACAATATGAAGATAGAATGCGTTAGAGCTTGTATAAGACAAAGTAATTCAGCATCAGGTTCCCGGACATCTAATGTTTTCCCTACTTCAACTTGGTGCTATTTCAGATTTTCCCATACAGATACATGAAATAAAACAAGTTCTGTGACGGACAGTAAAAGCAAACGAAGACACTATGTACAGACAGAAGAAACATTTGGTGTAATAACCTTCTTGGAAGTAGCCCTGAAAAATTTCTAGCTGATGAGTAATAACTGGTAGTTTCTTAAGAAGATGTACAGGATGAGCAATGCTTCACGCAACCGCGGGACAGCTGGCAGAGCTATGTCGGCGTATATTTCCCCTCCGCGAAGTTTCAGTGTGAGTTCAAATTTTGCGCACGTGTTTGTTAGGCGACGCAATACAGTGTACTAAGTAAACCGGTTGCGTGAAGGATTGTTCATCCCGTATATTTGTGTCGTACAAAGCGGGTAACACTTCCAACATCTTCTGTAAGAAGGATGAGTACAAAATTTATTTATCTTTAATACCAAGTTTTAAAGACGAAGTGTTGTGATGCCGTGAGTTTGCGGCGCCCGATTCCCAACGAGTGCGGAAGACCATAAGCGTTCGGCTTAAGAATTTAAGGTTTAAAACGTGCCTCACGGTATTACTTGTAAATACACATTCGCAGAACTGGAAGATAGTGTTTAGATAAATTATTTACTAATAGAGAAGAGAATGGAACGCAAGGCAGAAAGCAATAGTCTTCATTGATTTAGAAAAATAGTTTTACCGAATAGAAACGGAATTATTTCGTAAAATACAGCGGTGTTAAGGCTGTCGCAGATATTTAGTTGGTGTATGATGCCACATTTACAATAAGAATTAAAAAGATTATAGACTAAAATAGAAATAAGGCGTAATGGTTCCTCTTCCTATTATTTAATATCTATATAGACGAACTTTAAAAAATGATACAAGATAAAATATACAGTTAACATATGACGGGGAATATATCTGAATTCAAGACTATTTAATTGTTCTAATGGACTCCGACAGTAAATTACAATACAATATCATTTCAATAAAATTAAAAAAAAACATTAAATCTGAACTTTTACCCATAAGAAGACTTTAATTGATGTGTCCCGTAAGAAGAACCACTATTAAAGTAAGACTTGTTTATAACTACCTAGGTTCTCAATATATCTTAGAACGAAAAGCAAACTATTGGTATAAACTTCATTTACGAGAATTAAGACGAAATCTATATGCTAAAATCAGAGCAAATATACAACTTTTTTTTTGATTGATTTATTTATGGACGCTCTTTAACATCTCAGGTCATCAACGTCCCATTCAACTCTGGGCGTGAAACGGCCGACAAATTTTGCTCAGAGGCCTCTCCTTCAGGCTTGAGGTTCCTTTTCGTGCCGTAAATGTACGACACGGGACCCACGGCTTTACTTCCCTTCCGAAGGAAGCCATACTTAGGATTTTACGCCCGAAAAAATCCATCGGTCCTGGCCGGGTTCGAACCCGCGATCTTGGGAATAATATACAACTTAACAAGGTGAAGTTTTTATTATGTATTAATAACCATGGCATTTAATGGGATACATACTGATGAGTTATGAGAGATGAGCTTTTTTTAATGGTGTTTACCACCCGTTTTTACTACTAAGGTACCACAGGTGGTGGGCACTAATGGTACATGAGATGAAATGATAAACGGGGGGAGGTTAAACAAGGAAGCGTTCTAGGCCTAAGTTTAGGGTACCTTCCCGGTATTGTCATTTATGAGTACTGAGGAAAACCTGAAAAAACCTCAGTCAGGGAGGACGGAATTCGAACCCCAGATCTCCCGCTCACGAGTCCGCGCCTTAACGACCTCGGCCACCCGTAGCGGTAACCCATGATATGAAGTACTAGAACGGTAAAGGAATTTTAGGAATGAAGCACTCCACGTCTAAATTCAGGGAATTTCCTTAGCATTTTCCACTGAAGAGAACTAAGGCAAACCTGATTTATATATACAGAGAGTGCCAAAAATGTATACACACTTCAAGCAAAGGAAAAACTGTGTTAACATAACAAAACTGAATTCACACTACCAGAAAATGGTGAGCACTAATTATCTTAGACTTTTACAGTTACAACAGTTGCTCAAAATGCCCTCCATCGGCGTCGATACACTTCTGAGTACGTTGAACTACTGGTTGAGCAACGTTTGCGAAAGTGTCCTTAGCGATTGCAGCACATGCCGTTTCAATTTCTTCCCGAAGTGCTGCCAGTGTAGCTGCTTTCTACATCCTTAAGAGTTCCCAATAGGTAGAAGTCCAACGGAATTAGATCCGGAGAACGCGGTGAAACCTCTTGGTCCTATTGCCTATGAACTTCAACAACATTCTCGGTTTTCAATACCACTTCAAAATTGCTTTCCGCTGCTCAAACGATAATCTTGGCTCCATTTTGTTGTAGCAATGCTAGCATAACGTAATGCGAGTCACATCTGTTTACAGAACATCATACTACACATTACTGTTGTTTTTCGGTGCAACTTTGAAATATATTAAATAGATATCTACTGTGAAAGTGTGCATACATTTTTGGCACCCTCGGTGCCGGATATATATATATGGAAGGACCATCCTTCCGAGATTAGAAAGGCAGACATGCCGTTCAACAGTCTGTGCAATAGCGACCTCGGCCATTTGTTGCCATTTTATGGAGGCGAATCACGAAAAGTGAGTAGGAAAAATTAAAGCAGCTTAGAAGCAGCGGAAATGCAATGTTTCAGAGAAGTGAAAGTCTGCTAGTGCAAGATAGCACAGCACACAGAAATGGAGAGGAAATAGATATCCGATGTGCAACAGACTAACAAGGTATATAGAACATCATTGGACGCCTTAAGATATTGGACTATCAATATCGAGGCACACACCATTGGAAGAAATTGCATGTATATAACAGAACAGACTTGCAGTTAATACTTAAACGTTTGTATAATATTTCCTTTCACGCCCAAAATATTTTTATGGAATTTCCTGACGTTAACTGCTCTCCATTTCTTAACTTTAACAACTCATCTTATATTTGACATTGTATACATAATTAAAGTGATTTATTTTTCATTCCTCTTCTAATACAATTTCTATATTCTTTGCAATATGTGCCATGACCAACAGTCGCCATTCTGTACATATATGTATTTCATTTTTTCTCATCCTCCGTCCATCACCTGTGTAAGTTCGTCCACTATTTTTCAGAGTTGCCATCAGTTATATACTTTTAATACACACAGTTTGGTGCAACGGTGATGGGATTTTGGAAATAGGCATATAAAATACTGGTAAACTCCGTTAACTTAATCCTAACCTAGGGTGTCCATTTTAAGTTAGTGACCGCACCTTTTTTATGATAACCAAAAGTGTAAATCTAGCAAATAATACAGCAGTATGTTTTGCACTGTGTCTCAGAAATTTATAAAGCTATCAATATAATTTTATGAGATATTAAGAATACTTAACTAAAGATCCTCTGTAAATTTTAATTTTCTAATGCATATAAAAAGTTTTTTAAATAAAAATAAATCCCATTTTCCGATAACTTAAATTTTTTATATAAAAGTGCATTTTCTTCTCAGAAATTTATAAAGCTATCAATATAATTTTATGAGATATTAAGAATATTTAACTAAAGATCCTCTGTAAATTTTAATTTTCTAATGCATATAAAAAGTTTTTTAAACAAAAATAAATCCCATTTTCCGATAACTTAAATTTTTTATATAAAAGTGCATTTTCTTCAGAATTGGCTGGACCAATCTTGTTGAAAATTTGCATACACATAATGTTTTGCACATAATGTGTGCAAATGTGCAGTGTAGTAACTAGAAGTATTTAAAGATAACTATTATTCGATAAAAACAATACCAATAAAAATTAAAAAAAATTTCTAATTTTTTTTTTCAAAATTTGAAAATTTATTTATTTTCTTGCAACTAACATAGATATATTATTCTAGTTCCCAGAATAGCATTTCTCTACAGTTTAAGTAATAAATAATAATAATAATAATAATAATAATAATAATAATACTTTTAATTCCACCAATAGTTTATAAGAAAAATCCATGATTATGCCACAGTGTTTTCAGTTTTTTAACAAGATTTTATTTAGGTTTAAAAAGCTTTAAAAAAACTTTATATTTGCATTAGAGAATTAAAATTTACAGACATCGTTAGTTAAGTTTTCTTAATATCTCTCAAAAAATTCATATTAATACCTTTAAAACTTTCTGAGAGATACACTGTAAAATGTACACTGTTGCATTATTAGCTAGATTTACACTTCCTGGTTACCTTAAATAAAATGAGAACCTTAAGTATAAGTTCCATGTAATAACGAATATCTACTTAGATTAGGTTAGGTAGGTGTAGATGTTTAATTTAAGAAATTTGCAGCAATTTAGCTTTACTCTAACCTCTCTTTCTCTCACTGCATTCTTGTTGTTGGTAACAACTGTGACATTACCATCTTAACCAAAAAAAATGCAGCCATTTTCTCCTTCTAGGTCCGATTTGTTCTATGCATGCTCATGTAATTATTCAGGAAGGTGGGTGGGTTACACTATTTTAACGCGTTCGGTTCTTCTCCTGGATACTACCAAGCTTGTATGCAAAATTTTGCAATGTTTTGCTAAGTTACTTCTTTTTTATCATTGGGCATATCTGTTATGAAAGCTTTACCCAAGAAAATGTCTACATTCGAGATAACCTTCCCTAGAAGGTTTTGGTAATACCTTAAACGACAAGAGAGGGTCAAGTTTGTTTTTAAATGGGATGGGATGCTTGGAATTTGATGATTGAGGTATGTACGCGGGTATTAACTGGAATGGAATGACACTGAACATGGCCTTGAGTACATGGGCCTTGAAGTAACGCACTCACTTCTACTGAGTCAGCAGCAGGGTCAATAGCAAGGTCAAGAGTGATATAAATACAAGTGCTTGTGTGTAATAAAAATGTACAAACATCAAGTATTTTGTATTAAAACTTAAAATTATCTCATAAATGTACTGTTGTGCTTGTCACTATTACAGTAACCACGCCCTCAAAATCTTTTATTTTTGCTATACAGTAGCTTAATTACCGGTATAAATATAGTGATAAATAACATCACCGTTGGACATTAAGGAGGATCGGCGGTTAATAGACTAAAGGGGAAACGATAAAAGTTAAAAGTCAGGCATACATTAAAGGAAGTTGTGAAAAAGTGTATTTCAATAAAGAGTAACTATATTGAAAAGTGAAATATACTTTTTGTCTTTATCATATCTAGAAAATGGTTAGGCCGGAAACTTGTGGACTTAACTTCGTACTGCTTCACAGGACCAAAATCGCTATCAGAAGACATTATGCCCAATAATAGGGAAGATTTTCTTGCCATGTATTAATGCATACACTTGACAGTTCTGCACTGTTATTGAGAGAAATCTCTTCTGCAACAGCCATCTGTGTTACCTGCATCTTAATTGCAGTGTTTATTATTGTTAATAATAATAATAATAATAATAATAATAATAAAGTTTTTTGTTGGTTTCTTAAGTGATCATCTCATGTTCATTATTCCGCAAAACACTTTCAAACTTGGGAGTCCCTGTCCTATATATACTTGCAGTCTAATCTTAATATTATGCTTTGATTAGTGTAATTAATTCTCCATATATACAATGTACACAATACATTAACGCAATGTCAATAATCATGTTGCCTATGCATTTAATGTCAATATCAGGTACTGTCAAGCAATTAGGTGCACTGATCATTTTGTTATTTTGAGCACTACATTTTTCGACACTTTTTAACACATTTTGTTTCATTTTGAATGTTGAATGTCATGAACATTCTTATATTTCTTCTTGTGTACATTTGTTTCTCTTTGGAATATTAGAACAACGCTCACTTGAAAATCACTTAAAAGCCAAGGAACACAAACTCATGGCTCCTGTTTACAAACAAATATAAGGCACTTAAAGGCGAACGGTATGAGAGATTTAACCAGAAAATCAATGTGCAAATGACTTTTCATACAAGTTTTCAAATTAAAAAACTGCACAGAAACATAAAAATGGATGTGCCAATCTCCATTGATATCTGCTTCAGCCATGTGCTTACAACTTTTTTTAATAAAAATAAGAATAATTTTAGTGGTTATTTTTATACTTAATAATCATCCTATAGCTTGTGACTTGCTTCTCAATTCATAACTTAGGCGTTCGACTGTAAAACGTGGTAACTGACAATTTTGTCAAAAATAAAATTTTGCTCTCTGCACGTTTTAAGATATTTGAAAGACAACTTTTTAAGTATGTTTGGGAGAAATTTAGTTTCAAAACATAAAAATGTTAGATATTGTTTATGATGTGTTTTGTTTTCTTTAAGAATTGGGTGTCTGTCAAGATGGCGGCTAAAAGAAGATGTTCACAAGCAGGTTGATTTGGTTTATTTATAGATGCTCTTTAACATCTCAGGTCATCAGCCTCCCATTCAATTCAGGGCGTGAAACAGCCGATAAATTTTGCTCAGAGGCCTCTTTTTTCAGGATTGAGTTTCTTTTACATGCCGCAAATGTACGACACGGGACCCAATATGGCTTCCCTTCCAAAGGAGGCCATACTTAGGATTTTTACCCCCGAAAGATCCATCGGTCCTGGCCGGGATCGAATCCGGGATCTTGGGTTTAGGAGGCAAGTATGGTTACCACTACACCACCAGGACCGACGTTCACAAGCAGAATTATATGTAACTCTTTCAGATGTGATTGAAGAATGGAAATATACAAGTCATGAAAATTAAAGTTCAGTTAAGTCGGTCCTGGTGATGTATTGGTAAACATACTTGGAAGGGAAGGGAAGTAAAGCCGTGGGTTCCGTGTCGTACATTTACGGCACGATAAAGAACTTCAAGCCTGGAAAAAGAGGCCTCTGAGCAAAATTTGTCGGCCGTTTCACGTCCTGAATTGAATGAGATGCTGATGACCTGAGGTGTTAAAGAGCGTCCGTAATAAACCAAATAACAAATAATATAAGCATTAAATTTTGGAGCTTATTTAGAATTTTACCAAAAGAAGATATTAATCCATTTGAAGCTTAGGTTGTATTTGTTGTGAAGTTACTACGATATTCACCCAAGCAGGAAGAGGAATCTGAACATTATGCTATGATTAAAAATTACGGCTGGAAGGAGGCGTGACGAGATAGACATTTCTTTACAAAGCACTTTATTTTACATGACAAGAAACTTATCACAAATAATTGTAACGGGCCGAATGAAAGCTGGACGGTTGTGGCTTAATGCTGATTGATGTCAACTAGGAGAGTGCAAAAAAGTATTTCCTATTATTGGATATAATGTCTTCTCATAGCGATTTTGGTCCTGTGGAGCAGTATGTAAGACACTAGCCTGCCTACACTGCAAATGATAGAGCTGAGATCTTGGGGGGGGGGGGGGAATATCAAGTCTTTCCTTGTCCACCAATGGAGAAACAAGACTTCCTCAACATAGACTCTGTAAAGGAGAACTTCAATGAGCCAATTGGCAAAGTTCTACTATGAGATTGGAAGTGGATGTGAAGTCATTATATGGTTGCCGAATATCAGACGAAATGTTTCAGCCTCCAGTTCTGTAATACAGTCCAAGATCAATTAAAAAATATCATTACAAGATGTGCTTAGTCTAATGGTTTAGATTCCAAAAGTGTACTCCTCAAAAGGATTGAAATCAGAACTTGGTGAAGTTGGTAGATAAGGAAAAACGGTGGCTCCCCAAAAGTTAAGATATGTAAAGCTCATTTCTTACTAATTCTAATGTACTTCTGAAATACAACTCTTTTGTAATTGTTAGGAATAAACAACGATTCACTTTTCATTTTTTTTCCTGTGTATTAACCACAAACTTAATGAAAAGTTGTATGGTAACTGCCATAAATTATAATTAGGAAATATACAAGCAGAACATGGTAACTGTGCATAGATCTTGTTATATCTTGTGGTATTCTTTCAAGAAAAATACTTACAGAGAATATAGCAATGCAGTGCATTAAAGGTTACCTATAAAATACAATTGTTGTTTTATCTTAAACAGCATTTATCATGAAAATCGTACAGAATTTTGCAATATGCGTGTGATTTCTTAACATTTTGTTTTTTATCAGTTACCATGTTTTATAATTGAGCGCCCCAACTTTAAAATAAAAAGAAAAAAATAACTAATACACTTATTTAAATAACTTTTTAACACATGATAATGACAGACCTGCTTCTATCAAGAAAATTGGTCAGATGATGGTTCATCCTGTATAAATAATGTTTAAATTATGAATGTGATGCACTGGAAGAGAATCGCAAGTTTTGAAATGGGCTACTAAGGTTCAGTCTGCACGTATTTCGACAGCAGCAATTGAGAAATGGGGCCATTAGGAAATGGATGGATTATAGACAGAGTACCGCAAAGGGGTCTAAACCTTTTGGTCACTTCTTGCGGATACAGAAGATCGATGGCCAAAATCTGCCTTTAATTGGATACCACCAAGTAGAGGAAGAAAGGAAAAAAGGAATTCTGGTGGGCAAAGGCCTGGGATAAACGTTAAGGGGACTGGGTAGTTACAGGGCTGCTTCGAGTGCTCAGAATATAGACATTGTTAAGCCTCTGTATTTTTTAAACTACTGCGATAATTATATGAAATTTTGAAAGAATACAAAAACTTACTAAAATTATATTAATGCATATACTAGGAAATAATTCCTTTTATGTGCAATTTTTAAAGATTTTTTTTTTCGTTGACTGTGGCTCCTTTTTTTAGCTTGCACTCATTCAGGTGCACGTTTCCCAGAAACTGTTTAACCTATGACTGTCACATTTTTTTATATTTTGTAAGCAACATTTCTGATAATTGAAGTAAAATTATATCAATATGTCATATATTAATTAATAAAATTTATATTGTTAAGTTCATAATCTTTTCACTTTTTGCAAAAATACATAAATAAATGATAAAAACTAAAAGACACAGATTAATTGTAGTGTTTATCATTAAAATGAACACTAAAACTATTATTAAGATGTCTCAAATAGTTTCTGAGAAAACTTGACTTAAGGTATTAAACAATCAATCTACACGAAAATTGGCGTTAAAAGTTCAACATTCATAAACATAAGAGAACTACCAATTTAGAATTTTCCAGCCCCCCCCCTTTTTTTTTTTTTTTGGTCCTGTCTGTTTTTCATTTCAGCTTCCATGACACATGTTTGTCGATTTCTTGAAGAATTGTCTTCAAGTTGCCACCAAATTTTATCCCCATATGATCTAACGTTTCAATTCTTCTGCTAGATTCATCGTTAAAAATGATCGCAGTATTTAAATGATACACATGGATAATTTTGAGGATGCTTTCCCATGTTACATTATGAAAACTTTCGTTTGGGTTTTGAGGAGCCTATGAAGACACTTTCTGAAAGCTCCTCTGTATAGATATCCCTAAAGAAGGACTTTATTGCAAGTAGCACAGCTTCAGGGAAAAAATGTTTGTGATTACAGCGCTCACCTTCACTTCGATAGCCGACCTGCAGGACACAAGCCATAATTTGGGGAAGAGTCGATGTACATATGAAAGTACAGTGCCCAGATAGCCTTCTTCATATCTCTCACAGTAGTCTTTGCAGTTCTTCTTATTGTCAGTCATAGTAGAGCTGGAGAAGGTCAATTTCTGCACCCGTGAGTCTGCCTTGACTAGAAAATGACTTTCCATCTGACAATTATCTGACAATAATTTTCCTGCAAGTGATTTCTTCAACCTTCGGAGAAGGCATCGCATCCTCTTCTGCATATGACCTATACATTCTGATTTGTTTATCATCACACAATTAAAAATCAATTTTAAAAATGTACCACTCGTATTCCAAAGAGAATTAACCAATGAACATTACTGTTGCTTGTGGGCATGCAAGACCATCGCCATGTTTAATAATCGAATTTTAAGTCCTTTGACACCAAATTGACATAATAATGTATATATTGTTGGAAAGCTGAAACTTTCTACTTTTTAACACAAAAATTAAAATATCAAATTTTCAACCCATCTAACTACCCAGTCCCTAAAAACGAAGGCGATAAACTACAACCCTGCCTCGGTTTTTCAGCATTTCTAATAACTTTTAACTGATTTTAACTATCGCCCTCTTATACTGCTTAGATATACTCTTTAAGCCATAACTACTTTCTCGGGAGTGAATCAAGCTTCTTTTACCATGATCGCTTAATCGGTATCTTCACTAACGTTTTTTGTCTTTCCAAACTACGTTACAACGTAGATAGATGATACGGGATACATGATTCTGCAGTTTCCTGCAAAAATGTCTCATTTACTAAATTTGATATGTTGCTTTCAAAACTGCAATTCGTTTTTATTACTGCATGTACTTTTTTTTTACAATTATCAATTTTATACACAATATTTTCAATTTAGTGTTGTGCAAAGCTCTTGTTTGCATCAAGAAATGCTGTGAAGTATTGTTTGGCAATAATTAACAATCTAACATACAACAATATTTTTCTTATGTTCATTTCAATACCTGGAAATTTAGTTCACTTTGTAGTTGCTTTAAAATAGTGAGCACCTGCTTTATGAGTGGCAGTTGTATTTCATAGATTCATTCCTTTTAAAGTAATGTGTCTTCCAAAAACTATAAAATAACTCTGATATATTTCACCATATCTGTGGTAATTTTGCTATTAGAAAGAGAATGCAGGATATTACATATTTTGTTTAAAAAAAGGCTTATAAAGCCTAATTTCATATGAAGCTTGGAGACCTGGACCAAAAATGGACTTCAAAAAGTATGCCATACTTATGTAGAACAACTAAGCAAATGGAGTCAAGGAAAGAAATCTAGTCTGACCTTCGCTGTTCCAATCTCGAAACCATGTGGATGGTTGCTATCTTTGTGTAAGGCTACAACATACATGAAACAAATCACTTATCTAAATCTGTTGTCAGCAAAAATACTCCCCTCCACATTCTCCTGGTCTTCCTGTGCCTTTTCCATCAGAAAATTTGGGAAAAAAGCATCATCAAATCATGAAACGAATTCTCAAGACAGCGACAGTGCTGTCGATACAGCTCAAGAACAGGATTTTTCAACAACCTCAACAATTCATACAGACAGAACTTAATGTTTTGGTTAGGAACTAAGATCTTCTAAAGACTTCTGCTGAAGTATTCGCAACCAGGCTTAAAAATCCTAGCTCAGGAACACCATTTTCTTGGTGCAGATACCGTGAAGAGGGTTTTTCTCTATACTTCTCTCAGGAAGAGAATTTTACGAGGGTAGGTTCATAAATTTCCAGCCTCGCCGGAAGATTATTGCCTTCACAGAATCCTTATCCATACCGTATCTGTTAAGTAAATAATACCAGCCGTACCTTACGCTCCGCTGTGTTCAGTTGTTCAGATATAGAAGATTGTTCAAAATGGAGTTTCGAGCTGTTATTAAGTTCTTCACAAAAGAAGGACTTACTCCAAATGAAATATATGGAGAAGCACCCCGCTTATATTCTACCGTAAAAGAATGGGTCAAACTTTTTCGAATGGGTCGAGAAAACTTTGAAGACGAAGAGCGTGTAGATCAGCCCTTGGAGGTGCTCACTCTAAAAACATCTCTCTTGTGGAAGGAGAAATTGTGGAAGACCGCCGGCTCAAAGTTACAGAAATAGCAGCAAGGTTGGACCTTTCTGAACAGGCCTTCGAATTATTCGGGAACATTTAAACATAAATAGCGTTAGTGCATAGGCTTCTTTCCTCAGTCCAAAAGCAGCAACGAGTCATCTGTTGTCAGGCATTTTTGGAGCTATACCTTCGCAACGAGAGAGAGTTCAGCAAACCATTGTTCCAGGAGATGAAACTGTGGTCCTCTACTATGATCCCTTGTCCAAAAGAGAATCAATGGATTGGGGTAAACCTGGCAAAGCACCGCCTCTAAAGGCCAAGGTCACTCAGTCAACCAAGAAGATCATAACCACAATATTTTCGAACTGTGAAGGAATACTCTTCATTGACTTCAAGGAGAGGAACACCATAGTAAATGGGGATATTATGCTGGCCTACTGCACAGACTACATGAGAAAAGGCTACTCAAAGTGAAAAAGCGAGGATTTAAAAGTTGTCGGCATGCTGCTAGATTAACAATCGGGCTATAATAAAATTTCAAATGTGAATGGAATAGGATCTGATCACTGAAACAGGAAAACACTAGAATCAGGGAGACAATCTAGTGCCACTTTTTTTTCCTGAATGGTGTTTAGCGCCCGTTTTTACTACTGGGGTACCACAGGCGGTGGACACCGATGATACATGAAATGAAATGATATATTGAGAAAGGATTTTTTGAGGAAGGAAATCAGGCCTAAGTTTCAGGTACCTCCCCTGCATTTGCCATTTATGAGGTCTGAGGAAAACCTGAATAAAACCTCAGTCAGGGAGGACGGTCCTGATGGGATTCGAACCCCGGATCTCCAACTCACGAGTCCGCGCCTTAACGACTCGGCCACCCGTGGCGGTCCTCTCCAGTGCCATGAATGAAAAAATGTAACTCATGAGAGTCTATGAACCCACAAAATGTTCTGTTGGCTCCCCTGCATAAAAAATTAGGCTTGATAAAGTAATTTGTGAAGGCTTTAAGCAACCGAACGGCAACTGCTACAAATACATTTGCAAGATGTTCCCTGGAGTATTTGATACTAAAGTTAAAGAGGGAATATTTGTTGGACAACAGATTAGGAAGTTGATTTATGTTACCTTTCTGAAGAAATCATGACAAATACCGAAAAACAAATTTGGATTGGTTTTAAAGGTGTCATCAAAGTTTTCTGGAAAATTACAAGGATCGAAATTACAAAAATAATGTAAAAGATATGCTTAAGAAGTTTCGAAAACTGGAATGCAATATGAGTGTTAAACTATTTTTCCTACAAATTTTCCCGGAAAATTTTGACTTTGTCAGTGAGGAGCAGGGTGAAAGATTTCACCAGGACACAAAGGAGAGGAAAGAATTTGCCAGGGAAAGTGGAATGTAAACATGATAACTGACTGGTTATCTAGACCGCTAAAAGGACATGAATCCATGTTTTTTTTCCCTTCCATGAAAGCGTGCACTTCAAGATAGCAGATAAAAGGCTGGGCTAATGTTCAAATATAAACGATTGCTTAAGAATAAAGGTCAAATGTAAGTTATACTGAAGTGTTGTGGATTAATTCACTTACATTCAATAACAGAACATAAATTTTATAGGACCGAATATAAGATATTATATTTTATTATTTGTGACGAGATATGGTTTATTCCTCCTATGGATCCGGTGATAGAACAGGCTAAAATAATTCATTCTATTGTGGAAAATTGGTACGTAATGGAGAAAAAAAAAATGACTTCATATTTACATTCAGCAAGGTCGAATAGCTGAACTATTTGAAAAACAGATTGCTTCACAGCATTTTTATGTGATATCTTTTAATGTCACTTTGACATATAAAGGCTGGAAGGGACCTCAGTGCCATAATTTTATTCACCGATTCCATTGCTATAAATACATTTTGATCTCTGACGGTGCGCTTTGTATAATGATTAAAAAATAGTGTATTTTATTTGATGTGCTGGTATGTTACTACGCTGGCGTTGATATAGTTTATCGTACTAATGGATAATTGAACGGAAAAGAACGAATAATGACTTTCGCTATTTTTTCACAACAGGCGTTTTGATAGAAATTCATCTGAAATGTATAATGTACACCATTTTCGTTCACATAATTATATTTGGTATCGCTGAGGTTAATATGTTGCTATAGCGTCGATGTTAAAAAAGTGAGCAAGGCTAGTCATGAACATAATACATACAGTAGTCACAAGTTGTGTCGGCACATTTTTATATTCTTGCTCCTTTTAAGACTTATCCCTTTCTTTTGTGTAGCGATTTATTGCCTCTTTGACACTGCCCCTTTCTTGCTGAGCTATCGTAGACAACACTAGAGAACTTTCCCTTTTGACGATATACAAGTAACATAGCAAAGTGTACCTCCGGATATATACATAAATATCTAAATTACAAATTAAAACGGACAAAATATCATTTTTAATGGTGCTTAACGCCCGTTTTTACTACTGAGGCACCACAAGCGGTGAACACTGATGATACATGAAATAAAATGATATATTGGGAAAGGATTTTTTTTAAGGAAGGAAACGTTCCAGGCCTAAGTTTAGGGTACCTCCCCGGCATTTGCCAGTTATGACCACTGAGGAAAGCAGGAAAAACCTCAGTCAGGGAGGACGGCCCTGGAGGGATTTGAATCCCAGACCTCCCTCTCACGAATCCGCGCCTTAACGACCTCTGCCACCCGTGGCGATGACAAAATATCATGATTAGGCTTACAACATATATATTATATTCTTATTTTAGTGAGGGTAGGCCGTAGGAACTGTTTCAAAGGATCGCCCGATTTAGTATTGAGTATTAATATCAATATTAATTATTGTTCGATGGAACATTTTTATTCAGTTTGTATTCAATAATACTATCCCTTTATTCATAGAGCTATCTGAAGGATATACAAATAGTAAACTTAATTTCGTGACTCAATTCGATCCTGCGAAATACGCACACTGTCCTACAGTATATACTGTGGTTATGAGCTTGTTTTCGCAGTAAGACTATATGTAGTCGAAAATTATAGCTCCTGAATAGTAATTTCATATATGCTAATATTAGTATTAAAATTAATGTTTCGTAAATAAGAATATTCCAGCTGATATATAACAAATTAACAGTAATTATAATGGGGAAAAATTAATACGTAAGATTTAAACCATACGTATTTACACTCTCCCCCACACTCTCATTTCTAGTTTCATCTGTTTCCATGCATAACGTTACCTTCGATACTCAATATTTACTTTTATCACTGTCACTTGTCTTCTTGCCATAGAAGGACTCCACGAGTCCGAAATATAGCGATCTCAAATGTAATTTTTCTGAGTGTTTTTACTATTATAATTACTGTAAATTTGTCACATTGTTAATAGAGTTACTTTATTTTTCTTTTATATTATATATATTGTAGAGCAGAATTCCTGGTGAAGACATTCTTTTGCCGATTTTGTTAACATTACGGACAAGATAACCATTGTCTATAAGCCTATTGGAAGAAGAAAGATTTATTGGTCTTGTACAAAGATTGTATTGTATTATTTAAGAATGACAGACTGTCCCGGGAAAGACTACTGAGTTGAGGCAGGTAGAGAAAGATGCAGAAGTGGGTTAAGAATTGTTACTGTGTGAATACTACAGAGCGAACATTGCCGGCATACTGTAAACGGGCCATTTTCACTTTAAAGCTACATTGTTTATCTAACGAGCAAAGGACAAAAGACGTAGGAAACACAGATTTCTGATGACAGATATGAAATAAAGGAGTTCGCCGAAAAATTCCCAGGAAGTAGAGATAGCAAACAGATGCTTAAAACGTGTTTTATCTGAAAGTAATAGCCTACAGATCTAAAGTAACGAAAGGGTAACACGCTAACATAATTGAATAGCATGAAAGCTGAAAGCCGAAATTTATGATAGAAATGTTTCCTGGAAAGACCCAAAAGGCAAGAAAGTTAAAGGGTAGTTGGGTAGAGAAATGGTAACCAATAAGCATCGTCCATAAGTATACGAATCAGAGCCTATAGGCATGGAAATGTATATTGAATAATCGCCAATAGGACAGCTAGGAGTAGAATAGTTTATTGACAGTAAAGCCAAAACCCAGGAAAAGTAAGGATTAAAAGTGAGTCGGTAAGAGGAAGAAAAAAGAATTCAAAGGTTAGTGCAGAAGTAAGAATTCGGGGTCAAGGAGAAGTCAGTCAGTAAGAGGTAAAGAAGGTTCAAGTGTTGTTTAATGGTTAGGAGATAGAAAAAGTGATAGCTAGAACTCGGGTCTCCGGGGACAGACTATTCAAGTGTTTACATGGAGTTGTTAATAAATTATGAATTAAAGAGATTGTTGTCCTTTTCTTTGTGGCTAGTGTTCGAAACCTTCTCGTCCCGTTGACTCTCACAAATGACAAAATGTGAATACCAGCCTGAGAATTTATTACCCACAATAACAACACAACCCTCCTCCCAAAGCCAAGACTTCAAGAACTTCAAGAATATCCAGAGCTCTAAGAACATCCGCCGCACACACCAAACACAGCACCCACCCCCTTCTTCAAATAGACGCTCCAACGTGGGGCATTATAATTATCCAACTTATTAAACCATCAGCGTCCCCCCTTCGAATCCCACTTAATATGTAAACAAACACAAGTCGAATATAAAGAATTTAGTATTTTATAAATTTATTATTTAACCACGGAACAGTCACGAATATTTAGACACCGAAGACATACTCAGAAGTGAATACCAGCTACTTGCTCATACCATGCAGGATACCCGGGAATTAAAAAAAAAATAAATAAATAAAAAAATAAAAACAAATCGTCGAAATTTTGACATGAACAATTTATGGGCATCCATCGGGAAAATCGGACAAACAACGCAGGTGCCAAGTGTGTAAATTGCCCATAAAAAGCATTTTGAGCATTTAATTTAACGTTATGATTTAGCATTACTAATGTTCCTAATATTTATTTTGTTTCACATGTTTCCGTTCGCAGTGCTGTTGTTTGCTCGGTGTGTTTTCGTTACGTCTTTACGCAGCAAAATTACCAAGTGTCATTAAACCAAGATAAAAGTGAGAATTATTATTATTATTATTATTATTAGTATTAGTATTATTATTGTTATTATTATTGCATTATTAATTTATGAATCCTAAAGATAGAAACTACTGAAAAGAATGACTTTCTTATATGTTGTATTTATATGTTGATATGAAAATTTGATGAGAGGCATGGAGGGTAAAGTCAATCGCTTAATACGACTCTCCCTCTTTCTCCTCCACCAAGAATAGATAACATTTACGTTTGCAGTTCTCTTGGAAGACCATGATATAATGTGTTGTCATAGTGATGAGTTATGACATAAGAAACAAGAAGAAACATTCCTTGCAGAAGAAGAAGAGGAACAAACATTAAGCAGCATTACCACAAGTTTCGAGATAAAATACTCTTTTTTCGAAAACTAGATAAAGGAATGAGTAATTAAATTTTATTGTTCCGTTATTAAGTTTTATTAACGACGGAGTTCCCTTCCATACTGTATATTACCAATGGCACACATAAAACTAAGATTTTTCTTCTAGAAATCGCGATTTAGCAGCCTTTTCCTAATATGCTTAAATTTGGACCCAGTTTTCAAAGCACACGTTTTAAAATATTATTTTATTTCATGAATTTAAATTGTAATTAATACGGTATACATTAAGATGAATTTTAATTCCATTGAATTAATTTTATTTTATTATTATTATTATTATTATTATTATTATTATTATTATTATTATTATCAATCCTTTCTTTATTGGTAAAAGCATTAAAATAATCAAATGTTGGTTATTTTGGTTTAGAAATTACTATAAAATAAACACACAAAATGCAGTTTTCTAAACAAAATCATTATATTTCAGCATAAAATAGAGTCATGCATCATTTGTATTATAAACAGTTGGCTACAAATTGATTAGTTATCAATGAATAATTACAGCAATGAATTTTGATGTTGCTTATAAGAAAAATATGTGATGTTTATGGTTTGTTTATATATTAGCATGAAGCTTGTTATAAAATTCATATTTAGAGTTGTTATTTATTGGATTTATTTTACGCTCTTTAAAATCTTTAACATCTCAAGTCATCAGCGTCCCGTTTAATTTAGGGCGTGAAACGCAAGATAAAAGTTTTGCTCTGGTGCCTCTTCTTTCAGGCTTGCGATTGTTTTACGTGCCGTACTCTACGACACGGGAACCACGGCTTTACTTCCCTTCCGAAGGAAGCCATTTAGGGTTTTTATACCCGAACAAATCCATCGACCCTGACCGGGGGATTGATCCCGCGATCTTGTGTCTAGGAGGCAAATATGACCATCACTAGACTACCAGGATTGACGTCAGAGTTGTTGATAATATGTAATCAGCACTTGCACGTGTCTGTTAAATCTTATCTTTTATCAAAAGAGAAACTTGATTACTGTATGTTTTAGTTTATCAAGAAGACAGAAAATAAAGATAAAAAAGACTAAGATGACCAGGGTAATTAAGGCGCGGACTCGTGAGCGGCAGGTCTGAGGTTCCATTTCCACCAGGATCTTCCTTCCTGAATAAAAATTTTTCCAGGTTTTCCTCAGTCCTCATAAATGGCAAATATCGGAGAGGTACCCTAAATTTAGGCCTGGATCGCTTTCTTCCTTAAAAACTTTTTCCAAATTTATCGTTTCAACTCATGTTACCATCAGTGTCAACCGCCTGAGATATCTTATTGGTGAAAACGGGCGTTAAACAGTGTTAAAAAAACAAATAAAAATTAAAAATTTTGTCTGTTAATTTTCTACTGAAAGTTCTCTGAGGCCCACGTAACCTTGCGGCGTTGCTGAAAAGATCGATTCCAACCTAGTGAAATGTCTTATCATTCGTTTTGAAAAAATCTCTCACAGCTGGCAAGACTCCTAAGTGCTTACCTTAAGACTTCTTCAGAGTTAAATAAATTGTAGTACTCGTTAGAGCCAAATAAAATTAATATGGTAGATGCTAAATCAACATGAAAAAGTCATTATGATAGATAATTACGATTTTGGAAAACGTTGGAGTGTTGCATTGCCATGATGTAGAAGAACTTTTTTAGTCTTACTCATCGTTGTCCTGTAACGGTCTTTAGTTCATGAAAAGTACCAAAGCGCCCTTAAAAACCCCGATGTCGTCAACTTTCAGGTCAAGATTGTATGTTGAAACCAAATTTTATGGTGGGGATGTGAATTGGGCTGTATGTCTGCTGAGTTACGCCACTGCTGCTGTAGACTACCCCCGTTCTTCTTCGATGAGACTCTATCGAGGGCGTTTCACTGTATTTTGGCGGCTGTGTGCCAGCCGGCGCTGAGTGAACGTGATTCCGAAGGTGACGACAAATAACGCTTCGTTATTTTCTTGTTGATATAGTTTATTCTCCTAATATGAATATTCGGGCAAACTCATGTCTCTCGTCGAACCACGGTAATCTTGGCAAACGTGCACATTTACTGCGTTGACCAAATAGTGCGGAGTGCGAGGAAATTGTTATTATTGAAATTGAAATTAACTGAATTCTCTCAGTTATGTATCGGCAGTTAGCGTGATGACTGACTCTCAAGCTTTGTTGCCGGAACTGGTACTTAGTACTTAGGCCACTTTTCCGCTGATCTCCGGGCGATGGTAGTCACGCGTATCTGGGACTGGAAAATTCTGAGATTGCCCCTCTTTTGGGAAAAATATATTCCTTTTATGCACAACACAAAATGTCGCTATCCATGGGCAACGGCGCGAAATACTCCCGCCAATTTTGTGTTAACGGCACTCTTAGGCCAATGATTACCTCACTGAATTTCATTTCTATTCCCTGGAAAACTTTAGTCAAGGCAAGTGCTTCGCTATTCGTCAATAAGATGAATTTAAACACATTTCATACGTTACTGTCAACGACATTTTACTCGGACACATGCAACTTTGTCAGCAAACACGTCGGTTTCTGCCCTGAGGCGGCGGCATTTTCAACCCTAGCTGCATACCAGAAGGGATTAGCATTGTCTGAATTTTGCCAAATCTTTCTATGCCCGGAGAAAGACGAGATTTTTCCTTTGCCTTGCTACATTTCTACAGGTTATTTCTTAAATATGACCAAAATTACACTTTATAAACGCATTCAAACTCTATTCAATATTAATTCTACATATACAAGCTATCATTAAAGTTCCAACACTGAAAGAAAATGCACAACATACTTGCACATAATTACAGTGTTGCTGATTTTAAAGTTACAAATATTAATTATTTCAATTACTCTGTAATTGACGGGGAGCCAGAGGCAGCTTCAATGTTTGTTTGCGTTTATCAAGCCAAAATTCGCTGCTCATTATTTACCACAAATAAAATCCTATCACGGTGTCTTATATATACGCTCAAGATTTACTCTCTTTTCAAAGACATCGAATTCTTCTTCTATAAAAGCTTTATGAAAGCAAACGTTTTCTTTTTTCTTTCTTTCCTTCTTGTTGTTTTCTCATATTCGAATATATAAGTGTTTCTAACGTACACAACGGTTTTGGGGTTTCAGACACAAGCCTAGTTATTGTTAAACTTAGCAGCTCAGAACAGTATAATGTAAGTCGGTTACCGATTTTCGATTGAGTTCTGTTTTTAACTGCTTGAGCTACGGTTAGGGCACGCAGATGGGGAGATAGAAGACTATGGATGATAATAAAATTTACTGGAAGCACGAAATAAATACAAGCGCCCATCGATTGTCAACTGTTACTAACAGTTGCTTTGTATCTTGTTTTCATAGCAAGGACTCTTGCCATCTCTGTTTATGGCTACGTAGCCTAAACCAGAACTAAACAGCACTAGCAAAATAGGAGAGAGAGGTTATGTAAGACCTGTCATAAAAGAATTTCTAGCGAGCCCGACAAACAATCATGGGTAATATAAATACCCACTGCTAGACAAAGAGAATGGAAAAACTGCCAAAAAAACCTCATGGACAAATTTCGGAAAACGAACTGCTTGCTACAAGTTAGTAAATGCCCCACACTACGAACATGTACGTACGTGTTTACAAACAGAGCTGCAGTTGACCAGATCGGGGATAGAATGGTAGTAAGCTGTTCGATTTCTTAAGTAGTACACTTTATTGATAAGGAATTACTTACAAAAGGAAAATTCTACTTGTATACTTCATGGTAACAATTGGAAATAGAGGAAAAGGTACTTTCAGACATTGATGATTGAATTTGGAAATATGATATAGTGTCTTAAGAAGTATTTTTAGCATTAGTTTGGAGGAAATTTTCCTCAGCAGTCCTATAGCATGCATATGCAAGTCACCTTATATATAGATCCCGAAGTTTTACATAATGAAAACTTAAAATGTTGATAAATTTGGCTACTAGGATTATTATATTTCATTTTAATTCTACATATTTTTACAAGTATTTAACATTATTTCATATTTTTAAAATAATTACATATTTTTACATAAAACTCAAGTCAAATTTTGTATAATTAAAACCATTGTTATAGGAAATTATAAAGTATTATTCCCTCAGGTTTAACCCTGCATCATTTCTCTGCTTGACCTGTCATCTTGCACTTCTCAACTCTGGAAAAACTTAGCTAATTGACAAGTCTTCGTATTTAATGAGGCGTCACTCTGCCGCCTGGAGGCAGCGTAACTATCATCGTTGTCTCTTGTTAACTGCATTTACAATAAACTGGAAGTGAGAGAATTTCCTGGAAAGTATATAGCTGTAAATGAATCAGGCACGTTTTAATAGTCATATCTTTGATTCCAATATTCAGGGAAGTATTTCATTGCTAATTGCGCCCATAAATTCTCTAATTTGACACTAATTCAGTTCTGCAATTACTGTCTCAGATGAACAGTGAACAGTTGCGTTGAGTTGAAAAGGAGTCTTAAGTACGTAAAGATTCGTCTCAAAAGTAGTTTTATAAAAACATGTGTGAAGCAAATATACCCTAGGTGGCTAAACGCCTGGAATTAAGAATATATATATATATATATATATATATATATATATATATATATATATCTTTTGATATAATGTGGCATATGGGGGGGAGGGAGAGATTGACAATGTGGGGTAGGTTTGCACATTGTAGCATACGGGCGGATGTTGTTCCAAGTGACGGTTGAAGGTTTAAAAGTGGGAAAGGATTAAATTACTAGGACCTCTTCCCCAATCTAATGGTGGGTGTAAACACATTACTTGTTGTTACTGGGTATGCTTCTTGGTGAGTTGAGGCAGCTTCACTTTCTTCTGCCGCCATTTCCCAAGTTGCCAAATTTATTTTGTACAGAATTGTTTGTAGGCATGATGTACCTGCCATGTTGCTACGCGATTGTGGATCAATTATTCTCAGTGAGGTTACCCAGGAATTATTAACATCTTTGTCTATCTCTCCGCACTTTACTAGAGGTTATCATCCAACTTGAAATGGATTAATGGGACGCTTCAATCAAACTCTCCCCAATATGTTGAGTTATTTTGTTGATTCTATTCCAAAGAATTGGAATGCTGTGTTACCTTATAGATATTTTCCTACAATTCGTCAACTCATGAGACCACTAACTATTCTCCTTTCCTTTTGCTGTATGGTCATGAACCAACATTACCTTACCAAGTTCAATTGAAATCCACTTCCAATGGTTTGTTCGTTAAGAAAACTCTTCAGGAAATCAACGAGCTAGGGAAATTGCTATGAACAACATTAATCAACAACAACTGAAACAGAGCCTGCGCTATGATGCTAAGCATAGAGATGTTACTTTTACCATTGGACAGTATGTTAAGATATTTACTCCTATTCTCAAAAAGGATAAATGTACTAAATTGCTTCACAAATATGGTGGCTCCTTTGAAATTATAGCACAAGTTACTCCTGTTACTCATATGGTTCTCAGATCTAATTCGCCTAGTGCTCAGCAACAGTCTGTGCATGTATCCCACCTCTATCCATATTACGACCCACATAGGTTCTAATGTTTTGTACTGAAAGATGTATTTGTATACCACATTGCTAATTTTTTCCCTGATATTTCTATGTTTCACCACTGTCCATATGTATGGTTATTGTTCAATCTTTATTCTGTTAACACATGTACTCCCACTGCCCACTTGATAACATTTCGGTTGTGGCATTGCAGAATGGCCACCTTTTATTGTTGGTGCATTATGGTTGTGGCTCTATGATGGGTGACATAATGTTATTTTAGCTGAACAACAGCTCTTTTCTTAAAGAGTTATATTATAACTGGACCCACTGTTGGCTTTGTGCATGGTATTTTGCATATTACCAAGTTTTATCTATTTTAGTTGTGATAATTACTTTCTTTTTCATGCATAAGTACTGATTTATTATGAATTTTGTATTTTTCTTTCTCACTGTTTGGTAATGTCTGTATTATTATTGCTGTTATTATTATTATTATTATTATTATTATTATTATTAATATCTCACTATTATTTTATTTATTTATTTTTAAAGCTCAAACATGTAGTTAATTTTAAACACACTATTTATAACATGATTTGATGTTTTTCAAGTTTTTTGTTTCAGCTTTTTATTGTGACTGTCATGTCCCTGGAAATGCTATAGGTTCTAATGTGCTCTAAAGTGATGCAGGGTTCATTTTTCATTGTGGTTCTGGCACCTTTGAAGAATGTGTTTATATGTTGTTGCAGAGTACAGGTTTTTACCTAACAGTGTGACCGAAGAGTTCCTATTAAAGGTGAAAAGGAGGATATTTTTGTTACAAGTATAATCCAAATTTTAGGTATATGTCTGTTTTATTGAGCTGAATGAATGGGCAATTGTTTGAATTGTGTTGTCTTTACATTTTTTTGTTTTGCAGATAATTAGCTTCACATCTGTGGTATGCTGATGATAATTTTTAAACTCAATCGATGCCTTTTCATTTACATTGCCATGTTCTTTAGTCCTGCTTTATCCTTTATGGATCAGGATTGTGTTTTGTAGTACTGGACAGAAATGCAAAACAATGCATTGCAGATATGTATGAAAAGATAAAAGGATGACATTTTCAACATGCAGAAATAATGATGGGACGGATATTACTCGAATTGCAGCACAAGAAAACACATTTTCTATGTAAACCCATTCAACGATGAAACATACACTTATCAGTTGATCATAAAGACCTGTTTTTATTTTTGTTTAAATTATTTTTGTCTCGCATGTACAATGTAGTTTTCTTTGGTGTATGTGCTATTGCATGTATTTGTTGTTGTGTGTATATATACACACACACATTTGCTGTTTGTATGTATGTGAGGCCCCATTTCCACATGTTTATGATATAATATATCCAAATGTATTGAGAACAATTATTTACCACACAATTTGATGTATTATGTTATTTAATGGCAGCATTTATTCTGTAGTTAGGTAGCCACCAGCTGAGTTACTGATTGTCTCCCATCGTCATCTAATTGGGCAAAAATCCACACCGACATTATACTTCTGTCGGGGAGGGCCCATCCTGCAGTATGACTTATTCGGAGATCAATCAACTGTGTGCTGGGTGTGGACTTCTACAAATACAATACAACCTGGGTGTTCTGATTTTTGTTTCCTTCATGTTATAGTACAGACACTAGTTTCCTTTCCGCAAATGCATACACATGTCCAGTGCAGATATCAATGTGCTTTTAGTAAAACAGGAAATGCTTACAACGTGTTCCAGTGCAGATATCAGTGTGCTTTTCACAAAACAGACAAACCTCAACAAATGTTGTGGTGTGAATACATGCGTAACGTTGGGGTACACAAAGGTTCCGTACACATTTGTACATGTTGTAATTCTACATGAAAGTATTTGAGTGGTTGCATTTTTGTCGAATTTTCTACAGACATTTCTTTCCCGTTCTCATAAAACTTTTATATGTAATTTTGTTCTTAGTGTTCATTTTTCCGATTTATAATGTTTAAAAGTGTTTTTCTTATATGATTTTTGTTTCTTCTAAATTGATGAGGACATCAATTAGACGAACCGAGGGCAGGTGTGGTAATACAGGGAGAGAGGTTGGTTTCCAGAAACCTTTTACGTAGTAAGGAAATATTTATGAGTTAGAGAGTGAAAGGTAATGGGGTGGTGATTGACAACATTCTGTCGTGTTCTGTTCTGTTTTGTTGAGAAGAAAATGCTTGTGTGCGTTTCAAGGAAAATCAGTCAGAGAAGTAGAACGAGAGAATCCATGCCAGGACTCGGTGCATCTTTGTACAGCTAGGAGAATGTAAAAGGTATGGTAACTTTGTGTAAAATAAAAAAGTTGTTATTGGAATTCTGAGGTCATCGGTGAGTATGCCCCTTCATATTTCCAATCCCCAGGTCTCTTTTTGAGTTTTAGTTGATTTTATATGGTGATGTTGCCTGGTAATGAACCAGGACGATGGCGGAGTTGCTGGGCTCGATTGCCTCACCTGTATGGTTCTCTAAATCAGCAATGGAGCCTAAAGAACTTTAATATATGCACTAAGACGATTTTTATTATCGTATCTATAGGTACCGCTAGGTTTAAGGGTAGAATATAATGCTGACAGAGAAGAAAGTGAAAGAAAAATATGATGCTAATTTATTTTACAGAACTTTATAAAGAGCAGAACAAAACTGTATAAAGCGAAACAGCAACATACAAGTCTGCATGCACGATAAAAGCAGGAGTAAAACGTAAAGACAAAATAATACAACGAATTTATAGAGTTTCTTGTACTACTGTTCTTTTAATTCTATGAAAACATTTTCAATGTCTCAATTTACCCAAACTTTTATTCTAAGCATCTTATTCGTTATATATATAAAGAAAACAACCCACAAACACACAACACTTTTCTCACATGCAATTTTGAACCACCAGTGTTAACATTATTAGTTTTAGTTCTGAGGACTAACAGTAATAAGTATAATTTCCTTTGGCTTATCATAACTACATTTTTACATTGGTAGATTTTAATTGATTTGTTTTTTTTATTTGTCCTTTCGTTACGTTGACTATGTTTGCATATCGAATCTATGCTTGCAGAAACTCTGCAGTATGTAACAATGTAAGTTGGAAGATTGAAGACAGAGGGTAGCATATTGTGCTAACATAGATGACTGATTGAAGTTGCTCAGATAGAGGTTCCGATTCAATTCCGTGGGCCGGTCATCCTGACTTTTGACTTTTTGTAGTTTCCCCCGTTCTCTTAGCTTAGGCGAATGCTGGCATGGACATTTACACTCCACGAATTCTGCGCACTCCCCATTTCATTCTGTTGATTCTCTTACAGGGTCAAAAGTGCCAGTTCTAGGTGGGCTGGCGCGGTGTTATGGTGGCTTGCGCTTTGGAAAGGTTTCTGCTCCAGCATTTGGAATGGAAACTGACTTTCTGAGGGACTCGAACCTCTCAGGGATGGGTCTCAGACAGCATCGGAAAATTCTGTCTGGAAACATGTGAAGGACCCTGTCTGTCTACATCCAGGCAGTCACTGTCCGAAGATCATGGCCACCTGGTGTCTCCCTCATCTCATCTCTTCCTCCGTTGCGGACGCAGGAGCAAATGGCAGACCCTAAGTCAGCCTAAATGAATGTACTCTCCACCTTAGAGCAACCATCCAACATACATTTGCCGACTGAATGGACATGCAATTTACAACGGTATTAGTTTTGCTAGATCTTTACACATTTTAAGCTTTTAGACCATGCTGGGACAGAAAGTTAAGTGTTTTAAAAAGTTTGGGATATAATAATTAAAGACAGGTAACCAAAACAATGCATATAATGGATAAGGATCTTAATTTTATTTTTCAGAAGTGAAAGTAGACACACAATGACACAGAGAACCGATATTTATTAATTTGGAATCTTGAAATCAGCAGGAGGTACATGTTAGGTATAGAAATCAAAGATGTTTGAAATCTATCTTGATTTCTAACTTCAGATGAGCGCAGATTACCATAAGCTAACACAGACGAACATAGACGATTGAAAATTCCAAACATTGAAGCTAGAGTTTTCTCGAACTGCAAATTTGAAGTTTGAGGCGTTTTAGCCTAAAATAAATAACCGTTATATGAACAAAAATGTTAAATGCTATAGTTGGAATTATATAAATTTCAAATTTATCAATCTCATACCGCCCCCACCCCCCTTAATCCTCAAACTGTTAATTATGATGGTGCATATCCTGAGAACTACCCATGATTGGTTATTTACGCCTTTATTGGAGAAGTTTTATTTCATTAGTTTTTCTAATCCCAATTATACATCTATTGCTAACTATAACCGATTATTTGTCTACAACGTGTGCTAATCTGCGTTTTCCTATTTGTGTCAATACGAATTAAAACTCGCATACTTCAGTTAAAATCTCAATTTTATTTTATTTGCATGCCTATGTTGCACTTTGATGTGTACTCTATATATTGTTCACTCGTTCATTACATTGGGACAGCCAAATCTTTGTTCTTGTCAACGAATAGGATAGAAGAAGCAAAATAATTGCATAAAAATGCTTTGAGGTTGTGCTTGTACCGTCTTCGTTTGCAATATAAGGTCATTTTTGTAGATAGACATTGTGAGCTGTTTATAAAGCTCCGTTGGAATGGGATTAGATTTAATCCAAAGCTTACAGCATGATACATCCACTGCAAAGCTATCGAGAGCTATAAATCAAATTACAGTGCAATTCCTTTATTGGTGTACTGGGATTCACACTACCGGAGAATGGTTCACAGTTCGAGGGTGTTTTAGGCTTATATTATCTCCTCGACACACAACCAGGGCTGTTTCAACGTTGTGTCTCCCTTGTGCAGTCATTAAGAGAGTGTTTGGAAGACAGGTATTCCCTTGCGGGGATGAAAAGTGTGTACTTGCTTCTTTATGCCCAGAAGACTAACTAGCTTTGCAAAGCAGAACGTTTAACAAGCTGTCACGAGTTAGAGTACTTTAAAACTTAAAATTTATTTTCTGCTTATACAGTAAGCTGGATATGGAAAAAGGGCATACTAAAACAAAGCCTTCAAAGAAATCAAAATAATTTTGTAGTGGTTAGGGAGCAGAAAAAGTGGAGATTGGAGCAACAACAGCAACAGCTGTATATATATATATATATATATATATATATATATATATATATATACTCATAAAACACCCAGAGTGCAATATAAAAAGGTTCACATAAAATTTCACACTAAAACCGTAAAATTGAACACTAAAATCACACTATATTTCGAGCTTGGCTCTTGGTCACGTGATGAAAATGAACTATGAACTATGTTCACGTGACCAAGAGCCAAGCTCGAAATACAGTGTGATTTTAGTGTTCAATTTTACGGTTTTAGTGTGAAATTTTATGTGAACCTTTTTATATTGCTCTCTGAGTGTTTTTATGAGTTTTTATGCTTTTTAGACGTTTTTATTACTCTATTAATAGTATATATATACAGCTTTTATATATACAGCTTATATATATATATGTCTAGCTTCTTGCCATTGAAGAACTCGCAGTAGTTCGAAATATAGCAATTTCAAGTGTGACTCTTTCTCTGTGTTTTATCTTTATCTACTTTTATTATTAGTGTTAATTTGTTACATTGTTAATAGTGTTTCTTTATTTTTATTTTTCATTAATATTTTGCACCTCTGGTGCTGCTTTTAACTTTGCTTATTAAGCTTTATTTGCTTTTGTGTGTTTTACTTTTGCGTGTTTTGCTTTTGCGTGTTTTGCTTTTGCGTGTTTTGCTTTTGACTTCTTTACTATTTATCTATTTTTCTTTTAATTTTATTTCTGTGTTTTCTAAAATACTTTATTATTTGTCTAGCTTCTTGCCATTGAAGAACTCGCAGTAGTTCGAAATATAGCAATTTCAAGTGTGACTCTTTCTCTGTGTTTTATCTTTATCTACTTTTATTATTAGTGTTAATTTATATATATATATATATATATATATGTTTTATCTTTATCTACTTTTATTATTAGTGTTAATATATATATACAGATTAAATTATTAAAGTGGTCTTGCCCTTCAGCGCGTTGCTGATGCTAGGGGCTGGGTAGGAGGCCAGAGTGGTTGAAACCGACAGAGTGGTTGAAACCGACAGAGTGGGTGATAAGAATAAAATTAAGTGGAAGCTTATGAGGGGCGCTTGCTGACTGCAGTTGAGCTTCTATTGCTCATTTCCGGTAAATATAAATGTTGAGCGTGTCTCTGCGGAAACTCACAAGGGCCCATCAGCAGCCACTTCGTTCAAGGTCACAAATACCGACTCTATTAAATACAATAATAAGCATTTTATGGTCATGCGTGTTGACAGGGTGGGAAAATGTACCCACTGTTAAATACCCAGTTGTTTTAAACTCTCCCATGGTGAAAGACAGAGTGGAATTTTAATTTGAATATAATAAAACATTTTTGACATATAACTTTACAAACAAATTACGAAATATTAAAATAAGGCTGAAGTTTATGATCATTCTGTACTTATCTTCAAAAGCATGGGAGGAACTTTCTGGACTTCACGGCAAGATTAACCCGGTGGAAAGGTAAGGGAATTATACTAAAGATTTATTATTAGTAAAATAAGGATGCTGGCACGTTTGAACGTTAAACAAAAATGATAAAATATAAAGCATTAAAATTTATATGCATCTGTATCTGCCGCTAGCATAATCTTGTGTTGCAAAAAGGAAAGTATTGCTTTAGTTGGCCATATTGATCTTTCAAGTTTGACACATGAATAGCATCCTGTTTGTTCACGAGAGAGAGAGTTTTGATAAGAAATATTAAACCAAGAAGAAATTACATAGCTTCAGATTTTTTTTTTTTTTTTTGTTGCTAAATCTGGAATCATGAACTCATCCATATTAATGAACTATTTCTACAGGATGTCCCTAAATTGCAGTAACAAATTCCTTCATTTATTGCAAAAAACTACAAATGATTCACCTTTCGTGTATATGTCATATTAAAAAGTACTCAAATGGTACTGGCGAAGAGCACGCTTTCTATTGTGTTGGAATTCTGCAAGTACAAGGAGTGCTGTAGATGTGCAACGGAAGCTCAGGACTAAATATGGTAAAGAAGCGCCAAGCAGGAAGTCTATTTATACTTGGCATGACAAATTTGTCAGCACTGTTTGCTTGTGTTCTAAGAGTGAAGAGACGGTAACCGTGTGAGAGAGGCATTTATAAAACGTTTGAAAAAAATCAATTTGTAAAGCTGCAAGTACTACCATGTACAACAGACAGTTCGGAAGACACTATGTAAGAGACTGTGTATGAAGCCGTACAAATTGCAGCTCTTGTATCTGTTAAAACGAAATGACAAACAATAGCGTTGTGAATTTTGTATCGGAGTGCAACAACGAGAGGAAGATGACGATTCCGTGAATCGTATAATCTTTAGTGACGAAGCGACATTCTATATAAATAGAAAAGTTAAAAAAAAGAAAAAGAAAAAAGAAAAAAGGCTGTCTAGCATGGGGTAGCCAGAAACCTCACGAATTTGTGGAGTATGGACGTGATTCACCTAAATAAATGATTTCTACAAAATGTCATCGCGGAAACTTTACAGACCATTCTTCTTCTTCTTCTTCTTCTTCTTCTTCTTCTTCTTCTTCTTCTTCTTCTTCTTTACCAAAACCTGTAACTGGACATACATACCTGGATATGATACCACTCTGTAATTCTGAATCAGCAATACTATTTAAGAAATTTCTCATTTTTTCTTGGCCACTTTTGTTTCTTAGGAAGTAGTGTCACATGCCATACTACCCACAAGCGGTCAAAGCAAAATGTTGGTCTATATTTTCAGTTACTCTCGTATCATGGCTTTTAAGGGTTCCAGAATTAAATGTTTATTTGCTGCGCGGAATTTGTCTGTTGTCTGACTGAAAGCATAAATTGTAAAATTGTGGTCAGCTATGTGTTTTATCCTTCAGGGCAGTGAAAAGGTTGACAGACAAGGAACAAGAACATCCTTTCTTTGGCAAGTTGCAAAGCTCTTCTAAACCTAATCTCTAAAGGGTTGGTTGCGTTTTGGTGCTTTGTAGAGAATGCCGTTATTGCTAGGCAACTGTACAATGATGAATAGTAGAATTATTATTATCATTATAATTTTCATTGACAAAATGAAGCAGGACTTTAGAATTTTATAAGTAAAACTCTTAAATATTCAGTACAAGTAATGCTCTATAGAAAGCAAGCTGGAGTAAAACAGAATTTCCTTTATTAAGGGAGGTATAAGTCAAGAATAATGTTGCTTTATAAGGGCGACTATTACACAGAGGTGAAAAGGCACTCCTAAATGAACACAAAATGTAAATATACAGGGTGTCCCATTTATCTTTCTCACCCAAAATTACTTTTTACTGATGCGTCAAATGTAAAATTTTTTAAACAATTTATTTTTAACATCATGGGGAGTTCTTGCTGAGGGTATACAATTGCACCTCTTTTAGTGCAGGAGATACGGGATAGAGCTTTGGTTTTCTAAATGATATGTACTTTTTATGTAAGAATACATTTCCCTCTCCAAGAGATAATCAGAAATGTATTATGTACAATTTTAGTCAAGTTTGTCCACCAACAATCCACGATGACTCCGACTGGTGAGAACTAATGTCCGTTGAAGGTTAACGTTTGGTGTGGAATTACTGTTGATGCCATTTGTGGATCTTTCTTTGTAAATTGTAACCAAAATGGCAGACGATATGCCACATTCTAAAGAAACAATTTTCCTATTCTCTTGGAGGCCGTACCTTTGATTAACAGAATGGCTATATGCTATCAGCATGCTAGATATCCAGTGCCTAACGCCATATACAAGCACGATGCATTCTGGATTGTAAATACCCTGGCATATGAATTGGAATTGGTGAGTCAGTTAGTTGGCCTACCCGATCCCCGGACTTTACGCCACTAGACTTCGTTTTTTGGGGAGCGGCCAAGGGTGCTGTCTATTAAAATGTTCCAACAACACGAGAGGACATGCGTCAACGCATTATTGGATGCTTATACGGCCATCCAGGAGGAAGTAGTAGAAGGATCTGGGGCGTCCTCTTTCCACAGAGTGGACTTATACATTAATGCCAATTGTCAACACTATGAGCAAGAGATGTAATGATCTTTTTTTTTTTTTTTTGATTGATTTATTTAAGGACGCTCTTTAACAGCTCAGGTCATCAGCGTCCCATTCAACTCAGGGCGTGAAACGGCCGACAAATTTTGCTCAGAGGCCTCTCTTTCAGGCTTGAGGTTCTTTTTCGTGCCTCAAATGTACGACACGGGACCCACGGCTTTACTTCCCTTCCGAAGGAAGCCATACTTAGGATTTTTACGCCCGAAAAAATCTATCGGTCCTGGCCGGGTTCGAACCCGCGTTTTGGGTATAGGAGGCAAGTATGGTAACCACTACACCACCAGGACCGACATGTAACGATCTGATTTGCAATAGTGGTAGTATCAAATGGTACAAAAGATAGGTTAATTTCTAAATTGTGATAAGTAATATGTACAGTATAATAACAAGATCAATGTACTGTTGCATACCTCATTATGTTCATTATGAAATGTTTCAATTGACTTTGAAGAGGCAGCCACATGTGTCTGCGTCTGGAGAATTCTGAGACTGCCCCTTTTTGGAAAAGATCTGGCCCGTTTATACACAATATCAAACGACGCCATAAATGTACCGTTGCATTCCTCAATGTATATTGTTCATTATGAAATGTTTCAATTGACTTTGAAGAGGCAGCCACATGTGTCTGCGTCTGGAGAATTCTGAGACTGCCCCTTTTTGGAAAAGATCTAGCCCGTTTATACACAATATCAAACCACGCCATCATTGTACTGTTGCATTCCTCAATGTATATTGTTCATTATGAAATGTTTCAATTGACTTTGAAGAGGTTAACTGATTTAGTTTAACAAGGGCCATTAATAAATATCCGCAATCCCGTTAGACTCATCGCTATATCAGCAAAGCCCACGCGAGCAATATGCTTTCTATGTGCAACGGCGCGAAATACTCCCATCAATTTTGTGTTAGCGTGTATCTTAGGTGAGTGCTTACCTCACCGGATTTCATTTCTATTCGCTAGGAAATTTTGTTCCAGCCAAATGCTTCGCTATTCGTCAATAATATGAATTTAAACAGATTTCGTACGTTACTGTCGACGACTCTTTTTGCTCGGACACCTGCAACTTTGCCAGCAACAGGTCACTTTATGCCCTGAGGCAGGGACATTTCCAAACCCAGCCACAAACCAAAAGGGATTGCCTTCCAATTGTCTAACTTTCTGCGTTCGGAGAGACGAGATCTTTTCTTTGCCTGGTTACGATTTTACGTTATTTCTTAAATATTACAAAAAGTACCCTTTATGAATGCCATTAAACACTATACAATATTAATTTTACATATGCCATTAAAGTTCCTCCACTGAGAGAAAATACACAACATACTTGCACCTAATTACAGAGTTACTGATTTGAAAATTACAAAAATTAATTTTAATTACTCTGTAATTGACGGGGAGTCAGGAACAGCTTCAACAGTAGCGTTAATAAATAAAGTATTGCCATCATAAACAAAATATTTGTAGTTACAATGCTAAATAATACCAAAATAAATGTAAGCACAGTATGATCAATGATGCTTTCCCATTGGAGCTTGGGGGTTTTTCTATGAGCGAACCCAGGCTTATTTGCTGCACCGTGGAGGGGGTAGAAAGCCTGTCTACTTACTTGTTGCCTTTCGGACTGTCGCAGTCGTAGCGCAGCTGTTCCCATGTGAGTGTTGTGTTGTTCGTTTCTTAATTCGACAGTATACATACAGTGCATTAGGCCTCGTGAGTTTACAACGGCACAGTGTGTCTTTATGTTTGATTTCTATATGCTAGCTCATTAGTTTGTCAAGTAACATACGAATACACAACCATTCGCTGACAAAGCTTCCTTGAATTAACTACAAACTGCCACCTGCCCAGCATTATATGGCCTTAAACGACAGCATAGGGTCATTTTTTAAGCGTACAGTTGATTCTGTTACTTATACGAATACCATACTTTTTGAGAGAATTAATCCTCAGGAAGCGTGATCATACATTTTTCTAACAGGATTCTGCCACTGCTCACACTGTTCACACTGCGAACAGTCACATGAAAGCAATTCATAATGTCTTTTCACAAAAAATAGTTATTAGTAGGAATTTGTGGCACCCTCTGTTCCACGATTTAACAGCCTGCAATTATCTTTGGGGTAAGTTAAAAAAGGCGTGTACAAGGTGAACCGCAAACCATACAAGAACTCAAAGATAATATTAGCCAGGAAATTATCCGGATTTATCAAAATGGACCGCGGCGAATGATGAATAATTTTCTAAAGAGATGCCTGTGGAGAATAAAATCGGGGAGTTGCAACACCTCATTTCGTAATTTAGTAAGTTATGAGCCTCTTAAATTGATTTGTGTATTGTCGTATCGTTGGTTGTTTTCTCTTTTTTTGTTTTGTTTTACCCTCTCGCTAATCACCGAGGCTCGGTTGACCGGCTAAAGGCTAATATGCGGCGTGTTAGCCCATAGCCAAATCACTCCGGGGAAAAACAAAACTGATTGGGCGGTATAATAGGTATTAACGTAAGGGTCTTTGTTGCGAGTCTTTCTGATGTCCCATAAATCTATTTATATTAATATTAATGCCTTAAATTATCTGTGACACAGTTTACAATGTTTTGAAAAACAAAAAATAGAATATATTAAATTACTTTTTACAACTAATGGCTGTTTCTGTTTTACTATATGGCAATAATACATAAAAATAAATCACAGAAATGAGAATATGTTCAAAGACAAAGGCATTCAAAAACACTACAAAACTAATTACAATATAAAAATTGAAAATATTTGACAAGACTTCACAAAATAGCATAAGGTTCCGACAACAAAAATAAGCAATAAAGAAACAGTGAAGAACATAACTATGAGGTTAGAATAAGCAAAGACTCAATTCTTTAGCTGTGCGCAGTGCTGGCCGTTCATGCCTACTACCCCAATTAGAGCACTTCCTGTAGGAAGAATGAGGTGAGAGAGATCATGGGTAGCCAGGATCCAGGGGTGATTGGTACGGACAGAATTCCCTCTCAAATATTTCCTTAGTATATCAAGTATATTTTATTTCCAATGAAAAAGATTATTCAATAAAAGGGTATATCATCTGCATGAAAGTCTTTATATCAAACTTATTAAAAATAAATTTATTAAAATCATTTACATCTATAAAGGACCCTAGATGGTGTCCTTAACATTGTTCGCAGATACAGCAGCCCGACGCCAGCGGAGCTCTCTCTTTAAGAAATTCGAGCAATTCAGAACAGCCGCTTACACTCCTGGCACCCGGGAAGATATCTTTCTAAAGCGCAAGCCAAAGACACAGCGCACAATTCACCAGTCCACCCCGCTGCACTTTATACGGAATGAAATGAATGAAAATCAGACAATTTAGGGAAAGGAAAGGAAAATCCCAACATTGCATAAGTGACCACAAAAAAAAGGGGGGGGGCAAAATGGCCGTCTCAAGGTATATTAACCCGGATCTCCCGAATGCGAATACCAAGCATTTCTGCACGCCGCTCGGTGAAGTGGCAGGCAGCGATATTACCCAATTCTGGAAATCTATATTTATTGCAAACAAGGGCATGTTATCAGCACAAAAAAGCAATTATTTATCACTCCAAATGTGTGTGATGTGCATAGTCATGTATTTGCGTACATACCTGGTGCGTTATCTCTTATCAACCAAATGCATGTGATTTTTAACAAGGATATATTGCTAGCTTGAGAATGTTGCACTTCAGTTTGTTTTCAAACTGCGCAGCGAGGATTTCTGGGTCATAGAACACAGCTGTGACGCAGTCAGTTCTTCGGCTCACTGCCAGTGGGTTTAATCTGTGCTGTCAGTACTCCGGGGCAAGTGGCTCACTTTTGTGGTTAGCAGTAATCTTCTTGTACTGATCAGATCAGTTCACTCAGGTAAATACATAATAGCGTTGATATTTTATTCATTTATCTGCATTGATTTCAAAATTTCCAAACCATATTTCCATGAACGAGTTTTTACGCCGTGCTATAATAATGTAATATATAATAATATAAAGAAAAATTTCTTAAAAATTTTGCTGTTATCTATGAGTGCATAAGTTATCATTAATGCTTTTTATTATATTATCTTTTTTGCTGCCATTGAATTATGTTTCGAGTCCCCTCTCAAATTAAGAGAGTATTTATGAATCTCTGGGACTTTCATTATTTCCTTGCTACGGATGTTTTTACCTCTAACGGCTGGCGAGGACAGTCAAAGGGAGGCTCATGTTCAAGGAATACTATTTTAATGGCAACAATTAGCAAGAGCGGCAAATAAAGGGGAGAAATTGTCTAAAACATGTACCAAAGTTTTAGGATATTGCTTCAGATCAAAATCTTAGCTGTAAAATTCGTTCTAGAGAGCCATGTGTAGGATAAAAAGGAACTAAGCGGTTTAGATTTGTAGCGTGATTCCGGACTATAGTATAGAATGGAACACAATTTTCTAATATCATTTTGACCATTGACATTTTGTTTGGAAATAAATTAATTTCTGTGTTAGATATCATGTGCTGTAACAGTAAAATATATTATATTAACATTCAGTTATTGAATAGAATAAACAAGATCCTTTGCTATTTGTTCATAACCCAAAGAATTTTGACACAAATTTACTCGTAAGTGTTTATGTAAGTCTTTCGGATTTGCTAAATCAGGTTTGATATCAATGAGATAAATATGTTCCCATAACATTGATGATAACAAAATTAAATAAGTGAGCCTCGCTGGTTATTATCTTGTTTCTTAGTGATGTTAAGTAAACAAACACACACAATCTGCATTCAATAAATTCTAAAGATATAAGCAAACCATGCAGAGCATGAAATAGCGTTGCCATATGTTTCGAGATAAAACTCTTTATTTTTTCTCGAAAACTCTTAAGATTATTTACCATCTCTCGTAAACGGGAAGTTTCGTGTTCGAATTCTGCCAGGATCGTAGGTTAAGCCTGGAGACGTCTTGCTGGAATTTTCTTTCAGTGTATCATTTCACTGTCTACGATGCTGTAGAATAGAAACGGATTTTAAAACAATAATAACAATAAATAATAATATTTATCACCCTAGTCATATTAACTTTGAGCTAAGCGACCACGGAGATGTATGAAAGATCTGATTGTCTCTCACGCTACGGACTCAGGTTGGAACCCCGTTGGATCAAGCTGCCAGACTGAGGTTTTTGTTCAGGATTTTTACTCAGTTCTTAGGATTAATATAAGGTTGTTTTAGAGCTTTAGGCTCATTCGTTTAAACAAATCACCTCTGAAAATTTAAAGGACATTAAATCCTCTCCGCCTCCCCCCCATTTTTTTACATTTAATCATAACTTCTCATAGTGCATGAAATGTCTCGCATAGCCTAAGGGTAGAAAACTTCAGCGGTATTAACGAGCTGGATGCTAATTAATATGTATAAAAATGAGGGAAGATTGGAAGATTTATAATGATTTGATTAATGTTTGGAATCTCAGAGTTGTTCTTTCCCGGCGATATTATTACCACTAACTTATAGTTTTGCCTCGGCTGAGACTCTTCTGCTGGATATTTTTATGGTCTTCTTGATACCATAAGGTAAGGAGTGAAGAAATGAAGCAGTTGGTTAACAAGATGCGACATGTAGTGTTATGATATGTAGCACGATATATTATCAGAGTTTATTGCACTGAATGAGACACCGTTTCTCCTTGGAGAACTTCTTGGACAAATTATGCCACTTTAGCACTAACTATGGCAATCACTCTGACGTCCTGACGCACTTTAATAACTCTAAAACTTCCCACTGTTAACTCAATAAAATAGGTCGAGCTGTTAACTAACTTGATACAAATATAATGCTTAACTTGATAAAGATTGATCCTGAACTCCACTGAACTCAACTAATCCTGAGAGGCAACCGAACTCGTGTTCCAATATCCTTATGGTTGGGTAAGAATAATCACCGTTGCAATAAGGCAAAATGATTGTAATGATTAGGCGAATAAGCTCTGAGACGCAACTGCCCACTCTTCAACTGATAAAGCCCTTTCACCGAACTGATCTAATAATGCCTTTCCACTGACTGTATTACAAGCCTACAATATTACAAGCCTAAATGAACATGGCAATCTGACGGTCTCCCGAAGCTATTCTTCCTTTAAAATATGATTCAAGAAAAATATAGAATATCATCTCTCAACTTCGCGTTACTATTGGATAATATTTCCCTCCGTTCCTTTTCTGTTATACTATTGGTCATATGGCCTACGTGATTTTTGCATGTAGATATAAATTGAAGCTGCTAGCTTCTTCTCTTGGAGAGGTGATCGGCCTGTTTCTTCCCCATGTGTTTTATTGCTCTTCCCTTACTTAATATGACAAAAACACAGGTCTCTCACTGTATACAAAGTAATCATCTTTCTCCAGGACTTTGCTTTAGAAATTCTCCAGAAAATATCGGTTCGCCGTTTTTGCTTGGGTCATCTTTTCAAATATAGTTTCTGTGTTCCCGTTTTCAGATCAAGAACAGAAAACAGGGAGTGTTTCCATCCTGGTAAGAAAATCACATCATACACAACATTTCAATACATGTACGGAAGATAGAAGTGATACTACACTCATGAATATAATAAGGAAATTACATAAAATTAATTATTACAATTCTAATTTAATTGTGGGTGGCAGCTCATAAATTCCACCTCAAAAACCTGCAGTACAATTTCAGGTATAATTGTGTTTCTTACAATGTATTTGGGAAAATAAAGAAAAATAAAAAAATCATATTTTATAATAACAGATGAGTATTTATTGAACATTTTACGTGTCTAAAGAAGGTAGGAACGAAACTAAGTAACCATCATTAAACGTTATTCCAAATTAGTCATCTATTTCAAACAACTTCTGACGATATAAAGCATACTTTTCATGTTATAATTTATTTTTTCACGCTCTTAATATTAGTTTCTAAGTATACATTTCCTGTTCTTCTTAGTATTGAATATTCCGATTTAATAAAATCTCATTAATAACATAATGCATTGTAATATTGTTTCTACAGGTTTCATCTATTGTTTGCATTCCCTGATTACGGATAATGCTATCAGTAGATATCAAATCATAGTTTATATCTAATATCTTTGTAAACTCACTACCGTTTGTACGTACCACTGAACCTTTATTCCACCAGCCAACACTGCTATGAATTAAAGATAAAATTTAAATTAATATTTAATTAACAATTATTCCTGAATAAATAGACATGTATTATAAAAGTTTTGAATCTTGAAGGTTGTTTGTTTTCATAATTTATTCATACTTTAGATAATAATTATAATGCATACTTTTTTTAGGATAAACGTTTCATGAAACCATTTTGTGGTCAAATGGTAGCGTTTGCGACTACTACTAAAATGGAGATTTTGGGTTCGATTCACGGCCCAGTTAGGCTTTTAAGTTTTAAGAGGCATTAAATATAGCTCTTCTATGCAAATATAGGAATATTATTGCTTTATAGGTAACCATTTTTATTAGGGATATATTAAAGCCTGAACAACCTTCTCTTTTGTTATGTACATTGAATTCTCCATTAATTATATTCCAAGTGATAACATTCACATTTTCTCTCTAACAAAATTCCAGAAAACTCCTTTAAACAGCTTACGTTATCTAAAATGCATCCTGAGTTATTTGTTCTTTTTCCAGTGTAGGTTTCTCTAGTTCCAAGGATGGATGTTCCTCTGCTGGACACCTGGTGGCCTCTAGTCGCCATTTTGTGTACTGGCCTGTTCTACCTTTATGGTACATGGACTTTTGACTACTGGAAGAAAAGAGGCGTACCGTTTGTGAAGCCGCAATTCCTTTTTGGAAATATTCGGGACGTTATATTGTCCAGAAAGTCAATGGGAGATGTTTATGGCGACCTCTACTGGTAAGTGTATTGTATTACTGTTTCCTTATACAATTTGATTAATCATACTGCAATTCGACATTTTTACTTAAGTTATATTTTGTTTGAATTACAGCGATCGTTCATTCATGAATTATTTTATCAAATAATGAGTAGAATGTGATTAAATATTTATACAAACTTCCGAAAATGCCTGGCTTTTGAGTTATAATAAATTTTGAAATTCATCTAAAAATAAACAAAAAAAAAACAGATGTCGTGTTTTATTTCAAACTGATCTAATAGACTAATCAAACACAATAATGCAAAAAATAAATTAAAAGATATAAATAATCTTTAGTTCAGATGTTTATTTAACTGCAATTTATACGTGCTCAAATGTTTAATACACGTCGGATATAAGTTGCAGACATCTGAGGTGTGTTGATTAAGCACATCTTCATTGTCATAGGTATTACATTAACCAGGGTTCCATAAATGAAAGTTGATTAAGGTCAGGTTAACGTGGAATTGTTGCTGCTCTACCCATCCATTTTATGATATGTGTATATCTCTCATCTCATGACAAAAATGTTTTTTTATAAACCACCTTGCCTTATTCCACAAAAGTATGGCCTGATACACACAAGTGTATTACTGCAAGTCCTTGTAAAGCATGGTCTTGTGACTTTCTGTTCCATCAAAGAAGTGTAACCCTGGTAAAATATTATAAAAAGTTGTGACTTCATATAAGAGCAAAATGGAGGAACAGCTGTTTGCCATATCCTGAATTAAGGGCAAAAATAGATTATGTTAAAAGATAATGAAGAATGAAAAGAAACTATATTCGTGGCAAGTAGCTAGAACCTCAAAAATATATTAACTAAGATGTTGTTCTGAAATATGCGTTTGGAACAGGGAACGTCAAAATCAGTCATAAGCCATTCTTTATTTGCACTTAACCTAACTTTATCATTGTACATAAATACTTATTCATTCTTTCTTTATACACATTCCTACTCAACATTATCATCATTTTCGCTAATACTTAGCTCATTTGGGTAACTGGTTCCCAAAATCATTAAAAATATAATAAATACTGTGCTATTATTTGAAGTTACCAATATTCCTACATATGTAGAGAAATTTAAACAAATTACCAGTGCCCGATCATTTGTATATTTGTAAGTATGGAGTAGTAAATTACAAAAGTAGCAGAAACCCTTGTGGAACAGAATTTTATTAATAAATACAAGTTACAAGTCCATATAATTGTAATGTATTAGACCATGCTTTTGTGGAAGAGGGCCCGGGGTCTCAATTTGTCAGGAGCATGTGTTCTACGAGTGTGAAAAGGATTTATAATGAACATATAAAGGACATTGTCTTTAAGCTAGCGTTAATCTTTTGAACATTATTCATCACCAGTTTTTATTATTGTGGCAGTGTACAGATGTGTTTACTAGCGAATGACCTTGTACCGATCTGCGCGAGATAATTGTAGGAAATTGGTGGCGGGGGTAACATCTCAGCTTCCTGGAAGTTACTGTTGATATATGCAAGCGAGAAAGATAACAGCAGTACAGCTGTACAATAAATTGTGTACTCGTCTGTGATGATCTAACATTTGCAAGGAAGCATGTCAACCTATGGTTCCTCGTTATCACTTTCTGCACTTGTTTCACTGTTCTTATCACAGTTGCGTCTTTACTTAAAAGAGTCACTAATTGCAGACCTTTTTCTAAAAGACTTCCTTCCATTCCAAAATATTCTTTTTCTGCCTCTTTTTTTTTTTTTTTTTTTTTTTTTTTGCTGTAAAGTTTCCAGCCCTCTATCGTAATTGATGCAAATTTTTCAAATAGTAGTAATTTTATAACATCCTCCATGTTAAGGTGACATTGTCTTCTGCAATCCAATTTTTCTCTGTGCCTCATATTAGCTAGATGGGGTGGCAGATGTGTGATTGCATGGCTTTCTCTGCTAAAATTGCATTAATTTTGTATGCGACGTCTTTGGATTTAGCCCTTTATTTGTCAGTTTGTTGGATTTGACTTTGTTAAACTATTTAAGTTGTCAATTTTTTGAAGATGTTGTTCGGACATGTGGTTATTAAGCCAGGATTCCTTTAAGGTTTACAGGTATTGGAATTTGGAGGAAGATTAAACATTACATTATGATACGGTATATAGTCGGTAAGGACACTATCAGAAGGAGGATTAGGAAAAAGTCTTTCTCTTATCTACTTATAATTTGCATAATTCATTTCAAGATAATTAATACTCTACTCATGGGCCATGAAACATAGATATGCCTTTTCAACATAACCGCCTCCACTTCCTGCATGTAACAGACATAAATGTTAATTACTATTTATATTTCAGATACTAAATTTTCAGTCACATGATAAAACAGAAATGTTTAAAATTCAAGATAAAATTAAGATTTTAAAGTTGAAACAGATCTAATTAATTCAATTTCTTCATTTAAAATTCAACACACCGCTAATATTCTCATACTTTTCATGGTATGCATTGAAACCATTAGAAATATTATGCTAGCTGTCCAGAAAGACGTGCTGGAGACGTCTTCACAACCACCTCCATCATCTTCTGATTAACTAAAATGAGCTCCTTCATTTAAATGCCACTGAGGTCATCTTGCAGAATCTAGATCTGAATATACCAATTTGCTGCGATTATTTCGATTAATGCACTTTATGTTCTTACGATAAAGGCAGCGGTTGGCATGGCAGTCTTTTGATTCTCTCTAAACAAATCAATGGAATAATAAATTTCGCTATATCACAAATGCTCTGTTAAAGGTTTACATACAATAACGGCTTATTCTGTTGTCATAATTTGTCATAAATATAACTCTACGAAGTATGAATGAGTTTTTCCGAATGTACTACTCACAATATAGTAAAGGAAATCTGTATATTTTATGCACAGTCGCGAATTTACGGTGTCAATATATGCAAAAATCCTTATTTTAGTTTTCCAAGTTGTATCTTTATTTGGCAAGTGTATAAGAACTATATATAACATCATTTAAATCTAGAAGCTGATAAAGAAAAGTAGATGTCACTTTTGGAATTAGAAGCCCAAACATAGCAAATAAAACGTCAAATTTCCATAGCACCAAATCACAATTTATATATTTTTGGCCAGTGAATCATTAGAGCTTAGCATGATGATAAAAACTATTATATTTTTCATCTAAATGAACTCCCAGTCAACTAACAATTTATAATTAAACGTAGCTGGTGCCCTACCATTTATTTTTATATTTTTCAGCATAAAATACAGGAAATGTTAATTTCAACTCAAACTTTTACCTTTAATTTTAGGAAACTGGATCCACATCCATACGGTGGTATCTTCAAGTTTAGGCAGCCCACAGTTCTCATCAGAGACCCGGAACTTGTAAAGCAAGTTCTTGTGAAAGATTTCCCCAGTTTCCAACAAAATGACGTTTTCGTTGACGTCGATGTAGACCCCATATTTGGTCGAAATCCTTTTGTATTGCACGGCGAGAGGTGAGTTGAACATAATTCTCTTTGCTTTTTGATTGAAGAACGTGCCTTTATTTTGTTTTTTGACATAATTTTGTACTGTTTTACGAAGATAAGCTATCAGTGTTTCTATATTTTTACTTGTATGTGAAACTATTCTTTAAAATACCCAACTAGCTTCCAATTAGGCATTCTGGGAATTATAGCTTAAGTAACATGAATTTTAAATAAAAAACAGAGAAGTTTTTCCAATTTAAATGATATTTTATAAAAGAATACGATAATGATAATGTAGCATTATAATCTAAATACATTTATAGTAATAACTGAGAGTAATTTCTGTAAATTTAGGGAGATCTAATTTTGTGCCTAACTGCTTAGTAATTTTTCGAAATGATTGTGCTAGGTCTGAGGAAAAGAAGAAGCAGAAAAAAGTATAACTTAATAGAATATATATACATATATATATATAATATTAATGAAAAATAAAAATAAAGAAACACTATTAACAATGTAACAAATTAACACTAATAATAAAAGTAGATAAAGATAAAACACTGAGAAAGAAAGTCTAGCTTCTTGCCATTGAAGAACTCGCAGTAGTTCGAAATATAGCAATTTCAAGTGTGACTCTTTCTCAGTGTTTTATCTTTATCTACTTTTATTATTACTGTTAATTTGTTACATTGTTAATAGTGTTTCTTTATTTTTATGTTTCATTAATATTATATATATATATATATCATATCAATTACTGCTAGTTTTTCTGAACAGTATTTAGCTCATGATTTTACTAATGAGTATTCAAGTCGTGGACATTGATGAAGCATGAAAAGATGATAAAGTGAGAGCGTTTTTTTCCTCGTTTCTGGTGATGGGAGCAAAGAGCTCCAGGTCAAATTTTACGTTATCTCTTAAGGTTTTCTATTGATAAGGGCTGAGAGAAATTCAGAGAGGATGGTCCTGTAGGATTCCAACAGCAGATTTGTCGTGTCTAATAACTGCTCACACGAACCTATGACATAAGAGGCTTTTTATTTAATACATTAAGTTAAAGGAATTTAAAACCAAGCAAAACATTAATTTTTGCATAGTTTCGGGTAACATATTGTTTAAATGTATGGGAGTTCATATTTCTGACTCTAATAATGGATAATAAAAAGGTAACCAATATTTTTCTGTTGCAATTTTTATTAAAGAAACGGACAGTTTAAAGGACCTATGTCTGTGGGTTACAAATGGATGAACCAAATAGAACAATTACAATCAAAGTGCATTTACAGATGTTTCGTAATAAAGTAATCTGTCTTTCTAAAGTCATACTTGCCTGCTAAACCCAAGATTGCGGGTTAAATCCTTGCCAACATCGATGGCGTAAAAATCTATAGTATAGCTTCCTTCGGAAGGAGAGTAGAACCGTGGGTGCCATGTCGTAGATTTACGGCACGAAAATCAACCTCAATTCTGAAAGAAGAGGCCTCTGAGAAAAATTTATCGGCCATTTCACGCTCTAAATTGAATGGGACGCTGATGATCTGAGATGTTAATGAGCGTCCTTAAATAAACCAAATCATCAAATCCAAAGCCGTAAGAATTACAGGGAAAAAGTATCAATATTATTACTTTTTTATTGTGCTTATATAAGCTTTTAACTTGTGTTAAAGCCTTAGCATAATTCTCTGTAGTTAAGAGTAAAGACTCTTTAATACTATTATAATTTTCTATATAGATGGAAGTCTACCAGAACACGCATAACTCCTGCGTTTACCTCAGGAAAGCTGAAGCCAGTCTTCCCGCTTGTTGAGGAAGTGTGTAAGGAACTCAATAATACTGTTGAAAAAATGAAACACGGAGGTAAAGTATTAACCATGTTATTCTTAATTAAAAGTTTTGTTGTATATACCGATATTTAGATTAGTTTCTTTGTTGTAGTATACTTTACTCTTTAGTCTGTTAAGACCGTCTTCATCACCATATGATATATTTCACGTTTTCTCATCTAATCTGCCATTTAAAAATTAATAAGAATTAGGTACATGTCTATATTCCACATCCCGCTTTTCAGTTGAGCTGTTTATCTAATGCGGCATATGTCTAGTAGATTTCCTTTTTTCCACAATTAATACAGTGATATTATTTAACAGCGTCCAGGCTCAATCCCATTTCCCAACTGCCCACGTGGTACCCACAGGATGCAAAACCGTTATTTAATGAAAGCTCAAAACCTACAGTTTTGTATAAATGAATAGTAGGCAACTGAATACAGCTCTTTGTTTCTATAGGCGCAGATTATCGTTTAAAATTGAGGCCTTTAGCTTCTAAAACGCAACCACAAGACAATTAGAATAAGAAGGAAGGTCATTCCGTTGCTCTAGCGCGAGAGTTTAACGAATTGAACACCAGAGCAGCCGGTATCAATGTTTGATGTAGTGTTAAGCACCCTTTAGACGTAAAATAGAAGAATGAAACATGTTGCATTCTTCAGGTATTAAACATTTACAGTTAAAACCACCTGACTGCGTTATTGTGTGTATATACTTGCTCATTTTAGCTCAAGAAAATGACGATATAGTTTATTATTCACAGCGTGTTTTCTGATTATCTCAGTTTTCAGATTTTTGTTCATATTCCTTATCCTAGTGTATATTCTTGTTCTCACGTAGAGAGAAATCACTTTATGATGAATTTAGGGGAACTTTGAGCCTAACTTATGCACCATTCCTTTACTCTTAGCTAATTATTGTCCATGAAAACTACAAAATATCTCCTTGAATTCCTTTAATTTACTGAATAATTTAGCTGAATGTCATGTAAACCCGCCTCTGGAGATTAGGGATATATAGTCATCACCGTACGCGTTTTTTGATTCTGGAAGAAGCTTCTCTGAAACTGAACTCAAGGAACTGTCAATATGCCTGCATTTAAATGTTGTGTAGCCTGCAAAATATTTCAGTGCATCTTGAGACCCAGAGTTGTCGCTGCTTGCTCGTGCATCTGCAACAGATCTGCTTCTTGTTCACCGAAATCAATTGAGTGCAAATCATCATTCATGTTTCGTGTTATACTGTACATAACTCGCTGGTGATGAACTTCATGAAATCAACTTCATTTCTTCTTCGATAACTTACTTGAATCTTCGATAACGGATGTATTTGACGTTAAGGGGAGTCTCTTGCGCATCCAGTCAGTATTGGCAGCCGCATTATACAATTTTCACTTCGAAAGATGTTGGATTGTAAAATGTGCCCAAAACACGAAAGATAGTTATCCAAAAAGTCTTGATTTAGTCTGGAATTCAAGATGTACGAGGATAAGTTCATATGTTTCCGGCCTAACCATTTTCTAGGTATGATAAAGACAAAAACTATATTTTTCATTTCCATATAGTTACCCTATGTTGCAATACACTTCTCACATCTTTGAATTAACATTTCAACCCCCCCCCCCAATAGTCAGAAGTCTTGTCTGCAAAATGGGCATAAACAGCATCCATCACTTCTTCGTTACACTTAAATTTCCTTCCTCGAAGGCCCTTCTTCAGTTTTGAGAAGAGGTAATAATCACTGGGAGCTAGAACTGGGCTGTAGAGTGGATGATCGATTTTCTTGAAGTCGCATTTTTTCACAGCTTCCTTTGCAACAAGAGTGTGTGCATAGGGGGTTCTCTTGAAGAAGGCGCATACCATCATTCAGCTTTCCTCGCTTTTTCTCTTTGATGGAAGCACGTAGTCTGTGCAGTAGGTCAGCATAGTACTCCCCATTTACTGTGATGTTCCTCTTCTTGAAGTCAATGAAGTGTATTCCCTCACAGTCCCAAAAGATTGTGGTCATGATTTTCTTGGTTGACTGAGTGACCTTGGTTTTTTGAGGCGGTACTTCGCCAGGTTTACACCATTCCATTGATTCTGTTTTGGACAAATGATAATAGTAGAGGACCATAGTTTCATCTCCTGTAACAATGGTTTGCAGAACTTCTTTCTCGAAGCCACGGCGGAGCTCCAAAAATACCTGACAACAAATGACTCGTTGCTGCTTTTGGACTGAGTAAGGAAGTCTAAGCACCCATCTGGCAATAACCTTAATCATGTTTAAATGTTCGTGAATAATTCGAAGAACTGTTGTTTTAGAAAGGCACAACCTTGCTGCTATTTCTGTAATGTTGAGCCGCTGGTCTTTCATAATTTCTCCTTCCACAAGAGCGATGCTTTCCGGAGTGAGCACCTTCAAGGGCCGACCTGCATGTACATTTCCTCTTGCTAGGTGTATCCATAATGACATCGTGCTGAACCGCAAGTAGAGACAAGCGGTTTAGCGAGAAGGTGAATATTTACTGATCTGCGCAAACTCTACCTTATATGTGATCCTTAAATAATAATAATAATAATAATAATAATAATAATAATAATAACAACAACAACAACAACAACAACAGGAAGTAAGAGTTGTATTATCGTGGAGTGTCAAGTTCAAAACTGATAAACGTATTCATACATTGTTTTGTCACATTTTTGAAGCTGTAGTAAAGAATTCGTGCTGGAAATAAGCTGGTTGACCTTCGCAACTAGTCCGATAAAACGGACATTTAAAAGTTATCAATTGCATGTTTGTTTTAGATAAAGAACAAGTGGTCGATTATTTTTGGGCACTTACGACAACAAAATATCGATGTCTACTTTGTAGAGCAGTTTCGTGATTTAGGTCTGATGTATGCACCAGTGTTGGTTGTAATGGGATGATGCGATACCGATCGAAGATTACTAGATTTCATAAGAGAAATAAAGACATAAAAGTTAGTTTATTATATCATGTTGCACACAAAAATGCGTTTACAAAACATTTATATGTCTGTCATAATCAAATACATATGGCATGTACAGGGTGATTCAAATGTTTGGTACTATAGAATAACTGCGAAATTAGAATAGATAGCAAACAAATTCAAACGTCAAAACACCAACATCTACATTAGGCGGCGTACATTTTTGGCACCACTGGATAAGCGATGTACGAACTCGTATGATTAGGTTTTGGGAATGGGATTCAGTACCATAGAAGTGCGGTGAAATTGGCTAGGCACTTCAATTGTAATAATAAATGTTTCGGATTGTCATTGTACGAATGTGAATGTGAAGCATGAATTTTGAGCGTTATCAAGCAAATCATATGTGTCCTCTTATAGGCCTCCTACTTATAGCGAAGTTATAATATAATACAACCCAATATAATACTTATATAACTCAGGTCTGTATCCTATGAAACCGGGCACTTTATACTTCACGGCCTTCAGGGAATATAGACTCAGAAGTCTTCGGTTATGGTCAAACAGGGCACAATGGCTCAGTTTTAGAACAATGGCACAGTAAGCGAAAATTCCGGCCATGACCTCGAAATACTAAAATCACTTTATAGAATTTGGGATTTTAAAATTAGTGATATTCTTCTCCCGTGATCAATAAGCTATGCCTCAAAAAACTTCAATTGCGTGTTTTTCATCTTAAGTACAAATTTTTATCTACCATTGCTTCCTTTTATTTGGACTTCTACACAGAGTATTTTGTTTTATAGTCTATCATTGGCACGCAATCGTATGAATGGTCATTTTATCTCAATTTGTTCCTTTTCATTAACGATACATAATACCTGTTCTAATTTGCAATAAGGATTTACTAGTTTTACGTAACAATTTATCAGTTGACATAGGGACTTATTCGTAAATATGAGGCAAACATTTGATCTCAAATATAGCAAAGAATCATATTGAAATTTGCGGCCGTCAGTTTGGAGGGAAATTCTTTGTAATTTTTTATACTTGCGTAGCATTCTATTCATGACACAAAGCAATAAGATTAAGTGTATGAAATTATTGAATATCAAGTTTATCGGAACGAATTTGACTCGTTTAAAATACGACAGCAGTACCAGGAGGGGGAAATGTGACATATTGAGATTGCGGGATGTCGTTCAGAGAAAATTGTGATCGTGCGTTCTCTGCGAAAATAAGGTAAGATGAACATACAGACATGAAAGATCCCAAAGACCTCTCAAACAACCGACGAGAAGAAAGGTATAATTTATGCATGACCATTATGAACACACAATGCATTACTAACTCCGTAAAAGTAACACGGAATTACTAATAATGTTTTCGTTAAATGCAACGTCCCCTCTTCCTCTCCAAAATTGATAAAATTTAAATAAAGAAGTATATAATTAAAAAGGGGCAGACTTGCACTAGTTATACAACAGAGCTGGGAAACAAAGGTTTAAGATTAGAAAGACAAATCAAATTTGAGACGATACAAGCATAAAACTGAGGGAAATAAGGTTGTTAACAGAGAAATAGCGATATAAGAAACAGCAATTCTACATTATATATCACAGTGTCACAAGGCTGTCCATATGAAAGAGCAAAGGATTGCAGTCAACATTAAAACCTAACTATGCCAAATGCGTAAAAAAGTTCCCTTCTAATTTTAGAAGTAATAAGTAGAGTATATTACAATTTGGAAAACCAATTAATGTATCTAAAATTGGCATTTAAACTAGTCGGAGGACTAAATTGACACCGAGAGCCCGACATTCTACAAACATATAGAAATCAGTTGCTTCTTTGAATAGGCTTTCAAGTTTCTTTGAAAGGCTTGAAATCCTGCGCACAAAACAGCAAGCATTTCCACTAACACGGAATTTTAATATTGATGAAATCTGAGTCAGTCATTCAACTGTTAGATAAATGCAGGAGAATAAATTGATAGGGGCAGATAAATCACTGCAATGCTGTCTAATCACCTTTTTTGCAGCAGAAACAAAATTGGTCAACATCAGTTTATCTGTGCGTGATACTATGTAACCAATATGCCAAATCTCCTTTATCCAGCAGGTAAGATTCGAAACCGCTGTCTTCATAACAATAGCATGACGCTCTAACCGCCTAAGCTATCGTGCCACTGCTTGTGAAGCCCTATTATCGAGCTATAGCTGTGTAAGTCTCTTATCTTCGGCTCTCTCTGCTCTCTCCGCTGTTGCTCAGGACTGGCCAGCTGCTCCTGCTGCAGCAGGAGTTTCCATATGATAACTAGTGCTTTCAGCCCTGCTTGTAACGATACTCTCTGAGAGGACTGCATGTGCTCAGTGTTATCTGAGATTCAGGTTCGAGCATATCAACCAGCACAGACCATGCAGAAAGCGTTGTCGTCTCTTCTTTGCATTCTGCAAGTTAAAGTTAACACTTAAAGCCCAACAAGTAAAACACAATATTTATATAATAAATAAAATTACTTTATAGAGTAGATGCAAGTTAAAAGTTTGGTTCACCAGGGTCGTTATTACTTTAAGTCATATTTCACATAATTCTCTCACGGACCCAGTATTCCTCTAAGTTTTTTTTCTATATGGATGCAGCAATTCTTCCAGTCCGCTGATGTCATGACTTCAGTTAATTCTTTAAGTGCTGACAGAGACGTGTCACTTGAAACATCATAACACTATCAATTATTAAGAGGTCGCTCATGTAATGTAAGATGACAATTTCGAATGTCATGTCTATTGCACTCTTAAGATTTCATTTTCCTTTAATAAATTTCACCCCAGTTATATTCAAGAGTATATTAATAAAATGTTCTCATTGTAATGTAACAAGCGGCAGCTGTTATCGTTAGTGCCGTCAAGGACTTTATGTTGGGAAGGAACCTTCAGTATTTACCCGTTAGGTACGAAGTGTTGCCACATGCCGACTGCAATCTACGGTCATCTCTAACCCACTTCTCACACCTGACAACATTTAAGTCCATTGTGGTTCCAGCTTAATAATCTATTTCTGCATCTTTCAAAATTTCAGCTCGGAAACCATAGACCGTTTTAGTCGTCTATTATTTACATTTTTATCTTCATTTTATAACAGCGATGTTGCTATCAACCTAGGTTTCATCAAACAAGTTAAGTTCACGGCAATTGCAAACTTATTGACAGGAGAGTTTGGAAAAGAAGGGGAAATGTAGGTTTCTCCATATCTCACTGTAAATAATGCAGCGGCCAGAAGACAGTTGTGTATTGTCTGCTAGGGTAGATCACGTGTCTTTTGACATTAATTTACCGAACATCAAGGCGTTTGCAAGCGAACCTGCTAAAATGACCAAGAGGGATTTAAAGTTCTTCTTAGAACAAGCAACGTGACCAGAAAAAATAAAATTCTTCTTTTGACTGATCCCTGGAGAGTCAATAGAAAAGATTAACTTTTTAAGTCTACAATTCCGGAAGACGTTGAATTCATCAAGAAGCTGATTCCAGAAAAATATACAGACATTGTGCAACATGCCGATATTTTCTTCTTTCGTTTTTACCATTTTTTTTTAATTTATAGCAGATACAATTGCGGTATTTTCTGACATACAACAGAGAGACCAGTTCCTTCGTCCTCAATATTTGTGTATTTCAAGTTTTCGGCAGCAAAATTCTCTAACTTGATAAAAATTTACCAAAAAACATTCTGGAGCATCTTAAACATTATTGGAGTACTGCTTCGAAGAAGAATTAATGGAAGTGTGTTTGCGAGAGAACTGTGATCAATCTGTTTCCTTCAAATGTGCACACTATGAGAAGGAGTAGTAGTAGTAGTAGTAGTAGTAGTAGTAGTAGTAGTAGTAGTAGTAGTAGTAGTAGTAGTAGTAATTATAATAGTAATAATAATAATTGTAATAGTAGTAGTAATAATAATAATAATAGTAGCAGTAGTAGTAATAGTAGTAGTAGTAGTAATACTTTTATTTGGCAAGTTTACAAGTAAACCATGTAAGTATAATAGCATGGGTCTTATGGCCGTACATGCTAATACCGACCTTTTAACAAATAAATTATACAATAATAAAAATATAACAACAAAAACGATAACATCAATTGCTATGATTATTGCATACATACATACATACATACATACATACATACATACATACATACATACATACATACATACATACATACTACATACATACCTATATAGAGAGGGTACCAAAAATGTATACACATTGCAAGCAAAGAAAAACTGTGTTAACATAACAAAGCTGAATTCACACAAACAGAGAATGATGAACACTAATCATCTTAGACTTAAAATGCCCACCATCGACTACGATACACTTCTGAGTACGTTGAACCACTGATTAAGCAACGCTTGCGAAAGTGTCCTCAGCGATTGCAGCACATGCCGTTGCAATTTTTTTCCGATGTGCTGCCAGTGTAGCTGGTTTTCTACGGTATAAAACATCCTTAAGAGTTACCCATAGGAAGAAGTCCAACGGAGTAGGATCCAGAGAACGTGGTGGAAATCTCTTTGTCCCATTGCCTTTGAACTTCAACAACATTCTCGGTTTTCCATTACCACTTCAACATTGCTTTCCGCTGTTCAAACGATAATCTTGGCTCCATTTTGTTGTAGCAACTCTAGCATAACATAATGTGAGACACATCTGTTTACAGAATTATACTACACATTACTGTTTTTTTTTCGGCCCAACTGTGAAATTGTGCATACAATTTTTTGGCACCCTCGGTATAAACCCACCGATATACTTACATCACACATTTTCTACGAATAATTTCATATATATATGTGTGTGTATATTTCTCATGCACCAACACTTCCAGTCAGGCGTTCAAATTTCCTTTGGAATTCATAAATTGTGATGGTAAATGTTCATTTCTAAAAACACCGTTTTCCTACATTCTACCAGAATATGTCTCGAAGTATCGTTTTCTACACACAGTGGGACAATTCTTTCCCTCGAGAGCATTAAATAGTTTATTTCCTTTCCAAGCCCCTAATCTGAACCATGCGATACCACTTTTTTTTCCTCACCCACAGACATCAAGACAATCCTCTCCTCCACACCGGATGTATTTGAGCCTGCAGGTTAAACGATACCTTTTCTGCGCATTGATTCTCTGTATTTTCCCTATCCATATCCTGCAAAAGTCTATTACGTATCTCTCAGTTATTGCGCGTAATGTTCTGTGCTTTATCCAAATATACATCCGTCCAGTGTTGTCTAAACCTGTCCTTGATGCGCAACCCATATTCTACCTTTCCCATATTTGCTCTCTCAGACAAACTGCTGAAAGAAATGCCCTTAGTCCGCGCTTTTATTGTTAACTTGCATACCAGACTTTGTTATCTAATGTTTTTGTCATTGTTGACTATTTGTCTCAAATAATCCAATTGTTTCATAATAGTCCATTTTATTTCTCAACGGACAAATATTTCCGCCTTAACTTTGAAGAAAGAGATCTCTTATTGCAATAGTTCAAAACAGCTCTGTTGTATCTGTGTCGTGTTTCTCTATTAATGAACATTTCCCCTAATATTAATTTTTCAAAAATATTATTATTCATTTGTATTTACTAATTTTTAATCTCAATATATAATTTTCATTACAACACAAATTTCATCCCATTATTTTACCAAAGCCAAGTTCCTGGAACTTTTTACCCATTGATTTATTTTCCTAAGAAATAAGATACTATGGGATACGATGATGTTTATTTATGTTATTTTGTAAATTATAAATGTCATTAAAGGCCCTTTTTACAATCAAAATGAAACACAACCATTTACATAAAAATTACTCGTAAAATTAATATTGAAGCATTCGCAATGGTAAACGGAAACATAAGTAATAAACAATCACATAATCAGAACAAATGAACAACTGATTTAAAATGTCTGCCGGTGACGAGATAGCAGCATAAATATTACACTAACAATTTGCTTGATATAAAATGTATAATAAAGCGGTAATCTCGGCGTCTATGTCGAAGTTGGAGGGTTCATTCTCTAAGAAAAAATTAATAAAGAATATTATCATAATCTGTTAAGCGAAATGAGAGGATCCGGTGCAATTACGAAAGTGCACGAGAGCAACCGAACTCAAATCCCCGAAGCCATTCACCCATTTGTCGTATAAGCAAAAATGTGACTGATTCAAATTAATTAATCGATCCTGCTGGTCTAGTGATAACCATACTTGCTTCGTAAACCCAAGATCGCAGATTCATTCCCGGTCAGGGACGATGGATATTTTCGGGCGTAAAAATGCTAAGTATGGGCTTCCTTTGGAATAGTAGTAAAGCCATGGGACCCATATCGTAGATTTACGGCATGAAACTCGAAACTAATAAAAGAGTTCTCTGAGCAAATTTTATCGGCCATTTTAGTTCTGAATTGAATGTTGTTCTGATGACCTTATATCTTTAAATAGCGTCCTCAAATAAACCAAGTAAACAACAACAATCGGCGTAATGAGTCTGTCATTTGTTCAACTGCATAAGCTTTGCTCTCATTGGTTGATTTTTTAACGCAAACACGAAATCTTGTATTTTACATTCTTCCATTTTAATGCACTGTGTTTTTGATGCTCTCAAGCTTGTGTTTTAATGTTATATTTAGGACTAATTTTTATTGTGAATGGTCCTTTATATGTGCTTTACAATAAATTATTAGTAACACGAAATTTGAGCCATCTTATAAATTCTATATGGGAAGGGAATGAAGTTAACAATAAATGGTTTTCTTTAAAGCAAAACACGAACATACAAATAGAGGACACATTGGAAATGCAAAAGAAACAAATTAAAGATTGTAGACCTAGGACAATAACAATTTATAATAATGATAGACTATAGTCTTAAAAGGATAGAATAGATCGTGAAGATAAATTTAAAGATAATAGCCTAAAACAGACCAGAAATGCCACCTGCACAAATTCTTAGAAATGAGCTGTGAAATGTTGCATAAGTTGTCTAGATATTTTAGGAAAATATCTGGAAAAGGATAAGAAAATGCATTATAATGATTGGTAATTTTTTAATAATAGAATAGAAATATTGTTATACCAATAATTTTTCTGTAAAATTGAGTAACAGTTGTCTTTTGTGACGTGTGTAATGTTGTGAACTATTACTGTATTTGCGTTTACAGCTGATGGAGTGGATGTGAAGGAGCTATGTGCAAGGTACACTACAGATGTTGTAGGTACATGTGCATACGGAATCAAGTGCAACACCTTGCAAAATCCCAAAAGCGAATTCCGAGAGATGGGCAAATCTATCATTGAACCTACTTTCTGGAGCAACGTGAAGCTTATGCTGGTCTTTTTTTGTCCAGATATATCAAAATATCTACGTATAAGGTAAGTTTCTTTAATAATACTTTTTATTTCGTTTCTTTTGTTGGGTTTAAAGTGCTAGGAGTTCAGTTTCTGGAATATACTTTTCAGAGTTTCCTTGATTGTACAGATGTTCAATCGCGGTTGAGATTTGTTAATATGCACCTTTTCCTTCTGAAATATAGCTAACACTTTGCTAGCTTTAAGTAAACGGTATTTAATATTTCAAATTTACTGTGTAAAGTGAAAATAATCGTCAAAAACACATTTAGTATTTTTGAATCAATTCTATGTTCGACTATATTAAGCAAGCAACGCTATATCTTACCTTTTAAGAATATTATTAATGTTGCACAATTTGTGTATTACACTCGGTGTGTCAAATACATGACCAAAATGATTGTTTTCTCATTCTGCACATTTTACAACCCGTTGTCATAACCAGAAGCTGATAATTAACAATATTGACATTGAATTAAAGTTTGTACAAAGAACCTTATTACGGCTTTAACATATTTACTTTAGGAGGACTTCCTCAGTAGATTTTCCAGTACTTTCCCAACAGGAACATTTTAATATGAGAGGGTCTGTTTGAGTGTATTGACTTATCTAACTAATATTTAAACTATTTATAGATATTGTACTTTCAATATCATATATATACACGTGGTGCCATATCTGAACGGTAACATGGCGCATGTGTTCAGAGACAGGAAAGTGACGCCTTGCGTGGACTACATATGACGACCGGCAGTGTCAACCCGCTGCGGCCAGTAGAACGTAGTCAATGTGAGAGGTAATGCCTCAGCGCAAAGGAAAGAATGATGTGCGCCGTGTCCAGTTCCTCCGCTATCAATCATAGAAATCAGTCGCTGATCTTGTGCCAGGACTTATCTCACGTTCTCCATCAAGTCTGGGGTTCTGCTTGTCGAACGTGGTTCATCCTCAGTTATTTCCTTCCCTTCGCGAAAGCGCCTGAATCACTCTGAACACATTTTCTGCTCAAGGCTTCCCTCCCGTAAACTTCCACGCATCTCCGTCGCCGTTTTCCGCAACTTTATGTATACGCGTTGATCCACTACATTGTGTCACTACCTGTCACATTGACTACGCTCTACTGGCCGTAGTGTACATTGTCGGTCACATGTAGTCCATGTTTCTGAAGAACCATTCACATGAGCCATGTTCGTATTCTGATACACCTCTAGAATTAATCACAAGCTCTAAAGACTTTTAAAAATATAACAATATGCTTTTCATTGCCCCATCATTTACTGTTAACACTTACTGGTGATAAAGGAATAAATTGATGAAAAAATTGAATAATACTAATATATAGTTTTAAAAATGAGAAATACTCTTATGATTAAAGTTGCAATGTTTATACAATGATGAAGATAACTAAACGCATTTTTTTTTCTTTCCCGTTTCAGCGTAGTACCAAAGACAGTTCAGCAATTTTTCAAGCAAATTGTCGACGAAACAATCTCCTACCGAGAGAAAAACAAAGTAAGCCGAAATGACTTCATGCAGCTGCTCATCAACATAAAAAATGAGTGTGCTTCATCTGCTGTTCCAGTGAAACACGGTACGCTTGTATTTAATAAGTTATTGTTCATGATATAAAGCGTTTTGCTTAAAAAATATTCAATGTTTTAGTACAGCGTATACAGCAAACACTCCTTGAAAAGCTACTATGAATACAGTAGAATATAATTATATAGCTTTATACAATTCATAGATAAGCATATATTATAATTACATAATTATAAATGCATCTATTGGAAATGTATTTATGTTAATTCTATAAGATATTGGAAAGTTATTTATAAAGGAAACAAAAGCAATAAGAATAGGTTAGGAAGGTATAATATTTTAGCTTTCTACTAAATGTATATATAGTTGTACAATAATAGACTCAAATACAGGTAGAAGGTCTTTATTTACACTGGCAGAATTAAACTCATAAAATCTTCTTGCCACTCAAACATCTCAAATAAGTACAATCATAACATTCAGGACCCATTCACTTAAATTATAACTATTTACGATGTTAAATATCTCTTATTAGTACATCTTCGGGCAAAAGCAGCCCTAATTCAGAATTTAACTGCAATTTGGGGAAATACACTGCTGACCATTAAAACCCCCCTTAAGAGACATGCTTAACCGACCCTATAGTTTATAGAACGAGTTTGTTTCGTAGAAAATACGACTGCAATATCACCTGGTATTTAAAGGATTGTGGCATACTGCGCGATGTCATTCCGAGAAATTGGTACTCTTGGTGAAATGAATAGATATGGATCGAGGTAGGACGAACACACAGATGTGAGGGATCCGAAAGACCCCATATAAAACGAACTAGAAAACATGACTATTACGTAGTTTGCAATGGTGAAAAACAAATAGATTTGTTTGCTTCTTATACACCTCATGCCAAATACAAAATTGATATGACGTCATAAAATTAATGATTTTTAAATATGCAGGATATTTTAGAGGCTGCATGTTCACATAGCGGATTTTATTTAGCGGATTTTTTGTTTTTATCATAGAGAGAAAATTGTTAGGCCGGAAACTTTTGAACCTATCCTTGTATAAACCCGTGTATCATTTAGATCGATAAAAAGTACTGAATTTATATTAACATTTAAATTAAAAGTAAATTTGGATCATACCATCTGGAAACTATCCAAACAGCAGATATTTTTATACTCATTGTTACCACATTAGCAAACAATTAGGTTTATTTGTGACTATATGGAGTATAATAAGTGATACATAAAGGTAGATTATTTATACTCTAATTATATTACAAGGTAATATTTAATTTAAAATTAATATTTAAATTAAAATATATTTATATAAATGATATAAATAGAGTCTATTTAAGCAAATGCATAATAAATCTAATTTTTCGCTTGTAAAATACCGAGGGGGCCAAAAATGTTTACACTCTTTCACAGTAGATAGCTATATAATATATTTCAAAGTTGGACCGAAAAACAACAATAATGTGTAGTACGATGTTCTGTAAACAGATGTGACTCAATGACATTATGACAGTGTTGCTACGTGACAGGTAAATCAACAGTGAACAAACGAAGCCAAGATTATCGTAAATCATCAATGAACAAATGAAGCCTAGATTATCGTATGATATTCTGTAAATAGATGTGACCCACATTACGTTATGCTAGCGCTGCTACAGCAAAATAAGTCAAGATTATCGTTTGAACAGCGGAAAGCAATTTTAAAATGGTATTGGAAAACCGAGAATGTTGTTGAAGTTCAAAGGCAATGGAGATATGTGTACAGAACAGAACCGCCAACGCGACTAACAATTGCACACAAAATTTGAGACTCATGGTACCGAAAGTCGTACAAAACCAGCTACCCCCACAGCACTTCGGGAAGAAATAGAAAGGTGCTGCAATCGCTGAGGACACTTTCGCAAACGTTGCGCAATCATAGTTCAAGTGTATCTCAGAAGTGTATCGACGACGATGGTGGGAAATTTTGAGCAACTATTGTAACTGTAAAAGTCTAAGATGATTAGTGCACATCATTTTCTGTTTGTGTGAATTCAGTTTTGTTATGTTAACACAATTTTTCTTTGTTTGAAGTTTTAGACATTTTTTGATACCCTGTGTATTTGCTTAAAAATATATGAATTTTGCCCATAATCCAACGCTATACGGAACAAATGGGCTTAAAATGCAGTTTTTTTTAAATAACGTCGTAGAGAGAACAACTAATTAATTTTCTTAAGGTATAGCACCTTCTCGAATTTCGTGTAAAGATGCTAAACAGGGCCTTATATGTTATGTTTGTTTTTAAATGTTACTAATTTAAAAGCTAGGTTTTCTAATAAGTTGCGATTTAAAAGAAATTAAAGAGGCGTTATTTTCCTCATTTATGGCAAAATTCTAAGCATAAAACCAGATGTAGATATGATCATGTCTTTATTCTAGTTACAGAATGTGGTGTACAAACTGCATAATTCTAATTTCTAATATATTGTGTTGTAGACTTCACCGATATTGATATAGCGGCCCATGCTGTAACTTTCTTCTCGGATGGATTTGAAACTTCATCCTTGGCACTAAGTTTTGCTTTATATGAATTGGCATTGCACCAAGATGTACAAGAAAAACTTAGGGCTGAAGTGGACGACGTGATAAAAAAACATGATGGAAAGCTCACCTTTGATGGGCTCCAAGAAATGAAATATCTAGACAATGTTCTGTCAGGTGAGATTTACTACTCAATTAAATAAAATAAAATAAAAAACTTGCTTCGATAACCGTTGCTAATAGTTTTCTTTAGAATAGAATAAAATTGAATAAAATGCCTTATTTGTACTGCCCACATTAAGGCTACAATATCTTGTCTATAACTATGCCCAATGGCATTTTTACTTCAAGTTTTCTCTTCCCTTGAAAATTGCCGGTATAATCATCAAATACAAACCCTGAGAGGACAGAGATGAGCAACTGCCTGGCTTCTTAAAACTGGGTCCTCATATCTAACGCATGGTAACCCTAACATAAGAGAACTTGATTCACCAGGTAGGGAGTTCTTCGAGAGACTGGTAAACCCTCTCATAAAACTTATAGTGTAAAATAAGAGTAGTGAAGGATTGACTGCAAATTATTAATGGGAGCTGAACTTCAATTAGGACATTGTGATACTATGGACAACTACTGATGAGAGGGAACATGGCATGGGCAACCAAATTGAAAAAAACAGACTGTAAATGATAGAGCTGGGCTACATTTGGACAGTGGCTCACGTAATAGAAAGAGTGTATGGGAAAAGGTTAAGAACCACTTAGGGGATATGGATAGGAGCAGATAATTGCAAAATACAGGAGATAATTCCACTAAAAATACAATGGGAGCTAAAATCTGAATGGAGGTTGGAATAGCATATTAAAATAGGGATCTAAATGCAGTAGTCAGGGACTCCCGTGGCTCATGTTAGGCTCGTGGTGGATGATTGGGGTTCACCCAGGTACATGGATCGATAATATTGCCTTTCCTGAGAACGGGGTATCATTCATATATATATATATATATATATATATATATATATATATATATATATATACTTCTAAGGATACATCTAGTTCTGTTGTAGTATTACTATAAATATCCTGAATGTCCATTTCGTTTTAAGTTTTTATGCAATACTTAGTTTACTCTATTTTGTTTGTTACGAAATTTTCTATGTAATAATATCTGCTAGCATTTTATAACCTATTTAAAAGTCATAGCTATTCTCAATAAATGAAATATGTTTACTGAACGCTTTTACGTATACATCTTATTTACAAATATTTCCAAAATGAGATAATATTGATTCTTAACAGCAAGCAATGAATCTATATCTTATATCTTCATTCAGTAGGTAATCAATATCTCTTCACTTCTTGAGCGTATTCTTAAAATTAACATTGATATTTTTAATGTTAAGTTAGAGAGTGTATGCTTACAATAAATTCGTCAACATATACTTTTTATTTTCATGTAATCTAAAGTGTTTTTCAAAAGGGAATGGGATGCAAGTATTTTGAGGCCGTTGGCGAAAGGTTCATTCCATACTGCCCCCTCACTTTGCCTATCATTCCGTCTCACTCACATATATGTAAATGTATGAACTTCTAAGGGAAGTTGGAAGGATAAAAAATAAGGGATAATTCTTGTCGGAGAACCTGTCCATTTTGTGGAGGGGATGAGGAATGGGTACATATTCTGGCCGAATGTACTCAATGGGAACATCTGAGAATAACGCTGTTTCCCTTTAAGGCAATTAGAGGTCGAGTGGCATTTTGGGATCTGTTTGCGAACCACACAGATTTCCTAGCCAAAGTGCGCGAAGCTAGAAGCAATTTATTTTCTGGTTGAAACGCAATAACTATTATCAATTCTCTCTCACAGTGATCCTAACGTAAATAAACAAATGATGTATTCTTCTGCAATTCAAGCTAACGTTGCAGGTATAAGCGACGTAATGACAAGAAAGCACCGGTAAATTCTGAGGTTAGGTTTAGTACCTCCGTTATTGCGAGTGCGAATACTTTTTGCACACCTTGGAAACACGTTTAAAATAATTGTTTTCTCGCCAGTGCTTAAAGGCTTGCCGGTTTCTGCTTTAAATAACATATCTCCAAAGAAACAGCAGCATTCATTAGCAATAGCTTTGATAACAAGCACAAACGGCTTACACCTTGCCTTATTTAAACAACCGTTGAATCAGGCGAGCTGCATCTTGTGAGTTGGAATGCATAAATTTGTAACTTCGAAAATAACTTCATTAAGTCACCAGTAATTAAATTAAAGTAACAAGTATTGATTTTTCATATAGTAGATGTTATTTATTACTGAATCCATCCTCAAATTTAGATTGCTAACATGGAACTACTTTCTTTGCGAGCATTGGTACTGTGGCTGCACACAGTATTGTTAATGACTTCATGTCGCAGGATCACTCTAAGGGTAAACAGGGTATATTGTAATTATAAATAATGTTATGTGTAATGTATCGGTAAATATCGTTCTTCCCATTTTAGTGCTTATTTATTATTATTAATATTGTTTTATTTGTATTATTATTATTTGTTTCCCTATCTAAATGTATACCATACTTAAGCATGCATGGTCTACGACTCATGAATAAAATATATATGTAATGTGTCTATAGAATTTTATAACAATAAAGATACACGTACTACTATTATATGTATGTACTTCTAAGTAAAAATGGTTTCCTGACTTTCATTACAATTCTAATGTTAAAATTGGCCACAAAAATTATAAAACTTATTTTTATTATGATAGAAATAAAATATGTAATTAATAATTGTTTTATAAATTTCTCTTATGAAATAATTTTGTTGCAGGTTTTGTTGTATATTTTATGTGCGATTTCCATTCTGATTGTCTTCTTGTCTAGTTCTTCCTTAATGAGAATATTCACACCTTTGAGCTTAAAAGTATTACCTTATTATGCCATCCATCACTTTGTCTGGGCTCCCGTTTCATTGTCAAAAAGTTTTAGTTCATACATTTTGGTTTAGTTTTTTAATGATAATGGAGTTGCAATAACCACTTTTAACAATTCTTTAACTTCTTTGTTGTAGCCGTTCAATTGTTTCAGGTACTCTGCTGTGTTTGGAATTTTGTTTATAATGTTCCTGCTCCATTCTTCCAAATAGTTTAGAAATTTGTTCAAAAACCAAAATGCAGCAGATGGCAACTAAAGTTGCCCAAGTCCTAATAAGGGATATTTTACCCTGAAATGTATTTAGCCAACACAATGTCACTTCTTTTACAACTTTGCATCCACTGTTAGTATTACTGTGTTTGAAACTGAAAAGTTTGCTTTACTCTGCAGATGGACGAAATAGAGCCCTTGCATGAAGTTTTTCTTTTTAAAATATGATAATATTCTGTATTGTTGAAAATTCTCTTTGGCAATAGAAGTCAAAAAACGTTCTTCGTACACTTACATAAGTTTTTAAGCCTCGTTGGAGGCAGTGACAGAAATACTGGAGCACTGCTAGAATCTGTCTTTTTGACTTCACAGCATGTTATAATAGCTTGTTCACACCACACGTTTCAAAAGTGAAAGATCAATACTTTTTAAAGTCAAGATTTTATCTCTTTTCTTCTATAGAAGACATTTTGAAAGAACTTATAGCGTGTAAATATAACATAGCTTGGTTCCCCTATACTTTTTTCATACCACCGTTCCGGCTTGCACTAGTTTACTTAACATTTTGTCAGCCCACAATCACACGTTTTAGCATCCAATTGTTCACTACCGCCACGGGTGGCCGAGATCATTATGCCGCGAACTCGTGAGTGGGAGATCTGGGGTTCGAATCCCACCAGGACCGCCCTTACTGACTGAGGTTTTATCCAGGTTTTCCTCATTCCTCATAAATGGCAAATGCCGGGGAGATACCCTAAACTTCCTTAAAAAGAATTCTTTCTCAATATATCATTTCATCTCATGTATCATCAGTGTCCACCGCCTGTGGTGCCTCATTAGTAAAAAAACCGCATTAAACACTACAAAATAAAAAATAAAAAATGTTTACTAGCTATGAGGGTTGCGTACTCAATAATAACGACCACGTTATTTTCTTTAGATTAATTAGTAACAGAGTTTATATCAATAAGAGATTGTGTGTGGAAGATAACGCGCTGATTAAGAAAGAGTGAACACAAAGCGCATAAATAAAGTTTTGTAGTTTCATTAAATGGTAATTCACAAAGCTAATTCATTTATATTATTGTAGAATGTAAAATATTAAGACTAAATATATGCATTTTAGACGTGTGTACTCAGAAATGTGCCCTGCGTTTACCTAAAGTGTATATGAAATTAATTTTGAAAGTTTTAAGTAGCGTACATTGTTATGTAAATCTCAGTGTTCTCTGCAACGGATTACAGCCTGGCTGTAGCAGCACTGCACTAATTTGAACCATATACCGCATATTTTAAGATAAAATTACTTCCCGTTTGGAAAAAGAAGGCAATTTACCACTACTGGTATGAACCACTATAAGTACCTATTAAATATACACATATTATATAAGATACAAAAAAAAACACACTTTTAAAAGTTTAAATCAATGATCTCTTAAATTGTTAGGCTTATTTAAAGGTATTTAAATTAAATTACGGTAAACATTGTAGACATTTATGAATATTTATAAACATCAGCATTATTTTTTATTGTGTGGATCCTTTGTACAATATCAGAAAATATACAATCTCCTGATGAATTAGCATAAATGTTATTTAATAAACATATCCACAAGTCTGATTCTATGTGCTCTTTTTTGGAGAAAAATTCAAAGAAAGAAAAGAGTTAGATGCTAAGTCCCCTTTTTGGCTCTGCACTTTGAGGTTAGAAAAATGACATTCTTTATACAATATTACAGGGGTTATTCTCATATGTTTATCCAAGTTAATTACTTGTCAGCTAAAATATTAATGAGCAAAGAAAGATAAAATAATAATAAGATAATAATAATAATAATAAGATAATAAGAATAAGATAAAATAATAAGAACTAAGTTTGTTAAGTTTAATGGTAATTAATATTAAACAAATATTAATGTCTGCAATGATCTTCAGAGACGCAAAGACTTCACCCGGCGGCATACGTATTGCTGAAGAGGTGCACGCAACCCTTTGACCTGAAGACTCCTTCTGGTGGAACCTATCGTGTAGAAGTTGGCACACCTGTCCAGATACCACTGTACAGCCTTCATCACGATCCAAAATATTTCCCAGAGCCGAAGAGGTTCGATCCTGAAAGATTTAGTGAAGAGAACAGAAACAGCTTTCCAAAGTTTGCATATCTGCCGTTTGGTGAAGGTCCGAGACTCTGCATAGGTAAGACGCTGATAGGTTAATGTAAAAAATTATAGTTTAATAAAGAATACATTTTTAATTACTTGTAGTAAAGAAAGTGTCATTGTTTGTTTGAATTTATGAGGGTTATGTCTGGATAAGAGATAGTTAACGTTTTTTTCCCTCTGTTTTTTTTTTTCTCTCTTTTTTTTTAAAAGCGTTAAGATTGAAAAACGTTAAAAGGCCAGACTTTTTGAGACTGTTTATTCTGTTTGCTAGTATAGGTTTATTGCTTCTTATAAAGCATTTCTTCAGCTCCAATTCTGGGTATCAATTATTTTACAGGTTTATTTCCATTAATTTATAAAGTGGTAAATGACATTGCAATAAGAGTATTATCTACAAGCAGCTAACAAATAAGATGAAACTTCTGGACAAATAAATACATTTGTTAGTGTTCGTATAGTAAGACGTGGTTGCAGTTAATGGCGTCATCAGGTGACCACCATTTGAGGCTGATGTCAGGTAATATGTTGTTGCTACATGGGACATGTTTCATTTGGTATGTTTCTCTTTATAGATAGCTAACCAACAAAAACAATACTCTTGAAAGCTTGCCATGTCGTACATGCGGAAATGTATACAATAAGTAAAGATACACACGTATCTGCCTAATATCCGCAAGGTCTCACATTTGATTCCCTTCAAAGAAGTGGCAGAGCCGAGGCTAAGATTGTTCCAGGTACAGACGCAGAGCTGAACACCTGACCTTTCAATGGCAATCCTCTCGGCAGGTCTTGGCCCGACAGACTGTTATCTTCATCGTTACTTCAATATCATTTTAAAAACTTTAATTTTTCTTCTTCATAAAGCGAGTTCGGATAGGATGCTGACTATTTACTATAAATCACGTTGATGCTCATGATATTGAACTATTTTTCTTTATATAATATGAAAAATGGGAAAAGAGAAAGCGAGCGGTAGAGAGTTATGGTAACACAGGTCTGAGAGAAGGAATGGTGAGATATTCTATATAGTGGATTGAAGATGCTCTGAATTAAATCACTAATTTATAATAATTTGAATACCAGCAGCACACCAGACGCCCATGTTCATACTTTAACTTAATTGTTTGGAGCAACGCTTGAAAATTTCTCCCTGATTTTGCTTGAGGTCGTCTCAATTCTTTCACTGTAAAGTTGACAGAAGAAGAAGTCTAATGCAGTAAGGATTTCTTGAGGGACTCGGGACAAGCTGATTTCTGCCAATTCATCGTTATGGAAATCAATGGTTCAACTTTTCTCACAGACGATTTGCGATTTCCATCTTGTTGAAAGGTGATTTGCAACTCACGTAGTTACTTTGCATTTGTTCGATTTGAGGAAAAAGAAAGTTCTATGGCATGTCCATGCAGGCAATGAAGTTGAGTGTTTGTTTCAACGAAAAATGATGAACAAACCTTTTAATTGTGCATTAGGCCACACCAAACTTTGGAAAATCTTGAACTGTTCGTGTGCCACACTTGGATTTTCCTAACCGCAAATTTGGCAATTGTGCTGATTTACACATTCGCTCAAATGAAATGTCGCTTCATCCTAGAGGAGGATATTCTGTAGAAACCCTGTCTCAAATCACGTCTTTGTAGTATGCAAACAGCGAACTCAACGTTTGATTCCTTGCAAGAGTTGAATTTTATAGGGAAGTAACTTAACCTCTTCTGCACGACGTCACGCTCAGTTGACTCGGGACTTCTGAGGTCTCCAAATACAGGACTGTCAGATTTATTCAACACTTTCTTCTGATGTTCTTGGCATTCCTGATGTTTTTCCCTTTCTTTACATTACCCCTCTCCTGGAACTGTCTGTGCCATTGTCCATTATTGCTTTAATGCAATGATTACTTATTGCGCTCTCATCTAAATCGATGTTTATGAAAAGCACTAGTTTTTTCTTGTGAAGCAAAACCACCGAACACATCTAATCTGATTGTTTCCATGCTGACTGATTTATTTCATTAAGGACATATTATTTTTCAACATACTTGAGCATGTAGCAAGAAACAGATTAATTTAAGAACAATGACTTTATTATGATGACGACATATACACTTTTTGTTATTCTTGGCGATGCTAATGCATAAAATAATATTTCACCAGATGGCACTAGAGATAATATAATATATATGCTTTTTCTAGGAATGCGATTCGCTCTCATGCAAGTGAAGGCAGGAATAGCTTCACTCGTTCATCATTTCGAGATTCATCCTACAAGACGCACAGCTGAACAGGCTGATTTGGACCCAAATTATATATTGCATTATATAAAAGGAGGCATTTGGCTGAATTTTCAGAAGAGAAAATCTTAAGATGAATACTATTTTTTATATATAACTCTGTAAATATAAAATAAATACATAATGTAAAATGCATAACAATGTTTAAATTGAATATAGTTTTACTTGGTAAGAAAATAATAATTCGCTTTGAAATACATACTAATACAATATATTTCTTTTAATTACTCCAAAACTCCTAACCGCACTTTTGATAGGAATAGAAGTTTACCATTTTCCGCTTTTAAGTGTTTTATAAGGAATAAATACATAACTAACTTTTTATTGCACAAGCATATGCATTAAAGATGAAACATTTTTCATCTTTAAAGATGCAGTTTTTCTTCTTGGTACACAGATTTTAGAGGTTATGAATGGCGTACTTTGAGCCTTTTATATAGATTAAGTAATACTTTTGAGTTTTACCTTTGTTTAGAAATACAGCATTCCGCAAAAATCCCTATCCCTTAAAAAGCAATATCTTAAAAACAAAGTGGATAACTGTGCTCCTGATTCGTGCTAATTAAAAAGCTGGTATGGGCATTTTCAGCACTTTAATACTTCCTTTTTAAAAATCAAATTAATGGAAAAAGGAATAAAAGTTACGAAGGAAAAAATAAACGTCAATGTTGAAAAAAATCATATTGGAAAAGTGAGAGACACATCCATTACCGAAATATTAGTGTAACTGGATAAATATTTTCACGACTATAAATCTATACTTGCAGAAGGATCAGAATTTTGCCCGCAGCAAAACATGCATAATATTAATTTCGAAAAAAAAGCTAACTTAATAATTCGAATTAGTTGCAGTTAAAAAAATCTAATATATTTAGGGGTGTCCAATGATTCTTTTTGCTTTGCGATTTTCCTGTTTTCCTCGGATTTTTATTTTCTATCAGAAAATATGTTAGCACAGAGGTAAAAGATATACAAATAATATACAGTGTTCCTGGATCGTTCGCTATTCATCATGGTTCAATATGAAATCCTAATGACAGCATAATAAATGGCCATAGTCGATGGTATAAGAATTCTACTGTTTACCATTACATTAAGCAGAACAAGTTGCCTCTGTTTCTTTTTATTTTTATTTAAAACTGCCTTTTGCTAGTACTGTGAAGCCGGAAATAAGGCTGCCTTTATTACATTAATACTTGAGGCTGCAGAGTTATGTTTCTAAAGGCATTAGATTTGATAAGAATAATTATTATGTATATATAATGAAATAATTTAGAGATAGGTATAACTGAAATTGATATAATTTGTAACTTGTACTTATATGTATGTCATGTGGCTGGTGATTGTATCTTACAAAAGGGTTTTGTATACATTTGAGGTAAAAGATGTGAGAAAGAGACAGAGATGTATACCTGACGACTCGTCCGCTGACCGCTCCTTAGACAAGGCTGAGAAAAGGGTAAAATATCCTTTGTCAGGTCACGAAACTTCTGCCCATGGAATACTTAGGAGTTCACAGTAAGAAATCATATAGCTGTAACGGTACAGTTTGAATTTGAACAAAGTCAGATATAGCAATAATTTAAGAGAAAACGGAAATGTCAGGACGGAGACGAAAATGATTTATTACAGGAAAGCCGGGGGTACAAGGTATTAAAGCCGCCCATAAGTACGTACATTATCTCTGAGAACATTTGGCAATCTATAATTAAGGAAGGAAAAAATATGTTACTTCGGAAATCAAGCATGGAAAGTGCCGAAATTTATGACAGGCTGTTCTTGGAAAATTCAGGCTCGTGGGAAGATATTGTAGATCAGGAGGGGGAGAATAATTCTGGCCAATGGGCATCGGATGAAAGTCAACGTATAAGGAGAACTTAGATACAAATAAATAATTTTAAGATAGCCAATGATGAACATATAACACGGGAATAGGATAACATACGAGGGAATTTAATTTAGCGAGAGGCGTGGCGATGTTGTAGAAAACACGAGTACAGAATCAGAAGATAGTCATACGAAAGTAGTCTAAAGGTGATACGAAGACAGGCAGTCTAGATCTTTCGAAAGCAGTCAGTGTAAGTCATTCTAATTCCTTCGAAGTTCATTCTAAGTAGATTCTCAAGTCAGTCTAAGGAATTCTCAGTTATTTTAAAATCATCGAAAGCAGTCAACCTAAGAAATTCTAAGTCCTTCTAAGGTGATTCTAAAGTCAGTCTAAGTGAGTAGTCAAGTTAGTGACGAGCAGTCAGGAAGTAGCTTCAATATTTTTATATGTGAATAAAATATTAGGAACAAGTCAACCTGGTGTATCTTTTGGGTAGTCAATTTCTGGTTTCCGTGGATCTAAACTGATCCACGAAACACTCCAGCGAACCCTGAGACCAAATTTAACAGAACTGGAGCAGACGACGCCATCAACGAGCAGCTCGGGTAAACATCGAGACCACGACCACCAGCCCAGCAGTCCACAATTTACGCCTACGCCCCCGCATACTCTATAATTCCTGCCCCAGCTGTCATTCCTTACGAGGCAAGGAATTTGGTGTACTATCAATGATTTCTGATTGTGATTTCGATATAACCGAAGTATGTTTATTTTGTTAATTGCGATAGTCCATTATGTTAATAATATGAATACTAATTAAATATTTCATAAAACCAACAACAATAACAACAACAACAACAATAATAATAATAATAATAATAATAATAATAATATACCTCGTCCATTACAAATCTGTTCATCCTGGTGGTTTAGTGGTAACCATATTTGCCTCGTAAAGCGGGTTCAATCCCGGCCAAAGCCCATGGATTTTTTCGAGAATAAATATCCGAAGTATGGCTTCCTTCGGAAGGGAAGTTAAAGCCGTGGGTGTCGTGTCTTAGATTTAGGGAACGTGAAAGAACCTCAAGCCCGTAAAGATGCCTCTGAGCAAAATTTGTCGATCTTTTTATGCTCTGAATTGAATTGGAAGCTGATGACCCGAGATGTTAAAGCTGCTCAAAGCATTAAAAAAAAAAAAAAAAAAAAAAATTAATAATAATAACTATACATACAAACTGTGCTTTCTGTGCATGTGGTTAAAGTGGCAGGATGCTAATGAAGCGGTCTCGAGTTCGGACCCCGCTCCCATTACCTTAAATGGATACTTATATCTACGTGTTTATGTCATATTTCTAGGATTGTCTTATTGTCTTATTATTCTTGAGGAATACCTGTCCAAAATATTCCTATTGGGTATAAAAGAGATAATTAAGTCGTATGAAGGCGTTTTACAATGGTAACAATACCGGAACTCTACGTGCGCCAAGGATTATTGATGGACACCAGGAAGATGTTCTGTCTTTACATCGCGAAAACCGCCACATGAGCTTCAAACAAGCCGCATTCGGTTTAGGATTCAGTAAGATTCCATTCATCCGATACTCCAAGGACAGAAGTGATAACCATAAAAACTTCAGTTGTTTTGAACGTTAGCATAAAATTGCTTTCAAAACAGAATACCCGTTTCAATGCGATAATACGCTGTCTCCAACAATAACAACAACCGATCTCTTCCGCCAAGTTCTATAGTCAGATTGAAGTAACTTCAGCACTTCTGACGGCGTAAACCGGCACAACCTGGTGCAATGGGCAGATCAATCCTCGATTTTTCCTGAGCATCATTCGATAGAGTGTATGGCGTGATTTAAGTGACCCTCTTATCGGACTAGTCTTCCTGTAAGACGATCTCAATAGAGAATATCTTGGACTTCTGCAGATGGATGGCGATCTTTTAGATGATGTCCTGCTGCTCACTGGTGACAGGTGGATGGCGCATCAATTGACGGTTTGGTAAAATGATGAATGCTCACCTTGGTGACAACAATTTCTCACGTTAAATTCTGCTATTTTGTTAATTCATACTCAACAGGACCGAGAGAGGATTTCAATAGTAGAAATAAGCAGCGATGAGACATAATATACAACTTTATTCGCGTCCTCTGGTGTTTTGCGTACGATAGACTTGTCATGACGAATACAAGTTCAGCTGCCGCATGTGGAATATGACTTTAGGACAGATAGCAGCTGAATGCAATGAAAGTTTTAGTGCTATTAATAATATAATTAGAAGGAAAAGGCCAATTTCAACTCAAAGGAAAGGACGATGTGGCCAAAGAAGAAAAACGTGAAAGAACTAGAAGAACTAGAACTAGAACTAGAAGAAAGAACTAGAACTAGAACTAGAATAATTAAATCTTAAATTTTTAATTTACAAAATATTTTAAGGCTGTAGGAGTGAAAATCGATGCTTCAGCAGTGCGTAGGCGGCTTCTAGAAGCTGAAAAGAGAACTCAAGACCGGTCAGAAAACAGCTAATGACGAGTCCTTTGAAGAAAAGGAAATTGGCTGGGTCAGGAAGTATCAGAACTGGACACAAGAAGAGTGCAGAAGGGTTCTTTTTTCTGACGAAAGTTGTTTTGAAGTGCAGGGGTTGAACGTCTTGCATGTAGGAGCCATGGAGAAGAAATCTCGCCGAAGCACACACACACACAAGGCAAATAGAAGACCATTTGGGGCTGTTTTGCATTCACATACATGAAATATTTGATTCCAATTGAGGAATGATGAACAGCTACAGATATGTCCAAAGGGCCGCTCCAGAATTGAAGAGATTGACAGAGGAGCTGAGCATTAAAAAGGGGATTTTCCAGCAAGATCTTACCCCATGTAATGCATTGAAGAATGTTAAAGACTTCACATGGCGATAAATGACTTTCACTGTTTGGGCTGACCTGGAAATTTACCGGATCTGAACCATATAGAGAATCTTTGAGTCATTGCCAACAAACGGACGAGAAAAATGGACTGCACCACCAAAGAAAAGGTCATTACGCTGCGATAAAAGTGTGGTTTCATGACTCAGAAGTAAGTGAAATATGTGAGAAATTTATTGACTCTATGTCAAGTCGGGAGAAAGTGGTAATTAAGCCAAGGGTGAGAGCATTAATTGCTAAAAATACTGTTCAATAAAAAGTAACATAGAAATAGAATAATATATTTGTTTACATTAATTTCCACAAAAGTGTAGATATAAACTTAAGGGCTTTGTTGTTAGTCTGTCGGTCGTCATATATTTACATGAATAATATTGCCTTATATTATTTTTGACACAGTATTTACAATGTTAAAAAAAAGAAGAAAAGAAATATACCCTTACAATTAGTGGTTGTTTCTGCTTTACTATATGACGATAATACCTAAAAATAAATAAAAGAATGAAAGTTGTAAGAAGAACAAGCGTAATGAAGACATGTTCAATAAACGAAGACAATCAAAAACGCTACAAAACTGTTGCAATATAAAAAGAAAATATTTGACAAGACTTCACAAAGTAGCACAAGGTTGAGACCGTAAGAAATAAGCAAGATAGAAAAACTGAAAAACATAACTATGAGAATAACATAGGTAAAGACTTAATTCTGCAAGATGAAGCTCAGTGCTTGCCTGCAACCCCAATTGTGGCACTTTTGGGAGGAAGGGATGAAGTAAGAGGGAACACCTGGAGACCAGAGTCCAGAGGTGATGAGTACGTAGATGGATGGGATCACCGATAATGTTCCCAGACTCAAAAACCCGACGCCCGTGGAACTTTCTCCCCAAGAAGTTCGCTCACCTCCTAACGACCGCTTCCACTCCTGGTGCCGGGGCAGGAACTTTTCCAAAGAACAAGCCAAGGGCGCAACACACATAGCACTAGTAACCTTGCCTGGCATTTTGTAGGAATGAAATGCAATGAAAATCGAAAAAAATTATGTGGAAAGGAATAGCAAATCACTGCATTTGCCTAAGTGACCTAGGGATAGCACATAAAAACAGATGGTCGGTATCAAAGGACTTTAACTGCGGACTTCCTGAATGCGAGTACCACCTGAGAACCACGCGAAGTAAACATTTGGTGTGCAGTCATCTATTTACGCACTTACATGAAATGTTATCTCTTATCAACAAAAGTATGACAAACATGTGATTATTTAACAAGGATTTATCATTAGCTTGAGGATGTTGCGCTTCAGTTTGTTTTCAAGCTGCGCAGGGAGACAGTACAGCTGTCACACAGTCAGTCGGTCAGCACTTCGGCTCACTCCCTGTGTGCCAATCTGTGCTGTCAGTACTCGGAGCAAGTTGCTCACTTGTTAAGTAGCAGTCACACGCTTCTTGTACTGATCAGATCTTCGTTTACTCAGGTAAATACATAATAACCATATTTTATTAATTTATCTACTCTGATATAAACTGTTTAGAATCATTTATATAAACAATTTTATACCCTGTGCTGTAATAATGTAACACATAATGATATAAAGACGACTCTTGGTTCTTAAAATTTATTTCTTAAACATTTTACTGCTATCTCTGAGTGTATAAGTTTTTTATTATATGATCATTTTCGTTGCTATGGAACGTATGTTTTGAGTTCCCTCTCAATCAATATAATAGTTATGGAACTCTACAAATTCTTTCTCAATTTCCTTACTGCGCGAATGTTTCCAGCTTTAACGACTGTGCGAGGACAGCAGAAGGGAGGAGCATCTTTTAATGACACTAATTTGCAAGAGCGGCAAATGGGCGGGGGTGGGGGTACTTAAAATATACGTTAAATTTTATGATATTTCTTCAGAAAAAAAAAACGGTTTTTGAAATAGTAGAAAGCTATAAAGTCTATCTAGAATGCCCTATACGAGATGGAAAGGAATTAAGCGCCATAGCTTAACAGGATAATTCGAAACATTTTTCTAATATGAACTTGGCTGTGACGTGCTGCTTAGAAAGAAATGTGCTGTAGTACTAGTACGTAATATATTACAACTCACTTATTGAATATACCAACGGAAATAGAATAAACAAAGTCCTTTGCTATTTTTTCATAACTCAAAAAATTTTGACACTAATTCACCTGTAAATGATTATGTAAATAATTTGGCTTTGCAAAATTAGGTTTGATATCAATGAGCTAAACATTGTTCCCATAACGTCGAGAATAACAAAATTAAATAAGTGAGCATCGCTGGTTGTTATCTTGTTTTCTCAGTGATGTTATACAAACAAACACACACTCAGTATCTGCATTCAGTGAATACTAAAAATATAAGCAAACCTTGTAGAGCATGAAACAGCTTTTCTATATGTTTCGAGATAAAACATTTATTTTCTCAAAAACTCTAAGAGTTACAGAAAAAGATGTTTAGACATTTTGTTCCCTTTACTACTCTGTATTACCAGGCACTTATCTCCCTCCCTCCAGAATAAATAACAAAAAATATGCAGATTATTTACCATCTCGCGTAAACGGGAGGTTTGCTGTTCGATTTCTGCCAGGGACGTAGGTTAAGCCTGGCCATCTGGAAATTGCTTCCAAATATCATTTCATTTCATTCAAGTTTGCTTTATTTAAGGTCCAAGTATTGTGTTTGTTACGAGTGAATGAAAATAAAGAAAAAAAAAGTTTGTATTTTATAATGATAACAAATGAGTGTTTATTCAACATATTACGTGCTTAAAGAAGATAGCGAAGTAAACTAAGTAACCGTTATTATTATTATTATTATTATTATTATTATTATTATTTGTTTTATTTACGGACGCTCTTTAACATCTCGGGTCATCAGCGTCGCATTCAATTCAGGGCGTGAAACGGCCGACAATTTCTTTTTTCGGGCTTGAGGTTCTATTTCGTGCCGTACATGTACGACACGGGAAGTAACCATCATTAAACGTTATTCCAAATTGGTAAATTTTCTTAGAAATAGTTTCTGTGTGAAGTATCATGTATATCAAGTAACTTCTGACGATGAAAAGCATAACATTCATGATATAATTTATTTTTGTCACACTTGTAAATTAGTTTCTGAGCATATATTTCCTGTTCTTCTTAATATTGAACATTCAGATTTAAGAAAATCTAACATATTTTAATAACATGATGTATTGTAACGTGGTTTCCATGGATTTCACATATTTCACCTTTTGTTTGCACTCTCTGATTACGGATAATGCTATCAGTAGATACAAATTCATAGTTTATATCTAATATCTTTAATAAACTCACTATCGTTTCTCCACATCACTGAACCTTTACCCCACCAGCCAGCACTGCTATGAACGTATTGGTTCAGCTGTACGACAAGGGAAGGCTAAGAAAGCATTAATTAAAGATCTAATTTAAATTAATATTTTATTGATAATTATTCCTGAATAAATAGATATGTATCATGAAAAGTTTGTTTCATGTAATTATTTATTTACCTAAATTATTTATACTTTAGATAATAGAGCTAATGCATAGGTTTTTAAGGATAAACGTTTCATGAGACCATTTTCGTGGTCAAGGGGTAGCATTTGCGATTACTAAACTGGAGATCTCGGTTCCTTTCACGGCCAGGTCAAGCTTTTAAGTTTTAATAGGCATTAAATATAGCTCTCCTATGCGAATATAGGAATATTATTGCTTTATAGATAACCCTTTTTTTAATTGGAGATATATTAACGCCTCAACAACATTCTCTTCTGTTGTATACATTGAATCCTCTATTAATTATATTTCAAGTGATAATATTCATATTCGCTTTCTAAGAAAATTCCAGAAAATTCCTTTGAACAACTTACGTTATCTAAAATGCATCCTGAGTTATTTGCTTCTTTTCCAATGTAGGTTTCTCTAGTTTCAAGGATGGATGTTCCTCTGCTGGACACCTGGTGGCCTCTAGTCGCCATTTTGTGTACTGGCTTTTTCTACCTTTACGGTACGTGGACTTTTGACTACTGGAAGAAAAGAGGCGTGCCGTTTGTGAAGCCACAATTTCTTTTTGGAAATCTCCGGGACGTTATATTGTCCAGAAAGTCAATGGGAGATGTTTATGATGACCTCTACTGGTAAGTGTATTGTATTACTGTTTCCTTATACAATTTGATTAATCATACTGCAATTCGACATTTTTACTTAAGTTATGTTTTGTTTGAATTACAGCGATCCATTTATATTACCTTTCTTTTTTCAAATAATATGTACAAGGTGACTAAAATATTTACATAAACTTCCGAAAATGTCTGCTTTTTGAGTTATAATCAATGTTCAAATTCATCTCCAAAAAGCAGATGTCATGCTTTATTTCAAACTGATCTAATAGAGTAATCAATGAAAATACTGCAAAAAATAAATTAAAAATATAAATAAGCTTTAGTTTATTTGTTTATATAGGTGGAATTTATAAGTGTTCAAATGTTTAATACACGTCGGATATAAGTTGTAGAAATCTAAACACCTTACTGTTCATTAAGCATCTCTTCATTTTCACAGGTATTACATTAACCAGGGTTCCATAAAGAAAGTGGATTAAGACCAGGTTAACGAGGAATTGTTGCTGCTCTACCTATTCATTTTATGTGTGTATATCTCGTCTCATAACTAAAATGTCTACAGATCCGTTTTTTATAAACCACCTTGGTCTTATTCCACAAAAGTATGGTCTGATACATAAAGATATATTAGTGGAAGTCCTTGTAAAGTATGGTCTTGTACCTTAAGTTCCCCGAAAGAAGTGCAACGCTGGTAAATTTATAGTAAAAAGGTACAAGTGACGTTATATAAGAGCAAGATGGAAGAACAGCTGTTTTCCATACGTCACCATATCTTGAATTAGGTTATGTGCACTCTATAGGGATTTTTAATGCACAAATTGAATTATTATCATTCCTGGTAAATGACAATAATCCATTTCTCAGATTTAATGATAATTTAAATACTTAATTATGCATTTATCGATCTTTACGTACAAATAATTCACTTTGAGACGACGGTCACTTACATTTAGGAACATCAATTTCAGTCTCGAGAGATAGTCGAAGAAATCGAGCTTCACTATTGCTCTCGGTCATTTATTTTATTAGTCCATTTGATAGTTTATATTTATTGATTTGTTTATATTGCTTAACAATTATTTTGGTCAACTGATTCCCTAAATCATTAAAATATACGTTCTCATTAGTAACAACTTGATAAAATTTGGGTGAAAAGAGAGTATTTTAAAAGAGAAAGAAGAACGAAAAGAAATTATTATCGTAGCATGTAGCAAGAATTTTAAAAATACACTAACAAAGAATTTGGTCTGAAATATGTATTTTGAACAGTAAATGCCAATATCAGTCATAAGCCGTACTTTATCAATGTACACAAATATTTATTCCATCTTTATACACATTCCCAATCAACATTATATTAATTTTCGATAATACTTAGCTCATTTGAGTCAATTGATTCCCAAAATCATTAAAAATATAATAAATATTGTGCTAGTATTTGAAGTTACCAATATTCCTACACTTGTAGAGAAATTTATACAAATTACCAGTACCCGATTAATATTGACACTTCTGTGGAACAGAAAAACTAAAAATGACTTGTACATTTGTAAGCATGGAGTAATAAATTACATAATTAGCAGGAACACTTGTGGAACAGAATTTTACTAATAACTACAAGTTACAAGACCATTTGTAATGTGTTTTCTGGAACAGGGCCCTGGTGTTTCTTATTGTCAGATGCATATTATTTAGCAGTGTGAAAAGTGTTTATAAAGAACATATAAATACCTTGTCTTTAAGCTGGTGGTTATTTTTTGAAGAATATTCAAAGCCAATTTTTACTACTGTAGCATCACAGGCTATGTAGTTAATAGCACTTGCGAATGACCTTGTACAGATCTGCGCGAGACAATTGTAGGAAATTGCTGGTCGTGGTATCTCAGCTTCCTGATAGATGAGAGCGTACAGCTGTACAATAAATTGTGTACTTGTCTGTGATGATCTAACATTTGCAAGGAAGCTACGTCAACCTATGGTTACTCGTTATCACTTTCTGCACCTGTTTCACTGTTCTTATCAGTCACTGTTATCACCTAAATAACCACTAATTGCCAGATGTTCTTCTAAGAGATCATCCAATTCAAAATATTCTTTTTCTGCGCTCTTCCTCTTTTCACAGCAGTCTTATCAATCCTCTTTCGTAATTGAGGCATTTTTTTCAAATATAATTTTATAACATCCTCCTTGCTTAACGTGACATTGTGTTCTGCAATCCAGTTTTTCTCTATGCCCCATATTAACTGTATGGGGTGGCAGACGTGTGATTGTATGAATTTTCTCTGCTAAAATTGAATTAATTTTGTATGTGATGTCTTTGGATTTAACTTTTATTTATGAGTTTGTATAGTTTTTATTTTGTTAAACTATTTAAGTTGTCAATTTCTTGAAGCTGTTGTTCGGACATATGGTTAGTAAGCCAGTATTCCTTACAGATTTACGAATGTTGGTATTTGGAGAAGGATTAAGCATTGCATTATGATACGGTACATTGTCGGTTAGAAGGACACTGTGAGGAGCAAGATTAGGAATAAGTCCTTCCTTTATCTACTTAGCACAATTCATATAATGATAATCACTACTTTACTGATGTTAATTACTCTTTGGGATTTAAGAGGCCAATACTAACTTTCAGTCATCTTATGAGTCAGAAATGTTTAAAATTCAAGTTAAAATTAAGATTTTAAAGGTGAAACAGATCTAATTAATTCAATTTATTCATTTAAAATTCAACACACCGCTAATATTCTCATACCTTTTATGGCATGCTTTGAAACAATTAGAAATAGTATGCTAGCGGTCCTGGAAGACGTGCTGGAAACTGTTTTTTGACATCGTCCTCAGAACCTCCCCACGTTCTTCGCGACAGCCATGGATGGACCAAAATCAGCCTACTTCATTTGAATGTCACTGAGGTCATCTTGCGGCATCGACATCAGGCTATGCCAATTGGCTTCGATTATTTCGATTGATCCACTTTCTATTCATACGATAAAAGTAGCATTTGGAATGGTGGTCTTTTGATTCTCTACAAACAAATAAATTACTAGGATAGTACATTTCCCCATTGTCGCAAATGCCCTGTTAACTTTTACATACAATAACGACTTATCCTGCTGCTATATTTTGTCATAAACATAACTCTACAAAGTGTGAATGAGTTTTTCCGGATGTACTAATCTGGATAGTTTATGTACAGTCACGAATTTACGATGTCAATATATGCAAAAATCCCTATTTTGGTTTCCGTAGTTGCATCCATATTTGGTAAGGGTGTAAGAACTTATGCTTTATCTTTAAAACAAAATGGATATCATTTTTGTAATCAGCGGCCCTAACATAGCGAATAAAACATTCAAATTCCATAGCACCAAATCACAATTTATATTTTTTGGTCAGTGAATCATTAGAGTGCATGGTGAGGGAAACTATTATATTTTTCATCTAAATGAACTTCCAATCAACTAACAATTTATAAACAAAATAACAGGCGCTTTACCATTTATTTTTATATTTTTCAGCATAAAATACATGGTGTTCATTTCTACTCAAACATTTACTCATAATTTTAGGAAACTGGATCCACATCCATACGGTGGTATCTTCAAGTTTAGGCAGCCCACAGTTCTCATCAGAGACCCAGAACTTGTAAAGCTGGTACTTGTAAAAGATTTTCCCAGTTTCCAGCAGAACGACATTGACGTTGACATCGATGTAGACCCCATATTTGGTCGAAATCCTTTTGTATTGCACGGCGAGAGGTCAGTTGAACATAATTCTCTTTGCTTTTTGATTGAAGAAGGGAAAGCTGCCTTTACTTTATTGTTTTTTGACATAATTTTTTACAATTTTACGAACATTATCTATTAATATATCTTTATTTTTGCATGCATGTTAAGCTATTCTTGAAAATACCCAACAAAATTCAGTTAGGAATAAATCATTGTGAAAGGTGTAGCCTATTATGAGAATGAATAATGCATTTATTTGAAAAAAGTAGAAAAGAAACTTTCCAATACAAATGTATTTTATAAAAAACACGATAAAAATAATTCTGCATTAAAATCTGAGCACATTTGTAGCAATAACGGAGAGTAATTTCTATAAAAAAATGAATGGAGATCTACTTTTGAGTTAATCACTTTGTAGTTTTTCGATAAAATCTTATTGGTTCTTAGAAAACAAAAATAACTTGCTAGAAAAAATATAGAGCAAAAAGCAATAACCTGAGTTATGTGTATAAACCAACTTTAGTTACTTCTAGTTTTTCTGGCACGTGTTTTTATCAACGCGAATTAAAACTGTGGTCACTGATGATGCATGAGGTGTTATGATAAATTGGGAGAGCATTTTTTTATCATATCTGATGATGGCAACAAAGAGTTCCAGGTCTAATTTTAGGTTACTTATTGATAAACTCTGCCAAAAAATCTCATTCACAGAGAACTGTCTTGGTAGGATTCGAACCAGAGATCTGTCGTGTCTATAGAAACTTTTAATAACTATATAAAACATATTATGAACGTATTACATAAGAGGCTCTTTATTTAATGCATTAAATTAAAGGAATTTAACGCCAAAACCTAAACAATAATTCTAGTCACAGTTTCTGGTAACTTATTGCTTTAATTTATGGGAGTTCATATTTTTTACTTTAATAATGGATAATAAAATGGTAACCAATAATTTTCTGTCGTAATTTTTATTCAAGAGATGGAAAGTTCGATGTAAATTATTTTAAAGAATCTATTTGTGCTGACAAAACTGGATTTACCAAATACAGTAATTACAATTAATATGTACTTACAGATGTTTCGTAATCAAGTAATCGTTTCTCTAAAGCCGTAAGAATTACACGAAAAGTATCAATATTCTTATTATCTTTATTCTGGTTGCGATAAGCTTTTAATATGTGTTAAACCTTAGCGTAATTCTCCGTAGTTGAGACTAAAGAAACTTTGCTATCATAATAATTTTGTACGCAGATGGAAGTCTACAAGAACGCGCATAACTCCTGCGTTTACCTCAGGAAAGCTGAAGCCAGTCTTCCCGCTTGTTGAGGAAGTGTGTAAGGAGCTCAATAATACTGTTGAAAAAATGAAATACGGAGGTTAAGTATTAATCATATTATTCTTAATTCAAAAATACCTATACTTAGATAAGTTTCTTTGATGTGGCATGCCTTTATACCTTACTGTTTAGTGTATCAAGACCATCTTCATCACCATAGGATATAGTTCACGTTTTCTGATCTAAGCTGCCATCTCAAAATTAATGAGTTAGGTAGGCCTCCAGGTATCTCTTTCTCCGCACAATGGACAAATTCTTTCCCCGAGAACATTAACTGTTTTGCTTCCTTCCCAAGCCCCTAATCTGAATCATGCGAGACCACTTCTTTCTTCTCTAAAACACAGATATCTAGATAATCCCTTCCCCCACACCGGATGTATTTGAGTCTGCAGGCTAAGCGATACTTTTTTTGCGCATTGAGACAAAATATTTTGTCTATCTATATCTCGCAAACATCTGTTAACTATTTTCCAACTATTACATGTAATGTCTTCTCCCCATAACCAAATATACCCCAATCCAATTTTGTCTAACGCAACTGAGGATAGCTCTTTGTTCCTATAGGCGCAGATTATTGTTTGAAATTGACAGTCCTTTAACTTCTAAAACGCAACCACAAGACAATTAGAATAAGGAGGTAGACCATTCCTTTGCTCTACCGGGAGAGTTTAACATTAGCACCATAGCAGTCGGCATCAGTGTTTGATGCTGGCGCGTAGTATTAAGCGTTCTTTAGACCTAAAATAGAAGAATGAAACAACAAACATGTTTCATGTTACATTCTTCAGGTCGCAATTCTTCAGGTATTATTCAGGTATTACACATTTACAGTTAAAACCATCTGACTGCGTTATTGTGCATATATACTTGCTCATTGTAGCTCAAGAAAATGACGATGAAGTTCATTTTTCACAGCGTGTTTTCCGATTATCTCAGTTTTAAGATTTTGTTCATATTCTTTATCCTCATGTATATTCTTGTTCTCAGGTAGAGAGAAATCACTCTATGGTATATTTAGGGAACTTTGAGCCTAACTTTTGCATCATTCCTTTACACTTAGTTAATTGTTGTTCATGAAAACTATAATATATCTCCTTGAATTCCTTTAATATACCGCCAGCCTCTGGAGATTAGGGATATCCAGGCAACACCGTCCGTATCATTTGACTCTAGAACTCAGTCCTATGTCCTATAGTGCGGGACACTTTATAACCTAGGGACTCCAGGGAATACAGACACAGAAGCTGTGGCCAGATAGGTCGAGTGGCTCAGTTTTAGACCAATGGCACAACAAGCCACGATCACTCACTTTATAGCATTTTGGCTTTTTAGCTTGCTTGATGTTCTTCTGCATTAATCAAAAATATTTGCGTTTTTCATCTTAAGATGAAAAGATGTATATACTTGCATTGGTTGTCTGACACTTCTTTCATTTGTTTGGACTGCTACACAAAATATTTTATTTTATAGTGTATCATTTGGCACAATCGTTTTAAATGGAATTTTTCTTTCCATTCGTTCATATTCATTGCTGGTAGCTGTTGTTCTAATATGCAACAAGTGTTTAATATCCTTACATAGACAATTTAACAACTATGCGGTGCTTATTCAAAATACATGCGGCACAAATCGGATCTCAAATATAGCAAAGAAACATATTAGTATTTGCGACCGTTAGTTTGGTGGAAAGTTCTTTGTTCTGTTACATTTTTTATACTTGCGTAACATTCCATTTATCACAAAACGTAATAAAAAAGGCGTATGAAATAATTAAATATAAAATTTATCAGAACTGGTCGTAAATACGACACAATATCATCAGATGTTGAAATCAAGGGAGAATTGTGGCATGCCGAGAATGCAGGATGTCATTTAGTGAAATTAGTGCTCGTGTTTGTCGAAATGTGTTCATAGCGAAAATCAAAGTAGGACAAACACACATACGTGAAGGTTCCCGTTAAACAACCGAAAGAGGAGAAAGACGTACTTCACGCATGTCTATTATGAACACACGCAATATGTTGCAATTTTAATGACTGGCAAGGTATTCCTAAGTCGGTAAAAGTAACACGCAATTACTAATAGTATTTTCAAGAAATACACGGCCTGAGGGTCCCCTACGATCCCCCCAAAATTAATAAATTTTAAATGTATATAAAGGAGGTAGACCTGCACAAGTTCTAAAACAATTTTGTTTGTTCCAGAGCTTGCAAACTGCAAAGGTTTAAGAATAGAAAGATAAATCAAGGTTCTTGAGAGGATACAACCATAAAACGGAGGGAGATAAAGTGATTAACAGAGAAATAGCGATGAAAGAAGTAGCATTCTATATATCACAGTATCACAAAGCGGTCCGCGTGACAGAGCAAAGGCTTGCAGTCAACTAATATTAAGCCCTAGCTAGGATGAATGGGGAAAAATTTTCCCGACTAATTTTGTAAATAATAAGTAGAGCAAATATAGAAAACTAGTTAATGCCACTAAAATAGGCATTTAACCTAGTCGAAGACTAAATTGATATTGAGAGCCGCACTAACTACAAATATATAGAGAGCAGTTTGTTTTTTGAATGGGCTTTCTAGTTTCCTTGAAAAAAATGGAAAATCTACGTACAGAACAGCATTTCTATTAACATGAATTTTTAATGTTCATGAAATTGGAGTGTCCTGCATTCATGTAAGTTCCAGATCCAAAGTAAAGCAATAGGTAGGAAACTATCTTGCGGAGTATGTATTTCTTCTATGATTTTCGGATAATAGCTATTTTTCCGCTGTTTATCTTGAGTGAATGATCGACTCAAAATCGATGCACGTGCCGAAAGTATAACGGTCATGCAGAAGTTGTTCTCCAGAACTTTTTCGTCCATCCATGGAAGAGACAAGTTAATGTTCCTTCAGCATAGCAGCACGTTGAGCTGCCATCTTACATCTAACATGCTCCAACCGTCTTCATATACCGTCACTTGAGGATTTCAGAATGTGCTGACGCAGGTGTTTTTCCAGTGCATGTTCTAGCAGTTGTGGTAGAGAATGACGTTTCATGTGCTATGAATATTAATACACTCAGTGATCTTGACTGAAGGATTCTTCATGATAGCAGATCCTGGATCAGCGAGAGATGATAGATCGACAAATTCATTTAAAACTTGTGTTACTTCATCTTTAGCTCTAGATTTTTCTCTTTTCAAGAGCAGTCCAATCATTTCATGAAGCATGAAATCGGTAAAATGCTATTTAATCATTAGTAAACAATAGTTAACATTTACTTCGTGACCGGAATCAACATGTTGCGCAGTGGTTTCGACGAATCTTTTTCATCCAGATAACGAATCGAATAGATGTATTGGTTTAGTTTCTATTCATAGGCTATGCAGGTAAAACTCTGTTTGTAAATATTACAGTAAAGAAGCAAGGTTTCCTTCCTCTTCCTGCCAAGTGTGTGAATGCATAACCCCAACACTTTTCATCACGCTTAGAACCGAGTGATGCCGAGAACACACGAGCGTGAGCATTGCCGAGTTGGGTTGACATCAAATAAGGGGGGAAGAACGGTTTTATCCACTTAACCCAGGCGTAACTGGTGACAGCTTAATTTCTTATGCAAACGAACAATTAGACTTGTTTCAGTTATTCTGACTTCAGGTAGAATTTATATACGCTACATTAGTTCAGTAGTATATATCCCTTTTACGGCTTCTGCGGCTAGCAACACTAGTGACCTCGCGCTCAGTAACCAGCTACAGCCATCCGGGAAAGGGACATTTTTTTGTTATACAGAATGGTGGATACAAACTGTTGGACATATAATTATACAAAAATGGTAGTAAGTTTCCATTATTTACAAAAATACTTTAAAATATGTAGTATATGTTCTTTTGGCAAACGTTGCACCATAGTCACTGTCTTGGTCAATGCTCCCCTCGGTTTAATCCTCGAAAGGTGTGGTGACACAGGTGAGTAGCATGTGAGAAAATTATTGAGGTATTCCTGGGCTAACGGAATTGGAGATGGGGATGACGAAATCGCCGATGGTAGCGGTGGAGAAGCACTCCGCCGACGTGATCATATAATTCACAGGTAGTGTTGGCCATGCCTTGCAACCTTCTAGTGTGGTGAGTCCATCCTGTACCAGCATTTATGGAGAAAATTTAGAATATCAGAACGAAAGAGGAGTCATTCCGTAGCTATCGAAAAATGCTCCCCTTCCGTTCTTAGCAAAAAAGATGCAGATCCAAATGTTTGCCTGGTTTCGTGCTAGGATTGGTGTTGACGACGACTGCTATGGAAAGCGCTCCATTATGTAAGTCAATTGGTCGCAAACGTGCAGGTCTAAAAAGTTTAGACAGAAAACGGTGTATTTGCAACGTATATATGATACCAAAATGGTTCCATTACCACTAATTTCTATAGTGCGATGCACCTCTGCCGGCACTACTGATTAATAGGTTCTGGAGTTTCTTCTTTTAAACCTCTACCTATAGACACGGTACCGAGACGTTGTTCTGAAATTTAACACTCATTGGTACTCATATCGGCTAATAGATTAAGGGCCATAATGTATAGCCTTGAAAATATAGTTATCTGGAAATAGAATTCCCTTCGTCCTTAAAGTGAATCCCGAGGCCATCTTGGAGAGTTTGTAAACAATAGAGAAAATGTCCGTCATCAAAATTGGGCTGTAGGGTTTGTGAGGAAAAAGACTGTCCATGCACTTACACTTGAAAGGAATCCATTTTTAAGTTTTGCAAATTATTTTGTTAATGCTATCGTTGTATGCCTGGTCGGCGACCATGGCATAACCACCCTTCTGGGGATTTTACCTATGAAAACGTCGTTGAAAGTTATACTATTAACTCCCTTTGGAATGCTGAGAGCGTGAAATTCTACATCTTTGAGATGGTACTTGGTATTACTGTTTTCTAGCACTGCCTTATGTAAAAGCTTGATGGTTGGGATTTGTCTCACAGTTTTCAAAACCAGTCAAGCAAAATGAACTGTCGTGTAGCCTTTAAAGTTCTTTATCTCCGAAAAGAGATGAAACTTTTGCGAAGAAGGCGAGTGTTTAATGGGGATGCTCACATTGTTCAAGAGAAGATTTTTCAGCACATTTGAAAGATTTCCCATCAGCTGTACAACTTTACTTCCTTTGGTATAGCCGTCACGACACTTAATTCCTTGACTGGCCGAATACGAGTCCATAATTTCCTCCCATGTCATTTCACCAGAGCAAAGACTCTGTGGTATTCACGATATCATACGAATAATTGAGCAGCGTTACAATGTACGTTCTATAGGGGTAGTCTGCCTGAGGTATGGAAACGGTGACATTGTTGAGTGATACTTCTAGCTGTTGAAACAACGAGTTTAGAGTATTATTGACAACGGTAACCTGATCGCCATCTTTCATGTCATGTCCCTGGTCATCGACTATCCGCACGAACAGCTCTAGTACAATGTAAATTATGTCAAATAATTATCTGCATTGCCAAATTAATGAAAGGTGATAAGGGCATTTCTCATTAGTGTATTTTGGTATTTAAAGAAATATTACTACACTCCTCCATGTTCATTTGAATGGGCAAGTCTTTGAGGATTTCTAGTTCCGAACTCATTTGCACCACTGGCTCATCATAATTTTGTTTTACCATTATGAAAACGGATCTTGCACTCTTCTTCTTCTTCTTCTTCTTCTTCTTCTTCTTCTTCTTCGGCGTTTAGTCTGGGACTGATTACTTTGTTTTCCATCGGACACTTTAGTAGCGCTTATTCGCAAATTGGTTCTTTATGTCCACTTTTCTCTTCAGATTATATTCCGCCACCTTCAATGTAGGCTTTAACGGCTGCTTTGGGGAATTTCCCGAACCAGCCACGTCGGTTAAACATATTGTGGCCATTTTCAACCCCTCTATGCGGACAGCTTTTACACCTCTCCTGAAAAAGTACAACACGGTTTTGAAAAGCCCGCCAAGAACAGAGTACAAGTCGCTACGTTTTTGATAACGTTTGCTCGTTTACAAAAGCAAATATCAACGGTCTGACACTCCTCCAGCCTGATTTAAGTAATATCTGGTGACAGTCTGCAATTCCATTACGCCTGTTTTAGACGAAACGTTAGAACTGTAGTAGAGAAAAGTCCGTCTATAAATAGCAAGAAATAGTAACTGTTCCTTAAATCTATGTTTACAATTTTAAAATCCTGTTGCATTAAAGGTACCCAATTAAGGAAGACAAAGACTTTTCAACAGTCATGCAGGTGTTCTTGCTTTTTTCATGCTCTATTATCTCTCTTTTAATGACTCGCATTAATGTGTTGCCCACCACTTGTGGTACTATCAGAGTGCAATAAATGAACATCTCGTAAGGGGAGCCCATGCACGGATCAAAGGATGTTTACGAATTTCCTGATCCATAACGTTGGTATAAGGTTCGAATCCCCAGCTTGGCCAGAGATGGCGACAAACCAAAACGAGTATGAAATGCCTATTTTAATCGTCTTCGATTCCGTAGGTGCCTATTTAGGAGCATTTCTAGAACCAGGCTTGGGCTTTGTCATCGTTTCTGTTGGTACGCTTGGTGACAGTTTAGGAGAATTTCTAGACCCAGGCTTGGAATTTTGGCTCGTAATTTCTTGCGTGTGGTTCATAATTTCTGTTTTTGTTATGCTTCTTTGGTTTCTAGAGGGCGGTACTTTTTGTACAAGGCCTAGAAATTTACTGTCGGGAATATCAGTGGACTGTGTGGTTTTGGCGTTAATGCTGGCAGTATTTTTGTTCTCGTTATACAGAAAAAAGGTCTTCGACTTCCAAATGCCTGCGTATGATAGAGTTGATATAGAGTGTCAAATCTTTATAATTGTGCACAATATCACAATTGTAAGTTTAATGTGGATTGCGTCATCGAATTGGGCATATGGTTCCAATGATTTGATTATCGTATTTTGTAACGTTATAGGGTACCTATTTACAGTGTTACTTCCCACTCTCCTTGCAACTCTATTCTCTAGAGAAAAATGTTTTAAAATATAGAAATTCTCTCGTCTTTGAAGGATTCATGGATGCATTACTTATGAGCGTGAGGGGAAATGTCTTTGTTTTAATCATACTGATTGAACCCAGGAACCACGAATTAAACTTAATTGGATAACCTGTCTACTTAACCAAAAACTGCTTATTGCTTCCACGACCTCTAGTGTCGAGTATTTTGTCTATTATGATTATCAATTGAATGATTTTGAAAGAACAATCTTTTGTATGTCCTTTGAGTAAAAGATGTCATTTATGGCTTCGCCGTTTAAGTACTTCAATTAATACCAAGGTTTTCGTGTATCCCCTTGTCAATTTGAAAATTTTCATTTATCCAGTTTTGCTCGTAACCCATAGCAAACTTCTTTCTCTCCTTAAATATGTGTATGTGTTTTACATTACATTTAAGTTTACTTGCTTTGGACGCGCGAGCATTCCAACCATAAAGATTTTCGTACACCTACAAAATGTAATCGTCAATGTCATCCTTTGGAGCCATCGTTATAGATCTGTAAAAGGAACTATTGTAGAACTAAAATTGCAGGAAGAGCTTCTGTGTATCTATAGGTGTTTTATGCGTGAAATATTTCCACATTTTCGTTTTGAGGGTCATATTGAAACGTTCTACAACGCTGGTTTTGACATTTTGTTGTTGTTGTTGTTGTTGTTGTTGTTGTTGTTGTGTAATGCATTACGCCATGTTTTGCTCAAAATGTTTCAAAGGTTTTGTTGGTGCACTCGGTACCTTTAATCACCTTAGAAATGTGATGAGAAAATATAGTGTTAAACGCTTGTGTAATTTCCGTACTTGTTTTTTATTTTAACGGTATTGCCCGAGAATATTTCGAAAAAATGTCAATCACCATCATGATGTATAAGTAAGTTAGTTGTAATCTTTAGCGTTGCTCATTAATTAGATCGGCTTCCCAAAGGTCGTTCATGTTGGTCACGTGATAATTTCTGGTGGGAAATCGTTTCTTTGTGGGTTTTTTAAATGTATAAATATCCTGGGTTCGAAGAAAGAATATATTTTAGATTTTGGTATGCGAATTTTGTCAGCTGTACCCAAAACTCGCCTAGTGTTCCGGATTGAAATACATCTTTTCAACGCTCTCCATTCCTTCATAGTTTAGTTATACAGCGGTTCCCACTATTGTCTGGGAAGGTTATAGGAATAATTTTTAATTTTTTTTTACGAGCAACTGGTTTATTTACTTTTCTCTTTGCTGGGTTTGGTTCCTCCTTTACTTCAATGTACATACCACCATTATCGTCATCATGTTTCGATTTAAAGTAGATTCTCTCACTTGTGACACAAGATCGAGATAGTTTCCCAAAGTATATTTTAACACCCGCCATTTTTCGGAAGCTGCCAAATGTAAACGCTGCACTTAATTAATTTCTCTGTTTAATTGAGTGACAAATTTGTCCACGAGATGAAGCCTTTCGGTTGCTTTTGACTGTGAAGTTCAATAATTTGATTACCGTACTTCGTTTCAACAAAATTAAGTCGAATTTGACACGAGTGCACTACCCAGTGAGGCCCACATCCGAAGTAAAATGCATATGAAAAGCCAGCTTTCTGCATCAGAATTTTTTTCTTCCCTTTAAGCAAAGTCGTTTGTTGATTAACTTTCTCCACCAAGTTTTATGTTTCTTTAAGCACTTCAAGCATTTTATTGGCAAACTGACATGCCCTCTCACGCGTTGAGTACACACTCTGAAATGACTTTTATTAGCTCTGAATTTGTTGCACAAAGGGCAGACGTTTCCAACGTCGCACACATACGTGGTTTTAGGGTAATACTTTTCCTTATTTAAATTATTGTTAAAATAGGTCTGCCCATTGTAATCACGTTGACACGCGTCACATCTCACGTACCTATCAAATGACGTGGACATCGCTGGCGACACTTGGCGTAGTTTAGTTCGCACCGTCGTTTTCCTTTTTTATGTAGTAAGGGGAAATTACATTGTCGGCAATACCAGTTATACTTGAAGGCCCCGTGCAGGTTTACAATAGCATTAAAATGGTCGTGGTGCATTGATACATCCATATGTCTTTTGCTATTTTTTTTTTTTTTTTGTTTTTTTTGTTTGTTTTGTATAGTACATTTTTCCCTCTGTGGTCGCCAAAAATAAGGATAAAATAGTTCTTTAGCAACATCTCAAATTGTCTCATGTCATCCAGAGTAAACGGACTGTCGGATTTGCCTATGCCCTCGCACAGCTCTTCAACTCTTTGTTTTTGACGAATTTCGTATCCTCTAATCGAACCAAATTCTGTATCTTCGTCAATTTTGGCTTTACACACTGCGATGGCTCTATCTAAACAAAGATTGTCACTATTTTTGATTCAGTGGTTCCTCTGTTTTTACTACAGTCACTGCAGTTCTTGTAGCGGGAGCCCGATACCTTCTTTGTCAAAATACATGAAATTTTGAGTGGCTTTCCTCACAAAAGTTCCTTATCTGCATTTCTTTCTCCATGGATTTTAATATTACCTCGGAATTTACTTGGTCGAATGTTAAATGGTCTACCAAGATGTTTGGTAATCATGAATCATGATTTCTATAAAACCAGGCTCATTATTTAACAGAAGCTCATTGGCAAATGCTAAAAAATTACTACAAATTTAGAAACCCATTGGGTCGGATCTGCATCCTCGGGTATCGAACTCATCATAATGTCCGTTCCACAATACCCCGAAATAAAATGTCTTTGCCATCTTCTCACTATGATTGGTAAGTTCAAAACTAAGTCCACTAGGTTGCAATGCTAGGTCTACATCCAATCAGCGTCCTTAACAGATGCTGTGTTGTAGACAGAAGGCGCATATTGAGGACAGAATGCGTAATTTAGTCAGAAGTCGTGTTGTCGTCATATATAGCACGGTTAAGACAGATGACAGATGACCTCGGGACCCTACTGCTGAAAAGGGGCGGCATACCGGCAAAAATGGGAGTAAAGTTGCGGCGAATTACAGTCCACGGCCATTTTTAGACATGGTGATGTTGCTGGCGCTGTTGGAACAAGAAAGTCTGTTGACTGAAGACATGTTGCTGCCTGTAGGAATCATGCTGGCGCTCTAGTGTGGTCGCGCATGTTCTGTGGGATTTTGTCTAAACCTTTCCTTGATGCCCAACCCATATCCCACCTGTTCTATATCTGCTCTTTCAGACAAACTGCTGGAAGAAGTACCCTTATTCCACGCTTTTATTGTTGACATGCATAATTTTTTGCTTATTGATCTTCTAGTAAAGTAAACAAACTTGTTATCAATTGTTTTAAGTCATTATTGATTATTCATCTCAAATAATCCATTTGTTTTTATAATTAAACATGTTATTTTTCAATAGTCATAGTATACCTGTCCTAACTTTGCAGACCGATATCTCTTGTTACAATAGTCCAAAGTAGCTAAAAGTTGTTTGGTGGGTATGTATTGTGTTTCTTTATCAAATGATATAATTTATGCAACAACATTTGTGACCCTTCCTTGCGAGTATAAAATTTAGACCTTCCTTCACTGCAAAAATATAAGGTATATTTTTTGTAATTTCCGTGAAAATCAAATTATGATTCAGGTCTTAATTTTAATCATTGGATTCTCAGCTGAGGCCACAGTTTATGATTAATCTCAATAGATAAGGGAATGTAGATATTCTCTTATAATTATTTTTGCACAATATGGCACAATTTTCCCACAGCGTGAACTGACAGTTTACGTGTACAAATATATCTAAATCATTCCTGTCTTGGTTATGGTCGACGTTTTCCTGGTGTACATATACGAAGAGATGAGAAATGCGTTACTGCTCTTTCATCTGGATTCGGATGACTTTAATTAAGGACTTGGGTACCTTTCTATTGTTCCTATGTTTCTATAGCACGAACAAAGGGAATGACCACATTATTTCCTTTTTTTTTAATTTTTCTAATAGTTTCCTACTATCTTTCGGGCCTCATTGTGAACAATTTTGCACCCATGTTTGCAGATCCGGATCCAGAAAATCACAGATCAACCGGAGTTCGTGCATGATGTCTGTCTCACTTAAAACTTTACTTTACTGCTGCTTAACTGTAACGCTCACGCACTATCAACAATCTGTCCCTCTCTTTTTCTAAAACTCCGTGTTCTCTCGTGGTTAGAGACCAATACTATAAATCGGTTTCAGGCATTAAGTTTAATAGTGTGCATGCGATAACATAGCGAACTTTGGATGTATAAAGTGTACGGTGTGGAAACAATGAACCGTAATAAAACAGATAAAGGGACGTACACGAACAAGTTGCTTTCGCTACAATTCGCAGTGAGAAAACTGGGTCGTCACAATGCAAAGAACAATGCTTGTCTGTTAATGCAGAATGGAGAAATATGGTTTACAGCTTACGCACTAAAACTTATCTCAAGTTAAGCATATGCGCCTGCACAACAATGAATCAGGACCCAATACTATAACATTGTTTGCTAAAGGCTTACATCAGGAGTATATATTTTATAATATTTTTCCCCCTTTAACGTCCGTTTACAACGCTGAACAAAGCGTTAGAATTTATTATCATATAGTAATCTAGTACATTTTTACGGCCAGCTAATGATATTTATCGGGTTAATTCACTAGTCTTCGCAAAAATCGACGTGCTGTAACATTTAGGGTGCCAACCAAAATAAACGATAAGACGACCCAGTTATTTTCCCTAAACTTTAGTTCTTAAATCAAATTATTTCAAAAAGTATTATTTTTAATTTGTATTTGCTAATTTTTAATCTCAAATCATAATATTCCTACAACACTATTTTCCTCACATTATCTTATTAAAACACAATCCTGCAACACCTTACCCAATATTTTATTTTCCCCAAAATTGTATATGTTACTGAGTGATAATGTCCTGTTTATTAATGTTATTTTGTTAACTATAATACCATTAAAGGTCCTTTCCCAATCAAAATTGAACATAACCATTTAACATAAAAATTACTCGTAAAATTAGTATTGAAGCATTCGCAATAATAAACGGAAAAGTAGTGATGACCAAACACACATGAGAACAAATGAACAACTTATTTAAAATGTCTGCCAATGACGAGCCAACAGCTTAAAAATTACAGTAGCTTGATATAATATGATTAATAAAACAGGCCATCTCGGTGTCTGTATCGAAGATAAAGGGTTCATTCTCTGAATAATAATAATAATAATAATAATAATAATAATAATAATAATAATGAAGATTTTCATAGTATACTAGGTGAAATTTGATGATCCGGTGCAAAAACGAAAGTACACGAGAGCAACCGAACTCAATCACCCGAAGTCATTCACCTATTTGTCAAATAAGCAGGAATATCTCTCATCAGTCATTCATTGTTCAAGTACTGAAGTATTGCTATCTCATTGGTTGATTTCTTATGTTTGGCGTAGACGCAAACACGAAATCTTGCAGTTTACAATCTTCCATTTTAATGCAATATGCTTTGATGCTCTCAAGCTTGAAGAGTTAATTTTATATTGAGGACTAATTTTTTATTGTGAATCGACCTTTATACATGCTTTACAATAAATTATTATTAAATGAAATTTGAACTATCTAATAAATTCTATATGGTAAGGAAATAAAGTTAACAATAAATGGTTTTATTTACTCCAAATACGAACATACAAATAGAGGGCATATTGGAAATGCAAAATAAACAAAATAAAAGATTGTAGACCTAGGACAATAACAATTTATAATAATGATAGAATACAGTCTTAAAAGGGTAGAATAGATCGTAAATTTAAAGATACAGAGCAGAAATGCCTCCTGCACAAATCCTTAGAAATGAGCCGTGGAAAGTTGTATATTGTGTCTAGATATTTTAGGCAAATATCTAGATAAGGATAAGACGATGCAGTAAAATGGTTGGTAATTTTTTAATACAAGAGTAGAAACATTGTTATACCAATTATTTATCTGTAACTATTGAAAAACAGTTGTCTTTGTGACGTGTGCATTGTTGTGAATAATTCCTGTATTTGCGTTTACAGCTGATGGAGTGGATGTGAAGGAGCTATGTGCAAGGTACACTACAGATGTTGTAGCTACATGTGCGTACGGAATCGAGTGCAACTCCTTGCAGAATCCAAAAAGCGAATTTCGAGAGATGGGCAAAGCTATCCTTCAACCTACTTTCTGGAACAACGTGAAGGTTGTGCTGGTCTTTTTTTGTCCTGATATAGCGAAATATCTACGTTTAAGGTAAATTTTTTAATAATACTTATTATTTACTTTCTTTTATTGGGTTTAAAGTGCTTGGAGTTCAGTTTCTGGAATATACTTTTCGGAGTTTCTTTGATTATTCGGTCGTTTAGTCGCGGTTGGGTTTTGTTAATATGAACTAAATTCACAAAAACATAATTTGGAATTTGTCTGTTCCTTTTGAAATTAAGAGAACATATTCCACACATTTTGCTGTCTTTAAGTAAAAGCTAATTAATATTTTTAAGCTGCTGCGTAAAGGTCAATCGTCAATAACACTTTTAGTGTTTTAGGTCGATTCTAAGTTTTGGCTATATTAAATAAACAACGTTATATTTTAGCTTTTAAGAATACTATTAATGTTGCGTATGTGTATTGCACGAATGCATTATTAAAATAATTTTTCCCCCCATTGTGTACATTTTACAATCCGTTGTAATAATCAGAAAGAATAATTGAAGCTGATAATTGACGGTATTGGCACTGAATTAAAGTTTGTGCAAAGAACCTCATTACGGCTTTAACATATTTATTTACTTTAGGAGGACTAGAAAATAACCCATAAACTTCCTCAGCAGATTTTCCTGTATTTTCTCAATAGGATCATTTTCATTTGAGAATTTCTGTTTTCGTATGTTGACTTATCTAACTAATATTTAAAATATTTATAGAATTTTAGCTTTAAATATCAGATAGATAAATGCATGGTATGTCTGAAATTTCGGTGAATGATGCTATATCCGAAAGACTACATGTGCACGCGCATGCGCATCGTTCTTCAGAGACATGGGGACAAGCGACACCTAGCGTGGATTTCATGACTTAACCTTACAGAAAGGTTCATCCTGGGAAGAGTTACGCCTCCTTTTCACGATCGGCAACGGAGAAAACCGAAGTTGGAATTAGCGTGGGTGATGTGTGCATAAATTAATAGTAAATTCCAATAGATGTAAATAGAAAATCGGCAATATCATTCACATCTCCAAACTAACTCTCAGATATTTATTGTACTGATATTCCCTGTCGCATTCCAGGCATGAGCACTTTTTTGATGCAGTCATTATTAACAAAGAGTAATAGAGCACACTAATAATAATACTAACTCGCACAACACTCTTTAACTCAACACCACGCTATAATAAAGACGAAAAAACAGAACAGCGACTCGATGTGGTAGCATTCACACCTCAACTAACACTAAGGAGCGAAGTTTGAGCGCCAGGCGTTCGGCATTCTCCGTTGCCGATCGGAAAAGCTATGACTTCTCCCGTATGAACCTCTCTATAGTGCTAAGTGATACATGTGACGGGCAGTCTCTGTGGCTAGTACAGCGTTGTCAGTGTGGCAGATAGTGCTGCAGCGCAATGGAATGCTGTGTCCGATTCCGATACAATATCAATTGTATGGCCAGTCGTTGGTCTTGTGCCAGCATTTGTTGCACTTTCTCGACCATCTGGGGTTCTGCTTGTCGAATGTGGCTCATCCTCAGTTTGTCCTTCCCTCCTCGAAAGCGTCTAAATCACTCTAAACACAATTTCTGCTCACGGCTTCCTTACCGTAAACTTGCACCAATATTTCATTCGTGTCTGTTGCTGTTTTCCCCAATTAGTGGCAGAACTTGATATATGCGTTGCATCATTGCGCTGCACTACCTCTTACACTGACTACGTTCTACTGGCCGTAATGGATATATACCTGCCGGTCACATGCAGTCACATCTCTCCATGTTACTGAAGAACCCGTCACATTGCCCATGTTCGTATTTTGATACACCTCTAGAATTAACCACAAGCTCTAAAGATTTTTAAAAATATGACAATATGCTTTTCATTGGTCTCCTTATTAATCTGTTAGTACATCCTGGTGATTAAGGAATAAATTAATGGATTAAATTAAATAATACTAAAATAGTTCTTAAAAAGTAAAATACTTTTATGGTTAAACTTACAATGTTTATCACCGTGATGAAGACAACTAAATATTTTTATTTATTTATTTATTTATTTATTTATTTATTTTCCATTTCAGCGCAATGCCAAAGAAAGTTCAACGATTTTTCAATCATATAGTCGACGAAACAATATCCTATAGAGAAAAAAACAAAGTAACCCGAAATGACTTCATGCAACTGCTCATCGATATAAAAAACGAGTGTGCTTCGTCTGCTATTCCAGTGAAACACGGTAAGCTTGTATTTTACATAAATTACTGTTTATCACATAAAGTTTAGCTTAAAAAGAAAACTTCTATGTTTTAGTACAGCGTGTACAGCAAAAATACTCCTTGCATGAATGGCAGCAAGTTGATGATTTGGTTTATTTATGGACGCTCTTTAACATCAACTTTCCATTCAATTCAGGATGTGAAACGACTGACAAATTTTGTTCAGAGGTCTCTTCTTTCAAAGTTGAGGTTCTTTTACGTGCCGTAAATCTATGACACGGGAGCCCTAGACTCTACTTTCATTCCGAAGGAAGCTATACATAAGATTTTTACGCCCGAAAAAAAAAATCCATCAATCCCGGACGGGATTGAACCCACAATCGTGGGTCTACGAGGCAAGTATGGAATGGCAGCTATCTTAGGCTAATCACTTTCGCAGAAAAGCTATTGTGAATACGCTAGAATATAATTTTACATTTTATACAGTTCATTGAAATCATTATATTATAATTATTTAATTATAAGAGCATATATTGTAAATGTATTTATGTTGATTGTATTAGATATTGGAAAGTTATTTATAAAGGAGAAAACTAACACAAAACAATAAGAATAGGTTTGGAAGGTATAATAATTTAGTTTTCTACCTAATGCATCTATGGTTGTACAATAATAGAATGAAATACGGGTTGAAGGTCTTATTTACACTGTCTCAATTTAAAGTCTTTCCTTCCACTCAACCATCTCAAATGAGTACAATAATAGCATTCAGGCCCAGATTCACTTAAATTATAACTGTTTAAGATGTTAAATATTTCTTATTAGTACATCTTCAGGAGAAAAAAAACCGGCTCTAATTCAGAATTTAACTGCAATTTGGGGAAATACACTCCTGACCATTAAAATTGCTCATAAGAGACGCGTTAAACCGATTCTACACTTCCTAAGAAGGAACGACTAGCAGGTATCTGAATTTGACCAATGTATCTTGTGACGTACCGAAATTTTGGGATGTCATTCCGAGAAATTTGTGCTCTTTTTGGTGAAACGAGTACATTGGGATCAAGGAGGGCGAACACACAGATATGAAGGATCTCAAAGACCCTATCAAACAACGAACGAGAGGATAGAGATGATTTCCGCACAACTATTACGTAGTTGACGATGGTGAAAGACAAAAAGTCTCAGTTGTCTCAGAACTCTTCTTACATAACTCATGCCGTGCAAATTAGATAACACGTCATAAAATCAAAGACGCTTAAATATGCAGGATATTTGTAAAGCTGTATGTTCACATCGAGTGGCTCAACGTGTGAACAGCGTGAAGTTAAAATGGGACGGAGATATAGCAAGGTTACCAAGCAGCAGATGGGGACATATAGCTAGCTACTACATGGGATCTACGTATCGGTCGGAGAGGAAGAGGGAGACCGAGAACGAAGTGAGCATATTCCTTCAGGAAAGCAGTCCGGACCACGCTGAACCAGGATAGCAAAGAATCGCTAGGTACAGAGCTGCAGAAAGAAGAGAACAACAGAAGCCAACAGTGAAAGTGATACCAAACTTATAATACAAAAAGTTAATAGACTCAGCACTTGCACCTTATAGTTAAATTGGTGTTAAATTTGTAAAATAAGAAACATTATAGACATAACAAACTTACAGGGACATTAGCTTGTAGATGATTTATAGGTGGGTGAAGTTGTTATAATTAGTCCCAACGCTGGTCGCGCCAATTTGAGGAAGTTGAGGGTGAAGGTGTTGTTATAGTTAGCCCCGCGTCGTGAGCACCGGTTGGAGATGGGGTTGTTGGTGGGGAATGGAAATTGGTCTATGTGGTAGCTGTGTTAACTAATTTAAACCGATCGCAAATTTCGCCACGGCTGCTGCAGACCACCAACTCTGCTACCACTAGACTATCTCTCTAGGGATTTCCGCTGATTTTTGACAGCTGTAAGCTAGCCAGGACTGAGGGAATGTGGGATTTGATATTGAATGCGACGATAAATAATGCCTCGAGATTTGGTTGCAGAGGTTGTTTATTTTCCCCAAACTTGAATAATCAGATGAACGCACAACTCACGCCGGATTACTGACAAGGTAAACTTGGCAAACAGGTAATTTCGTTTGCTTTCACCCAAATGGTGCCAAATATGGAGAGAGTGTTACTTCAATGGTGTTTAATTCAGCACAATAGTGATATATGTGCCTCGCGCGTTGATTGATTGTCGAGCCTCGTTGATGCTGGATCTTGTATCTCGGACTTAGGTCGTTCTTCCTCTGAATTGCCCGGGCGACGCAGCAGCACTATCTTGGCCTGGAGGATACTTAGAGTGACACTTTTGAGGCAAAACTATTTCTTATATAGTTAAGAAGAGCTGACGCTCTCCCCTAAAAGCAACGTGAAATATTCCCGCCAATTTAGTTTTCACTATGCTCATGGGTCAATGCTGACATTATCGAACTTCTTTCCTATTTGCTGGTGGCAAAGTACACGTTATGCTATTCGTCAATTAGCTCACATCAAACAATTTTACAAGCTATGTCAATTACCTACGAATGTACACCTGTTCCATACCCTAGCGAAGATAGCTGGCTTCCATGTCTAAGGCATAGCCTACCCTTTGCTCGCCGCATTCCTAAAGGGATTAATTTGCATTGTCTGAATTTTCCAAGCTTTGTCTTGCATGTTTAGAATGAGATCCAAGTCTATCTTTACCAGTTTGCTATATTTTCTGAATTATTTCTAAATATTACTAAAATTACTCATTATAGACATTATGCACGGTCTTAAACACTATACAATCTTATGCATGACTTTTGTCATCGAAGTTACTAATATACAGAAAGCACAACATACCTGTAAGAAATCACAGAATCGTTGATTTAAAATTACAAATAATTATCGCCATTACTCTGAAATTGATGTGGAGCCAGGAACAGCTTCAAGGTCATAAGCACTTGCTCACCTTATGAGAAACCAATGAATGAGTCCCTCGCTTGCGGAGGCCCTAGCCCTGGATGTGACATAAGAGGCACACATAGCGGATTTTATTACGATTATGGAACCAATAATGCGCCCACATTCATTATTTTCAAACAAATATTGAATTTGCACAATTACAATATTTATATTTGACATGCTTCTTTACCAAGTTTGAAATTATATTTAAATTTATTATAACAGTGTTGCGAATGATGTCTTGCCTCACATACATATCTGATCAAACGCTCTGTTCACCTTGCTCAAATAGATATGCTTTCTCTTTCGAAGCACATGCAAGCACTCTGATACGTTTACTATTACCGGTAAATTTCCTCACCTTGAAGTCTATGTTAGAGCGAAACTTGTTTCAATTTGACTTGAGAAATAAATATAATAAATGAAAAAAATACTAGTAAACTTCAGAAGGTAACGAATCAAAACAAAATCACTTCCATTCACTTTCTTTTCCCATCTGTTATCTCATTATACATCGATGGCAGTGATGGCAATGTAGCAAACAATAAACCAGTCTCCTGAATTGATGGAATTTTCAGCAAACAGATAACTTTATTTCTTTAAAAGTTTCGACAAAACTGCATACTGTGAATACTAAGTTTAAAGCATAGAGCAGATGTTGAATGTATTCATGGATTTATTACATAACCGTTCAAGATCGCAAATTATGTAATGGATATATAAACCCATGTATCATTGAGATCTGCAAAAAGTACTGCATTTGTATGAAAATTGAAATAAAACGTTAATTTGGACCACACTATCTGGAAACTATCCAGAAAGCAGATATTTTACACTCATTGTTGCCACATTGACAAACAATTAGGCGTATAACAAGAGATATATAAAGTCAAATAAGTTTATACTATAATTATATTACAAGCCAGCATTCCATTTTTAATATGTATTTTTATAAATAATATCCCATATTCTAGTTTTTGAAAATGAGATTATATCTCAAGTGAAAGGATAATATATCTAAATTTTTTCTTGTAAAATATTTGCTTACAGATGTATGAAATTTGCCCATAATCCAAAGCCATGCAGTATTTGTTATTAAATAAAGTCATTGAGGAAACGGCTAATTAACTTCCTTAAAGTATATCACCTTCGAGAATTTCGTACAAGAAGCTAAACAGATCCTTCCAAGTTCTGGTTCTTTTCAACTGTTAATAATGTAAAAGGTTCTCTTTTTTTAATAATATGCGATTTAAAGCAAATTAAAGAGCAGTTCTTTTCTTCATTTATTGCAAAATTCTGAGTACAAAACCAGGTATAGCCATGGGTGATGTCTTTATTCTAGTTAGAGAAAGTGGTGTTCAAAATGCATAATTCTAATATATTGTGTTGTAGAGTTCACCAATGCTGATATAGTGGCCCAGGCAGTAACTTTCTTCATAGATGGATTTGAAACTTCATCCTTGGCACTAAGTTTTACTTTATATGAATTGGCATTGCACCAAGATTTACAAGAAAAACTCAGAGCTGAAGTGGATGACGTGATAAACAAACATGACGGACGAATCACCTTTGATGGGCTGCAGGAAATGAAATATCTAGACAACGTTCTTTCAGGTGAGATTTATTACTCAATCAAATAAAAAAAAACTTCGGAATTTTACGTTATCATTGCTAATAGTTTTCCCTAGAATAGAATAAAGTTGAATGAGAGGTCTTATTTATATGGCAGCGTTAAGGCTTCCCTCAACTTGTACGGGACAGTATATAACTATGACCAATAGCATTCTTGCATTAAGTTTTTTCTTCCCTTGAAAATTGCCAATATAATCATCAAAAACAACCCCTTAGAGGATGGATATGAGCAACTGCCTGGCGTCTTAAAACTGGGTCCTCATGTTTAACGCAGTAGCTCCAATAGAAGGGACCCTAGTTTTCAAAGTAGGGGTTTGTGCCAGAGGCTGGTAATTCCTTGCATAAAACTTATTCATAGAGACCATACAGTGTAAAAAAAGACTAATGAAAGATTAACTACGAATTATTAATGAGAGCAGCCGAACTTCAATTAGGACATTATGTTACTATTGTTTGGAGGGAACTATTGTTTGGAGGGAAAAGGTACTGTAAATGATAGAGCTGCGCTGCATTTGGACAATGGCTAAGGGTAATAAAAAGAGTGTATGGGGAAAGGTTAAGAACCACTTAGGGGATATGGATAGGAGCAGAAAATTGCACAATGCAGGAGATAACAATAAACTTAATAAATAACAAAAATAAAATATTATTAAACTCTATTGGGTCTTCACTAAAACTGCAAGGGCGCTAATGACCGTAGAAGTTTTGCGCCCTTTAACCAAAAATCATCACCACTAAAGTGTACGATAGGAGCTAAAATGTGAATGGATGTTTGAGCAGAATTGCAAAATAGGGATCCAAATGCAATAGTCAGGGACTCCCGTGACTCAATTAAAGCTAGTGGTGGATGATTGGGGTTACCCAGGTACATGGATTGAGAATTTTGCCCACCCTGGGAACGGGGTATCATTGACACATGTACTTCTATGGATACCCCTAGTTTTGTTATAGAATTATTATAAATATCCTGAAATGTATTTTTCTTTTTAAGTTTTCATGCAATAATTAATTTAGTATATTTTGTTTATTACGAAAATTTCTAGGTAATAATGTCTGCTAGTACTAATATTTTATAGCCTATTTATAAATTATAGCTACTCTCAATAATATAAATACATTTACCGAATTATTTTACTCATAAATCATATTTAAAAATATTTCCCAAATGAGATAATACTGATTACTAACTACAAGCAATGATCCTCTATCTCTTGTATCTTCACTCGCTAGATAACCAATATCTCCACTTCTTGAGTGTATCCTTAAAATTGACATTTATATTTTTAATGTTATGTCACAAAATGTATGCTTACAATAGTACCGTCAAGATATAATTTTTATTTTCAAATAATCTAAAGTGTTTTTCAAATAGGAATGAGATGCGAATATTTTGAAATCGTTGCCGAAAGGTGCGAGTTTCTCACCTCCTCTCACTTCGCTTATGTTTCCCTCTCACTCACATGTACGTAATGTATACATTTCTAAAGGAAGATGGAAGGCTAATAAAATAACAGATAGATCTGGTAGGAGAATCGGCCCACTTCGGAGGGGATGAGAAATGGGTACATATTCTGGCCGAGTGTACTCACTGGGAACCCGTAAGATAAACGCAGTTTCTTGATTTTTTTTTTTTTTAAGGAAATTAAGAATTGATTTGCATGCTGGGATATGTTTGCAAACCACACTAATTGGTTGAATATAGGCATTTTCCTAGCCAAAGTGTGCGAAGATAGAAGCAGTTTATTTTCTGGTTAAAACGCTATACATATAATCTATTCTCTCTTGCAGTAATGCCCAAGTCAACAAACAAACAATGTATCCTTCCGCAATTCGCCCCAAGAACACTCCCGAGTATCAGAAACACGTAACAAGTATAAGTGACATAATGACAAGAGAGCACCAATAATTTCAGAGATTGTTTGACTACCTTCTTTATTGCGATGCCGGATACTTTTCGTAGAACTTTTAACACATATTTAAAATAATTGTTTTCTCGCCTCTAGTTACAGGACTTCCAGGTTTACTCTAGAATCAGCAGATAAAAACATAGAGAACGCCCATACCTATCTTCGAAATGTGCTACATGCTATTACCAGCAGAGTTTCCTGTAAAAATTAAGCCAAGGAACTTTACTTTGGATATTAAAGATGGAGCATCTGGGCCAAGATGCAGAAACGGCGAAGGACACTCCTTACAAGCGCAAGAAATTCATAAATTTTCTTCTCAGAAGATAAACGGAACCCGTGGTTCACCCTCCAAGCATAAAGGCGGTCTAGACAACACTGGATGCAGCGTTCCAAAAGACAAGTGCGTTGAGAAGAAAGAAAGATTGAAAAGTCGTTACGAATAACGACGATAATATCCTTATCGGTAAACGCTCGTGATATATTTAACAACAATGGCAAAAATGTGACACTAAGTGCGTAGCCCTGAGGTACTCCGTTCTGTTGAATAAAAGCGAGAAGATAAAACAGAACTCACGCATGCATTAAAAACCCGGTCTTTCATAAACTGCTGAATAAAAAAAATAACACTCGATCACATATATGTCATTCATGAAGCGTGTGAAAGATACCGCTTGTCTAACAGGTGGCATAGGCTTTCTCCAGTTCATAGAAGACAGCGATCGTTTGGCAATTCCGTACAAAACCGTACATAATATGGCCGGAAAGATAGTCGTCAGAAGTTCTATGACGATGAGAACTGCACTGGACATTCGCCAAAAAGTGCTGTGATTCTAACCACCTCATAAGGCGCCCATTAATCATGCGTTTCATCACTTTGCATGCTCAACTGGTGAGGGAGATCGGACGGTAACTGTAAGAAAGATGTGGGTCCTTTCCAGGTTTAAGTATAGGAACGACGATGGCCATTAGCCAAGTGCAAGGAAACGTGCAATCATACCAAATACGATTAAAAATCTGGACTAATAAAACCTTGCCTTCCGCTGATAAATGCTGCAACATAGCACCATGAATATCATCTGGTCCCGGCGCGCAATGCCGAGAGGTAGAAGCGCATGTTTCATTTCCCTGTTTGAAAAAGGGATATTATAACACTCCTGATTGTCGGAGACAAAAGAGAATCCTTTCGATTCCACTTGCACCTTAATTGTGCGAAACGCTGGAGGATAATTATCGGAACTCGAAATACCAGCAAAAGTACACCCTAAAGTATTTTCAATGTATGTAGGAGTTTTAATTACATGGTGCTGCACCTTGAGTCTGGATATGGACGAAAACCCAGGTTTACTTGCAACGCTAGGAGCTTATCCCATACAACGGACGAGGGTGTTGAGCGGTTAAAAGAGAGGGCGAAAGCAATACAAGAAACTTTTTTGCTATTCTTTAGTACTTGACGGCATTTGGCACTTAGCTGTTAATAAAGAATACTAGGGTGGCAACGAACAACTCTCAAAGCACCACGGCGTACACGCAATATTCCGGCATTCATTGGTCCACCAGAGAACCGGAAAGCGTCTGCGGTGGGAAGGTGACCGGGGAATAGCGTAATCTACGGCGGTAATGAGCACGGTATCAAGTTGCTTGATCGTGGCGTCAATAGAATAAAATAATGGCTAATGAACTAAAGAGATTCCAATTTGCCTTGCACATAAGCCACTTCGGAGCTATCTGGGATGTATGTGGGAAGACACAGGCGGAACAGAAAGAAAGATCCAAATTTGAGAAACTATGTGTACTGTTGGAAAGAAAAGTGAGCTGACCTGTATTTAGCAAAGTAAGATTGTGGCGATCTAAAAAGTCCGTGCTACCACTCGCACACTCAGAGGAAGAGCCCCATAGGAGATGATGCGCATTTAAGTCTCCCAAAAGTAGGAAAAGGGGAGGTAGCTCGTTTGGTTAGGCCCAATGTCTACCAAAAGAGACCCATTCCTTATATGCGTAAAGGTTCACAAGGCCAGAAATCTATAAGTTACTGTACGGTAAAATGGTTGACTGGACCATTTTCAGTTCGGCGTATAATTAAGCAATGCGGAAAGAACATCTCTTTCTTTTTACTTGCAGGGGAGGATTATTATTCACCATAGCGAGTTCTTCCTCCACCATTGCAACTGTCTCCGATAACAGGGTGCTTCATGGGCGCCACCCCAGGGTTAGGTGAGTTGTTCTGGCCTAAACAAAAGTCATCTCATGGTCAGGCCTCCCAGGGTATAGACAGAGGAACCCAATCGCCTTCAGGAAGTAAACAGCACATGCAATGGCCCCTGCCCGGGCTAGGCTTTTACCAGGGGATACCCTACTGTCCTACATGATAACCCAGGGCTGGGAGTTGCGCCATTATCCGCTCATTTTTACCGCGGCAAACTTGGGAGCATCCATCAGATTAAGGGCAGATAGGTAAGAACAATAAACATTAAAAAGTAGGCGAAATTAAAATGGTCAAACACGATAAGCATGAACCTATGGGAGCAACTTGGATACCTCGGGGTCGCTACGCCCCGTACGCAATGAGCGACATATTTAAAGTTGTGTAATTCCATTATATGGAGATTTACTAAGCTAGTGTAAGGAAACATTTAAATTATTGTGGAATGAAAAAGAATGAGACTAAATATATGCGGTTTCCTCAGAAATATGCCCTCCAATTACTAAATTATATATATTGTAGCGTGCATTGTTTTGTAAATCTCAGTTTTCTCTGCGATAGATTACAGCCTGAGTGTAATACTACACCTTACCAACATTGCTCTAATTTGGACGATATACAGCATATTTTCAAGTAAAACCTTTTGGAAAGCATTTTAATTGAGTTTTTCTGGTATAAATCACTATAAATACCTATTAAATATACACATATTATATTGGATAAAAAACCAACAAACAAAAGCAGTATTTTAAAAGTAAATTATCTCATAAATATTTTTGTCAAACCTCTTGAAATTAAATTACGTTAAACACTGTAGAATTTTATGAATATTTATAAACATCAGCATTACTTTTAATTCTACACATGTTTTCGTACAATGTCATATATTATCCTGCCTCCCGATGAATTATCATAGATGACATATCCAAAGCATTCGCTATTCATAACTGAACACTTAATTGTACGAAAGTATTTCGCAGATGTGAAGAGCAATCAAAACTGCGATTCTTTGCACTTTTTGTGAAGAAAAAAGAGAACAAATAATTAGATGCTAACTCCCCATTTTGGCTGTTTACTTTGAGTTTAGAAAAATGTCATTTTTTTAATATAATTTGGCAGGGGTTAGTTCGTAATTTGGTTTATCCAGGTAAATTACTTGTCACCTAAATTATTATTGAGCAAAGCAAGAAAATTAAACAGGCAACATATAAGTTTTAAGTTAAATAGTAATTAAGATTAAAAAAATGTCTGCAATGATCTTCAGAGGCGCAAAGACTTCATCCGCCCGCATACGTAATGCTGAAGAGGTGCACGCAGCCCTTCGACCTGAAGACTCCTTCTGGTGGAACCTATCGTGTAGAAGTTGGTACTCCTGTCCAGATACCGGTATACAGCCTTCATCACGATCCAAAATACTTCCCAGAGCCCAAGAGGTTCGATCCTGGAAGATTTAGTGAAGAGAACAAAAACAGCTTTCCAAAGTTTGTATACATGCCGTTTGGTGAAGGTCCGAGACTCTGCATAGGTAAGACGCTGATAGGTTAATGTAAACAAATATAGTTTAGTAAAGAATACATTTTTAATTACTTGTAGTAAAGAAAGTGTCATTGTTTGTTTGAATTTAGTTATGTTACGTTTAGATGTGAGAAAGTTGATTTTTTTAAGCTCTATGGTTGAAAAAAACTAAATGTCAGTATTGTGGAGATTCTATTTGCTAGTATATGTTTATTACTTCTAAAATTGCCTTTCTTCAACTCCAATTCTGGGTATGACTTATTTTATAGGTTAATTCCCGTTTATTTATAAATTGGCATTGCAGTAAAAGCATCATCTACAAAATGGTAAGAAAGAAGATGAAACTCTTGACAAGTAAATATTCTATTTATTCCTATAGTAAGGCGTAGTACAGTTAATGACGTCACCAGGAAACGGCTATTTGAGGCTATGTCGGCCAATATATTGTTGTTGCATGTTTCCTTTGGACATGTCTCCCTTTATATGTAACTAACCAACAAAAGCAATAATCTTAATGCAATGATGTAGATTTTGAAATGCATACAATAAGTAACGAAAGATGCACACGTATCTGCCAAATATTCTTTATGAATAACGTTGATGTTTAAGATCTATAACTTTTTTACTTATAGTAGAAGGCGTGGAAATAGAGGTCTGCGAGAAGGAATAATGGGGTATTGTGTGTAATGGATTGAAGGGGCTTTTAATTTATTCAGTAATTTAGGATAATTCTGAATACTAGCAGCACGACAGTAGCACAACAGACGGACATACAAAATTCAATTTCAGTCTCTGCTTGCACAAAAACATGTGGAGTAAAGCTTAAAATTATTTTTCTGGTTTTCTTTCACTGTAAACTTGATAGAAGAAGAATAGGAGGAAGAAGAAGGGGACCTCTTGCAAGACATGGGATAGGTCTGGTTCTGCCAATCTATTGTTCTGGAAATCTATGATTTAGCTGTTCTCGCACATTATTTGGGAAGTGGAGTGGCGCTCCATCTTGTTGAAAGATGATCTGTAACTCGCTTAGTTCATTTACATTTGTACTATTTGAGGAGTGAAAAAAAAAGACTGTGTAGGTTGTTCATGCATGCAATGGAGTTGTTGTTGACTTCAACGAAAAACAATGGACCAACATTTTTATTTAGCACTAGGCCATACTAAACATTGAATAATCTTGAATCTGTTCGTGTGCCACACGAGGATTTTGGCAATTATGTCGATTTACACAAGCGCTCAAATAAAATGTCGCGTTATCCTACAAGAGAATATTTTCTAGAAATCCTAAGCACCTTTACTTGCGGTTTGATTGCTTGCAAGAGGTGCATTTTATAGGAAATAACTTCAACTTCTTCAGTTGACTAGTAAGACTTAATTGTAGACTGTGATGTACAGTGAACTTCCGAGGACTCCGAATACAGGACTGCTGGATGTTTTCAACATTTTCATCTGATGTTCTAGAACTTTTCCTTTTCTTTACACTACTCTCTCCTGGAAATGTTCGTACTATTGTCTAATAGTAATCAGTGTACCCGTGTAATAATTAATCAGTGTATCGTTATTGTGCTCTCGTCTGAATCGGCGTTTATGAAAAGAACTGGTTTTTTCTTGTACGATAAAACCACGAAACTTTGTATGCCAACTGATTTATTTCCTTAAGGTGATAGTATTATTTTTCAATACCCTTATTTCGCCAAGTAACAATAAAATGATTAATTTAAGAACAATTACTACTTGATGACATGTACAATTTTTGTTCCCCTTGAGATGTCAATGCATAAGTAATATATTTCACCAGATGGCACTAGAGATAATATGTTTACGTTTTTTTCTAGGAATGCGATTCGCTCTAATGCAAGTGAAGGCAGGAATAGCTTCACTCGTTCATCAATTCGAGATTCATCCTACAAGACGCACAGCTAAACAGACAGTCTTGGACCCAACTTGTATATTGCACTATATAAAAGGAGGCATCTGGCTGAAATTCCAGAAGAGAAAATCTTAAGTTAAATACTGAATATGTATTACTTTGTAAACAGAAAAAAATGCATAATGTAAAATGCATAACAATGCTTAAATTGACGAAAATATTAATTGGTAAAAAAATAAAATTTCCTTTGAAATACATACTTCTTAATACAGTATTTTTCTTTTAATTACTCCAAGACTCCTAATCGCACTTGTGAGGAATAGAAGTTTACCATTTTCCGCTTTTAAGTGTTTTACAAGGAATATATACATATCTAACTTTTATTGAACAAACTTACAAATTATTAATACACCGGTGGAACATTTTTAACCGTTAAAGATGCAGTTTTTCTTCTTAGTACACAAATTTTAGAGGTTATGAATGACGTATTTTGAGCATTTTATATCGGTTAACCATACTTTTGAGTTTTAACTTTGTTTGTAAATACTGCATTCCGCAAAAATCCCTACTTATCCCTCAAAAAGCATCATTTTTAAAACTGTGTACCTACATCGTGCAAATTAAAAAGGTAGTATGGGTATTTTCAGCACTTTAATACTTCCCTTTTTAAAAATCAAATTAATGGAAAAAGGAATAAAAGTTACGAAGGACAAAGAAACGTAAACGCTGAAAAATACCATATTGGAAGTATAAGAGAAATATGCATTACCAAATTTTAAGTGAAATACTATAGTACTTGGAAAAAATTTTCATAAATCACTTATAAATCTATACTTGCAGAAAGATCAGAATGCATAATATTAATTCCGAAAAAAGCTAACTTAATAATTTGAATTAGTTGCAATTAAAAAGTATTCTGTATTTTTATAAATGTCCAGTGATCCTTTTTGCCTTGCGATTTTTCTGTTCTCCTTGTAATTTTATTTTCTATCAGAAAATATGTTAGCATAGAGGTAAAATACCAGGTTAGGTCCATAAGTTTCTAGCCTCGCCGATAAGGATTATCGTTTTCACAAAATCCTTAGCTGGTGTCATACCTTATCGGTTAAGTAAATACTTGCAGGTGTAACCTCCGCCTCGCTGTTTTCAGTTGTTCAGATATAGTTGCATAAAGAAGGCTATGTGTAGAAAATTGTGACATGTTCTTTATGGATCGAGCTGTTATTAAGTTCTTCGTAAAAGAAGAACTTAATCCAAATGAAATCAAACAGCGATTGGACGGTGTATATAGAGAAGCATTTTCCTCATATTCTACCGTAAATGAATGGGGCAAACTTTTTCAATCGAGCCGAGAAAGCATTGGACTATATTGAAAAGTGAAAATTGTTTTTGTCTTTATCATATCATGGTTAGGCCGGAAACTTTTGGACCTACCCTCGTATATGTCTCCTTCACATCGATTGCTTATTTCTATTGAACTCCTCTCCTATATATAATAGGCCATAGAAGGACTCAACGAGTTCGAAATATAGTGATCTCAAGTGTAACTTTATCTTAGTGTTTTATCCTTTTCTACTTTTATAATTGTTTATATATATATATATATATATATATATATATATAGATGGTGGCAAAAATGTATATATACTTCAAGCAAACATAAAACTGTGTTAACATAACAAAACTGAATTCACACAAACAGAAAATGATGAGCATTAATCTTCTTAAGACTTTTACAGTTACAACAGTTGCTCACAATTCCTCCCATCGGCGTCGATACACTTCTGAGTACGTTGAACTACTGATTGAGCAACTTTTGCGAAAGTGTCCTCAGCGATTGCAGCACATGCTGTTTCAATTTCCTCCCGAAATGCTACCCGTGTACCTGGTCTGCCCAGGTCTGTCCTTGCGAACATCGCATACGGTACCATGAGTCTCAAATTTATCTCGAATGATGTTTCTGTTATGTATACGCGTCCCATTGCCTTTGAACTTCAACAACATTCTCGGTTTTCCAATACCACTTCAAAATTGCTTTCCGTTGTTCAAACGATAATTTTGGCTCATTTTGTTGTAGCAACGCTAGCATAACATAATGTGAGTCGAATCTTTTACAGAACATCATACGATAAGCTTGGCTTCATTTGTTCATTGGTGATTTACGGTAATCTTGGCATCCTTTGCTCATTGTTGATTTACCTGTCACGTAGCAACGCTATCTTAATGTATTTGAGCCACATCTGTTTACAGAACATACTACACATTACTGATGTTTTTCGGTCCAACTTTGAAATATATAAAATTGGTATCTACTGTGAAAATGTGCATACATTTTTTGCACCCTTTAATATTGGTACTCCTTCGCATCCTCTAGTGTTTTGCGTACGATAGATTTAGTTATGTGGAATACAAACTTAGGTGACGCAAGTGAAACTTATAAGTGAAATTAAGCACTTCGTTTGTTGCGGTATATATATTAATCTGAATGCCTGCGTCAGAATCTGAATAAAAACTAGTGCCTCTCGCCGCGTGTAGATATAACGACTTAATACTGACTGAGAACTGAGAACGGAGTGTCCCAGTCGAGCAGCCTCCTCCTTGTATATTAAATTCAAATCAAGTAATCGTTGACTCAATGACACCAAAGTGGATCACTCAGGTATTGCGCCTATCTTAAGAGTTTAAACACATTTTCCATTGAGTGGTTTAAGTTCACATATCATTCACTATTTTTTAAAATATTTTGTTGACATTGGCTAGTTTAAAGGCTAACAGTACAATGCCTGCAGGGTTCAAAGACCTCACGAATTTAAAAGTCCTTCCGTTTATTAACCCTGTAACGGCGGTCCTTTTAAAAGGCATGGCACTCGACCCTGGGATTTCTTTTCCGTTGAATAGAATTTTATGACCCTCGTGGCTTTCCAAGCTTCCGTAACAGTAAGCACCAGAGAATTTCTCTTTTAGTCGATGTACAATTCACATGCTAGCATTATGCCTCATTATACAATAATGGTATCTACAATACTAATTATAATACATGAAATATTATGATATATAGATTGATGTATATTACATTTATATTTTAGTGGGGTTGGGCCACAATGACTGTCAGATTCTATAGCTAGTAAAATATTGCTATCAGCGTTTAACAACAGCTTTGACCTTCCATTTTAATTTAATCGTGTCTGTATTGCAATTGTGTAATTATTTCTTTTGTGGGCGGTTTAAAATTGTGAAGTAAAACACAGATGTCCACTTATATACCATGTCTCCTGTCAAAGTAATATCAAGATAAACAAAATGCGTTGAGACGATTAGATAATGTAGCTTTGATAAGGAGAGTAAAGGTTTCAAAAATTTTATTCAAAGAAAACTGGTATTTTCTGTAATTCGAGTATCACTCAGAAAGCAATGCATCCTATGTTTATCGCTTTAAATACGTTATTGATGTGATACATTTGAATTTAGGGAACACTTCTTTTACAGTTCTTATCCATAGTAGTTTCTTAAGTCAGTGTCATCATTGCATCGTTTTAGAAAATGGCGTACAGCGAGCTGTGATAGAATTCTTGTATTCGGTAGCTGAAACGCTGATTGGCATTCTTGAAAGGCTGAAGAATTTTTGGTGATGCAAACACCTGGCTGATAAAGTAGAAAACCACCTACAGCAGTGACGCTAGGGCATCGTGGGCATTTTTTGAAGATGGCGGTCATGAAAAATTCCGTATTTAAATGGCTAAGGAAGAAAGAATTTCAATTTATTGCGCGGGAATATATGTACTTGTTAAAAGATGCGAAAAGACCTTCGCAATTAAAAATGTATAGGTTTGAACTCGTAATCTGACACAACGCTTGAAGTGTTACTGCTGATTTAAGTAAAATATTGTTGTGCAGCATCTGTGTAATGAAAATTTAGTGTTTAAGAAAGCTTGGCAATGGAATTGTGTTATTCTCATTGCTCAATGACATAAATACAATGACAACCAAAAGGAGACTGTTTCACTTTATCCATTGAGACGTTTTCCACAGAAATAAATAGTGCTAATGCACATTACATTAAGAGAACTGGTCGCTATACCCCAACCTTTATCCATTTGTAGTTCATGTGCGTTTTTATTTCATAAAAAAGAAGTTTTAAGTTTATACATTGTTGCATTAAATCATAACAGTTGTTGGAATAAGGTACTGGCTCACCAAAATAATGGAATGTCTCTAGTAAACATATTTGATAAATACATGCATTTGACTAGTCTGCTCATTTTACAGAAGATTTTTCAATCTCGTTAACGGTCTTCCAATACTTTTTTATACACAAACTCTAGTGTAATTTTTAATAGTCCTTACGACCTACATTCCAGCAATTCCTGCATTCCTCTATTTTCCGCCTGTGGTGCCTCAGTAGTAAAAACGAGCGTTAAACACTACTCAAAAAAATCCTGTATTTTGTTGCTTATTCAGTATATCTGTAATTCTATTCTTATAACTTGATTCATTTTTAAGTAACATTTCATATTTCTTTCGATTCTTCTTGAAAAATTCCTTTCTGCACGTTGTTTTTGACTTATTATTTTACCTGTCGGCATCCAATATTTGCTGTCACACTGCAACACTCTTTAAAATTTAATTTAGGAGTCCTTTTGGCTTATAATATCATGGATTTATTAATGGTTTTGCAATAATTGAAAGTTGACCAATTTATTACTTATGTTTCTATTAATATATGTCCAGTATAAAAGTTTAAATGTAAACTTTTGTACAATTAAGTATTACTTAAATTTTTCTGTTAAATTCGCAATTTCCCCCGAAAAGTTAAAACTTTGGAGTACTCTATCGATATTTTAGAATTACTTTCTTTATAAATCTCTTTAAAATGCCTTATGTGTATGCAAACATGATAGATTATCCTGTAAAATGAACATAGTAGTACTAGTGATATTTATGAACGTATAATTGCAACGGTCATTAGTACACTAATATAATCAGTGCAGTGGAAAAAATATTAAATAAAACTAAAATAAAAGTTAAATATATCAAAGGAGTAGTTTATTTTACTTTAAATTGGCACCAAATAGAAAAACGCTAAGTAAAAATTTAGGAGAAAATAATTGGATTATAAAAATAAAAACTTACACCTGCCAGTTGCACATTGCAAGGAGAAAATAAAAATAAAAAAAAGTTCAATAAATGCATCAAACGTTAATTTAATTTCCACATGCTGCGCCGGATACACTTTAACACACATGCTGCGACTTGAAGCTCTCCGCTAATACGTCCGTAATTTTTTTTTGGGTAAAAATAGCGAATAACGAAATTAAGCGGCAATCTTTCAAACAAGCGGATTAGGGGGTAGCACAATGCGGCAAGCTGGAGGAGAATCCTTAAACAGGTGATGATGGCTAAAAGAACAGTGGCCTACGCGAAAACGTGCTAACGCTAAAACGCTTTCAGTTAAAAAGTACAGACGTGTACTCCCGAAGTACATCACGATTAAGACCAGCAGGAGAGAACAGTCATCCGCAGTACATGGCTAAAATCATCCGGAGGAACATGGATATAAAACGATCATAAGTTAAAATACAATATTTAGCAGCTTCATTTACTGCTTCGATGACATGACCAGGAACCTATGCAACCAATACGCTGGTACCTGAAACAGGTAGCGAATGTTTGGACATTCTGCACAACGGAATGGCGGCTGTATAGAACACGAAGACGGAGTGTCAAGAAAAAAATCAGTCACCAAGCTTCATAGCTTTAGCGTTTAAAAGAGGTTATATACTGCTAAAGCTCAGCAATAAAGATAAAAGTAGCCGGGATAAAACTATATGTAAAAATACGGCCACCCAGAACGCAACCTACATTCAGTCTATCCTTAGTCCTGCAACGAGGACAGGATCACAACGTGTTGTCGAAGAATGCTGGCGGCGGTGGTCCCCGGGAAATGGCTCCAAGATGGACAAGTGTCTACAAGGAATGTAGTTAACAGCCACGTCATACCACAGTGTACATAACCATAGAATTAGAGAGGATCACTTCTAATGTTGACAGCTACTAAGAGTCAACATTTAAGATATCTTTGGGCGTATAGGCGAACTTTCTGACACATCTGTGACTCTGCATACTTCATGGTTATTACAAAAATCCTGAAACTAAACGTGAAATAAGGAAGGAAACTTCAATGTTTCCATTCATTAAGAAATTCAGAGTACGGCGATCAGCAGTCGCTATTATGAAATCTTAATTTAAAATTTAGGAGATGCAGTTAAGGAAGAAAAGTCGCAAAAGTTGAAGCTGTTCTTATATGGCAATAACTGCAATAGTCAAAAAGACCTTGCACTGCTGGAACATCAGCGCTTACTCTCCGGATGTACATACGACTTCAGTCTCTTGCAAGAAAACGTCCAAGCAAGGAATATTCATCAGGTTATATACATGAAGTCTGTAAACTATCGAAATGTTCGAGCATCTTTGAAAGAAGTGTATAGTGAAGGAGAGTACCTTAAAACTTTAGATATTGAAAGGGGTGGATCAAAATAATAAATATGGTTATATTGTGGCTTTATGAACCGATAATACGTCGACAATGTATAGACAGTATTCTTGATTAACATTGTAGGAGCAACAGAGACTGCATTGTCGATGTATTATCACAGATTAGAGAGAAGGTGACAGTTGAAATAATAATTGATGATACGTATGGGCACGGGGAGTGATTACTTGTCCACGCTAAAAGAGTTAGGTTTGGCTAGCTTGGCATCAGTTTTTGTAGTCAAGTGCAAGGACCAGATCAGCAGGCTGTATCTGTCTCATTCTGCAGGACAAAAGAAAGGAGGCAACATGATAATATTAGTTAATATATTATAAATGAATAGTACCGAACAAAAGCTACTTGTGTAATGATTCCGTGACATTTCTTCCTTTATATTCAATTGTCTGATTTAGTTTTTTTTAAAGGAGGAATATCTGTCGCAGAATGCGCAGTAGAGAAGGTCCGGGTCGCGATAATATTTCTTTAAGACAGGACGACGTAGAAATCCTTCGAAAATGACAAGCAACTCTATATAAATTCAGCTTCTATCGACCACCAGGCGCAGGACAAACATCGCAGGAGGCCTTCAATAATCACGTCTATATATAAAATTTCAAGGTAGAAATAAAAGATCTGTATAGAATTCATGGGGTATGTTACAAATCTAACGTTGAATGGTTTCGTAAAATATTATCAGGTTGTACAGGTATTTCTGTATTTTGTTTAATTTTACATGTTTAGAGATACCAAATTATGTGCCGAATAGTAAGACGAGCTTCGAAATCTACAGAAAAGAAACACAATTCATATTTTGTAATAGAACTATATTTTGTTATTTTTGCTATACGGAAGTGAAAGTTTGATTAAAAGACAAAGAAATGCAATCGATATCCACATAACAGATATAAATTTCCTCGTAGCCGTCAGAGAATGTACCAAAAGTCTTAGAATCCACCTACGCAAATAAGAGACGAATGAAATATTTACGGGATAAACAAACACAAAACAAACAAACACAAACACAAAACTGGAGAGAACATACTTATTGAAGGACAATCGTATACCAAATTTGGTCTTAGAGGTAGTTGAAGGCAAAATTTTGAATTTATGATTTTTCTGAATTGCGTGATATCTTTTATTGTGATGTGCAGCCTAGAAGTTAAAAATCATATGCATAGATTAAAAAACATCATAGACAATAAACAGACAAACATTAGATAAAGTAAAGCTTATTATATTCACATTCAGTAATCAAAACAAAATGTAATTATGTACGAATTTCCAAATCTTTCTAATAAAGACATAGCTTTATTAGACGTAAGACGAAGATTTTTATTGGACTGATAATTATCGTATAGGTATCAGGTAGATTTAAGGAAAGAATGCAATGCTGGTAAACAAGAAAGAGATAAAAGGGGGGGGGGAGAAATATGCTAATTTGTTTTACAAACAGAACTTAATAACACTCTGTACTTTGTGAAATAGCAACATACATGTTAATGATCTGCATACTCGATAAAAGCAAGAAAAAGTAAAAATAGTGACGTAGAACCTATAGGATTGTATGTATTACTCTATTCTGATTAAAGCATATGAAAATACTTTCAGTGCCTCAAATAATCTAAAATATATTCTAGATATTCTGTTCCATATGGACACACAAAATAAGAAAAGAAACACATGCCACAAACATACAACAGGCATACATGTCCTCGTGAAGCTATCCTTATCTCTTCTGGCATGCAATTTTAAACACAAGTTAGTTCTGAGAATTAACAATGATAAGTGTATTTTCTCTTGGCTTATAAAACTAAATTTTTAGTATTTTTTGTGATTTGGTTTATATTCACTAAGTTTGCATACCGAAATTATGCTTCCGGAAAGTTCCATATCTACTGCGCTACCACTCTGGGTTACATTAATTGTGTATTACGAAATATGCAAATTTGTTTGTTTAGCCATAACAGAGCAATAGTATGTAACAATGTAAGCATGAAAGTTAGAGTTGGAAGAGTGAACATAGAGGAGAGCATTTAATGCTAACATAGAGATACGGAGTGGCTCAGACGGAGGTCCCGTTCCAATTCCATTGAGCCCGCCAACCTGACCTTGAATTTGTTCAGATATACCCCTACTCCTAATGGTCCGATTTCCCTAATTTTGTTACCTAGTTTTCTTATTTCATTGAAATGCTACATACTGAGTTTTGTTGTTGTGAAAAAATATATATTGCTGCCACTAGAGCGATTTTTAAAATTTGAGTTTCAGGAAAATCTTGAATTTTTTTAGGTATCAATTGCAGTTGTACCCATGAAAATAGCTTTTCAATTCTGCTTACTATACACCGAAAATAGCAATGGCACAATTATAAAAAAAAAGAAGCAATACAAAAGTAAATAACCTACACTCCCTCACATATATCTACAAAAAAAAAAAAAAGTGACTCATGTTCCCTACCTCCGTTTCCGGTTTTCTGCCTCTTCCGATCTGAGCCGTCACACTTTATTTAAAATTTAACTTACTCCCTCTTCCTCATTTCGGTAGATGTCTCTTTCTCCATTCTTCAGTCCTCTTGCAGTATGCCAGAATATGCTCCCATGATTTTTTCTCCGCACATATAGGACATATTCTCATACCCTCTCTGTCTGTTACTTAGTCACCGTGCGATGCGCCTAACCTAAACCAAGCGAGCCCCTGATAGCTGAGTTTGACTCCTGTTTGCATGTAATGCTGCATCTCCCATCCACTTTTCAGACTATAATCTCGCTATAGCACCAAATTGCTAAGAATTCCGCAATTTGCTGTACCCCTCCCCACTCTTAAAATACCTTTGAGAACACCGGTTCTCACCCGATTCAATTTCTCTGTTCCCAACTCCAAATTTCGGCCCCATAAGTCATTGTAGATCGTATTACCGCCCCAAATATTGTCTCTAACAGCCCTACCGTGCCGGAATTCTGCTACGTATACGGAGAGTTTCTGACGCTTTTATTTCGCTTTAAGTTTCGCCCCATCAATATGTTCGCCCATCTTCCATTCATCGAAAAAGTTAGCCCAAGGTACAAGAAATTCTTCATGTTGTCTAGTGTCTATCCTGCTTACGTGCAACTGCTTTGCTATAAATAGCTCCGTTCTTAAAGGTTATAAACCTTGTTTTACTTGTATTCACCATAAGTAACCAAGTTATCACAGAAGGTATGCAGTCCGTTTAGTTCACGCTGTAGGCCGTCTATCGTAGTAGAAACATTCGTCATGTCGTCGGCGTGTAGCAGTGCTGACACCTGTACATCTTCTACCGTGTTCGAAGGCGAGTCAGGTATTCCCATGCGAGAAAGAGAAATGTGTAGTTCCTTCTTTATGCCCAGAAGACTACCTTGCTTTTCAAAGCAAAACGTTCAACATGCTGTCACGAGTTAAGAGTACTTTAAAACTTAAAATTTATTTTCTGCTTGTACGACAAATTGAGAATAGGAAAACGGCCATACAATTAGAACCTTATTAATATAAAAACCTTCAAATTAAATAAAAATGCGTTTTGTAGCGGTTAGGGAGCAACAAATATGATAACTGCTGTTCTGCAATTGCATTTATATATAATACACATGAATGTGCGTAAATATGTATGTATATATAATATCAACTAAACAAATGAAATTTTTAAAGTGATCGCGCAATTCAGCGTGTTGCTGATGCTAGGGCTGGGTAAGGTCGAAACCTGCAGAGTGGCATGTAGACAGACAATGGGTGATGTGAATAAAATTAAATGAAAGCTTATGAGTGGGTGCTTACTGACTGCAGATGAGCTTCCGCTCCGCATTTCAGGTGAATATAAATGTGGAGTGTGTCTCTGCGGGAACTCACGAGGGCCTAGCAACCACTTCGTTCAAGGTCGTGAAGCTACCCACGTTAACAAATACAACAATAAGCATTTTACGTAGATAGGGCGCGAAACATGTAGCCACTGTTAAATCTCGGTTGTCTTAAATTCTCCCACGGTGAAAGACAGTGGAATTCGTCTGAGTGTAATGAAACAGTTTTAGCTCAACAAATTTACAAACAAAATACGCATTGTTAAAATAAGGCTGACGTTTAGAATTCATCTGTAGATGCATTTCCCATCTCTTTAAAAGCATGGGAGAAACTGCTTATGGACTTCAGGCACGCAAAGATTAACCCGGCTGAAAGGTAAGGGAACTATGCTAAAGATTTCATTATTAGTAAAATAAGGGAAGGTGGCAGTTTGAATATTTAACAAAAATGATAAAATATTAATTATTAAAATTGATATGCATATGCATTTGCCGCTATCATAATCTTGTGTTGCAAAAAAGAAAGTATAAGCTGGCCGTATCATCTTTCAATATTGACACATGAATAACATGCTGTTTGTTTCACGAGAGATAGAGTTTTGATAAGAGGTCATAAGCCAATAAGGAATTGCTTAGCTTAAGAGGTTTTTTTTTTCCAAATTTGGAATCATGGACACATGCAAGCCACAAGATTGTAACGCTAATGAATTATTTCTAAAGGTGTTCCTAAAATCCGGTAACACATTTCTTAATTTATTACACAAAAACTACAAATGATATAGGTTTCGTATGCATGCCTTATTACAGAGAAACCCAAATGGTTTGTTTGGATTTTACCGCCAATTCTCGTAGTTCCCGCAGTTGGCATTTTGTAAAGATGGTGTTTTCTATCAAAGAGCGTGCTTTCTGTGTGTTGGAATTCTACAAATGTAAGAGTGCTACAAATAAGCAACGAATTTCAGCGATGCTACTTACTAAGAAAAGACAGTCGTTAAGGTCACATAGTACTGCTGCAGGTGGCAGCTTGTATTAATTAGATGCAGCTTTGTCAGCGCATGGTTGTGCGTTCGTGTGTTACTCGGTGCTTGCATTGTGTGTAAAATGTGTGCTAATTGTTCTGTGTTATGCCAATACATAAATATAGTGCTGAAGAACGGTTTTTATGTACAATGCATATGTGAAAACGGATTTTTGCTGTGGTACGGCGACTCACAAGAAAATATTCCAAATCGCCGTGTTCTTTGGGCAGAAAAATTAGCTAAAATACAGGATTCTCACCGGCCGGTAATGTATTACTACTGAGGAACTTAATTTTCAATTTTCAATATCCCGTAGAACAGGTAATTGCTTATAATTAATACCATTAATTTTATAAACAGTATCATTTTGGGCTCTTAGCAAAAATATAAATACTAAAATAAAATACCAACTTTACTCTTATCTCCCTTTATCCCGTTGCGACGGTTACACGTCCCCAGTATGCAGCCGCGCTTAGGCGGCCCCTAACTCAAATAACCTCACTATAACTTGTGAATAGGCTTGAATCTATCAACAAAGAAAATAAATTATGTAGTTTTGAGGAAAAAATCAGTGAGAAAAAATAGTATAATTAGCAATGCATTAATTGAAATGGTACATTTCTTCATCTATTTAAGTTGGTCAATGTAACATGATTGTCTAATAAACATTGATATGAAATATCCAAAACCCCAACAATTAATTACAATAATTAAAAGAATTTTACACGGGAAAGTTAGAACAGATTCAGTACTTAACTTACTTTTCATAGAGTTTTGCCAGTACTATCATATCTTTAGGCTCTTTGAAAAAGAAAGAAATACAGAGGATAGGAATAGCAGAAATTATGATTCTGGGACAAATAACTAGATAAAATAGAAAGTTATGTCACTAAATACTTTAATCGTATTACTAGAATGAAACGAATCTGTGTTTTCAATTATATACCAAAAGGAAAATGAACTGATAGTAGCCATTTCATTATCTAGACATGGTTATTTGTATTATCTTTAACTTTCATACTCAGACAAAGCTATCTCCCCATAAATTCATTGAGCGATATTATGTATAGTAAAAAAATTATTGACACGATGAACAAAATAGACGTTATTATAATATTAAACGGCACCAATGTAAACATTAAGTTTAATGTGATCAGTGATGTCTACGTCCACGGCTCAGGGTTTTTCGTATGAAGTTAGTTTTCCAGCCCGTAAGCCTGCTTGCTTACTTGTTGACCTTGCTGGCTGTCACAGTCACAGCACACTTGTTTCCCACGGTGTATTGCATTGGTCGTTTCTTAATTTGAGTATATATAAAGTGTATTAGGCCTCATGTGTTACAATGGCACAGCGTGTTTTTATGTCCTTCCTGTTCTTGTGCATTAACTCTGTGGTGAAAGAATCGTTGGACCAAATTTTTTGAGCGTGATCATGCATTTTTGAACAGAACTGCCATTGCTCACACTGCGAACAATTCCGTGAGAGTAATTCATAATGTGTTTCCACAAGACATAATTATTAGTATAGATTTGTTGCCCTTTCGATCACAAGAACTCAAAGATAACATTCGTCAGGAAGTTGTTCGGATTTCTCAAAATGAACTACAGCGAGGTTTGAATACTGTTCTAAAGAGATGCCAAAAACGTAAATTGAGTGAAGGCCGGCAGTTTCAAAGCCTCATTTGATAATTTGGTAAATAGTGAGCCTCTTAAATTGATTTGTGTATTGTTGTATGGTTGGTTTATTTTATTGTTTTTCCCTCCCGCTAATCACCAAACACCAGCTACCCGGCTAACGCCCATAGGCAAAACAACGCGGGGGAAAACAAAAACTGATCGCAAGATAAAATACAGTCTTTTGCGAATTAATGTGAATAAGTGAGTAAATTGTGTTATAAGCTATAGAGTGCGAATTCTGCACGCGTTATTGATACTTGTTGTTGAGAAGGTTAATTGCAGTTATTGCTTTTATTGGCTGTACTAGAAGGTAAGCAATTTGCTTATGCTTCTAGCTGTTTTGACGTTTTATTTAGCAAGCATGTTTTATTCATTGTGGATATCACACCTAAGAAGAGAAGTAAAGTCATAACCCTCCATGAATTTAGTAATATGACTCAAGGACAAATGCAGACGAATATAATGATGGTTTTAGTGCTGTTAATAATATAATTAGAATGAAAAATGAGATTGGGTCAATTTCAACTCAAAGGAAAGGAAGATGTGGCCGAAAACGAAAAACATTTAGGAAAGATGATGTTTATCTAATTAGAACAAGCAAAATTAACCCTTAAAAGAACATGTTTTATTTACAAGAAGTTTTGGATGCTGCAGGGATGAAAATGGATGCTTTAACAGCGCTTAGGCGGCTTCTAGAAGCTGGAAGGAAAGCTCAAGACCGGTAAGAACACAGCTGTTGACATGTCCTATGAAAAGAAAGAAATTGGCTAAGCTAGAAAATATCAAAAGGGAAATGAGAGGAGAAGAGTCCTATTTTCTGATGAAAATTTTGGAGTGCAGGGGTTGGACGTCTCGCATGTAGGAGGAGCGATGAAGAAGAAATCTCGCCTAAGTACATCAAACGACGGTAAAGTTTCCCAGTAGAGGATGTTTTGGGGCCGTTTTGCATTCACAGGCACTAAATGTTTGATTCCTATTGACGGAATGATGAACAGCTACAGATATGTGCCAAGGGTCGCCCCAGAACTGAAGAGCTCGGTAGAGAAAATGAACATTAAAAAGGCGATTTTCCAGCAAGACCTTGCCCCATGTCATGCATCGAAGACTTCATGGCCAAAATTGGTTTTCACTGTTTGGACTGAGGTGGAAATTCAACGAATCTCAACCACATAGGAAATCGTTCTCCAATTGTCGAAAAACGGATGAGGAAAATGGACTGCACCACCAAAGAAAAGATGCTTTGTGCTGTGATAAAAGTGTGGTTTCATGACTCAGAAGTAAGTGAAATATGTAAGAAACTCTTTGACTTTATGTCCAAACGAGTCAAAATGGTAATTAAGCTATGAGTGGGTACATTAAATGTTAAAATCACTGTTTAGTAAAAAGCAATGTTGAAATTTTGTGAAATAACTATAAAATTAGAATTATATCTTTGTTCACAGTCTGTTGGTCGTCCTATGATAGTATTGACTTAAATTATCTGTGACACACCATTTAAAAAAAATATAATGTTACCCTTTAACAACTAAGGGCTGTTTCTACTACACTATACGACAGTATTACATAAATCACAGAAATAACGTTGTAAGAACAACAAACGAATGCAACACACCACATTGAAATGAGGACATGTGGTTTTCATCTACAAAACTGGTGCAATATAAAAATAGAAAGTAATGGAGAACAATTAACAAAATAGCATAGGGTTCAGACCGTCAAAAATAAGCAACAAAGAAATACTGCAAAACATAATTATGAGAATGATATAGGAAAATCGTAGCGCTTCAAGTTGAAATTGAAGAGTACTTAAGACGTGCTCGGTGCTCACCGTTTATGCCTACAAGGTATTTATTAGGGGGGGAGGATGATTATCTGCCCCACAATGGGAAGCCAAATTTGACGGCGTTTATTAAGAGGGTTTTATTTAAATACCAGCTCCACATTGGGAAGCCAAATTTGCAGCTGTTTATTAAGTGGTGCCAAATTTTCGGCTGATTAATGAAGGATAGTGATGTTTATTGTTGGCGTAATATATCACTGCCGAGAAAGAAGTCCGCGTTGAACCCTCCTGCTGCCGCGGTCGTCTCAGGGATGCTGAAATCACTGTAAGGCTTTTCTGGAATTTTACCAGGGGAGGAAGGGAGAGAAGATCACAGAGGAGACATTGTGGAAGTTGCGGATTAAAGTTTCACCGTTGATTAAACTGTTCACACTTCACTGTTTACTTTCCTTAGACCACTTCTATACCATTAGCAAGGGTTTTAAATATTTGCTGACCCTGCACTTACAAATTCTATAGTCGTTCGCATCGCATTTTCAAAATTACATTATCAATATCTTGCAAACAAATTGAGTTTTACTGTTCCATTTCACGAGTTATATTTCTCTTTATCTAGTTTGAACAGCCCTTTCTCTCTTCCCGAAGCGTACTGTATATTCTCGTCTCTCGAATCGAACTGACTACTCTCGTATTTCAAAGCGAACTGCACTAAAAGCCTTCAAAATGCTTTTACTAGACTTTCTACGCGTCTTCTACGGTAATTCAAAATTTTAAACATAACAGACACGTCACCAAGTTTCTTTTCTATTGGCTTAATGTCTTGCCGCTGGAAGTTTCTCGAAAAGGCATTTTGAAACCCGAGAACTTATTGGCTAGTCTTGATTCATTGTATGTTACCTAGAAATGTTTTTGAGGAAGCGAGAATCCCCCGCTTTTTTTTTTAAGAAACAGTTGTCCAAGGTGATAGCTATTCACCCTGATCTTTTTCAAGGACTTATTTCTTTGATGAAAGACAGGCCCCCTAGCTATTGAGTAAATAACCTTGCTTATGGCACCAGTCGCCGTCTTTTCGGCCAAGATTTCCGATTCTCGAACAATCTACATCGTTTTACATAATTGCATCATGAGATATTAATCTATGTAAATTAATTAATTAAACAGGATTAAATGTTTATCTTAGTTAATTAATTGTACGGGATCAAATTTGGATATCCCGTTGCAAACTCCAATAGGGTACTTTCGGGAGGAAGGGATGAGGTGAGGGCGAACATTGGGGGGCCATGATCTAAGGGTGATGAGGTACGGACGTAGATGGGATCCCTGATATTGTTACCAGATTCCTGACGCCAATAGAGCTCCCTCTCGCAGAAGTTCGAGCACCTCAGAAAGGCCGCTTCCACTCCTGGCGCCGGGGCAAAAACAGTTCCAAAGCGCAAGCCAAAGGCACAACGCACATAGCACCGGTGCAGCCGCCTGGCGCTCTATACGAAATGAAATGCAATGAAAATGGGACATTTTATGGAAAGAGAAGCAAATTCCAAACATTTTCCTAAGCGACAGGGGAAACCACAAACAAATCAGGGATCAGGATTGCTGGTTTCAAGGAATGTTAACCCCAGATCTCCCGAATTAACACTTGAGGACCCCGCCTGGTGAAGTAGCAGCGATATTACTCAATCCTGGAAATTCACATTCATTGCAAACGGGTGCTGTTATCAGCACAAAAATAATACAATTTAGCTAAATTGCTTATCACTCTCAAAATTTGGCCTGTATGCATAGACATCTATTTACATAACTACCTTGACGTTATCTCTTATCAAGCAAAAACCTGATAAACAAGTGATTATTTATCACTAGCTTGAGAATGTTGCGCTTCAGTCTGTTTACAAGCTGCGCAGCGAGGATTTCAGGGTCATAGAGCACAGCTGTCAGTCAGCTCTTCGTCTGCCAGTGGGTTTATCGCGCCGTCAGTCCTCCGGGACAAGTGGCTCACTTTCGTGGTTAGCAGTCATACGCTTCTTGTACTGATCAGATCTTTGTTTACTCAGGTAAATACATAACCTTGATATTTTATTAACTTATCTACTTTTATATCAAATTTTCCAAGCCATATTTATAAGAACAATTTTATTCGCTATGCTCTAATAAAGTAATATATGATATAAAGACAACTCTTGAACTTAAATTTATTTCTTGAACATTTTATTGTTATCTCTCCGTGTAAAAGTTATTATTAATGTTATTATTTTTATTACATCATTTTTGCTGTCATTGAATGTACGTTTAAGATTTCCCCCACAAATCAAGATAGCAGTTATGGAACTGGAATTACTTTAACTATTTCGTTACTGCAAGAATGTTTCTAGCTCTAAGGGCTGTGCGAGGACAGCCGAAGGGAGGCGCATCTTTTAATGGCACTAAAGAGCGACAAAAGAAGGAAGGGGGGTTACCTAAAATATACATCAAAAGGTTTATGATATTGCTTCAGATCAAAACAGTTTCTAAAATCGTATTAGCTCGAATAGTCCATCTAGAATGTCCTATACAAGATGGAAGAGAACTAAGCGCCATAACTTTACAGGGTAATTCGGTGCAACAATTTTTTTCTAATATCAATTTGGCTGTTGACGTGCTGTTTGGAAAGAAATGAATTTCTGCGATATATTTCATGTGCGGTAATACTCGTATAGTATAATATATTACAATTTTGTAATTGAATAGACAAACGAAAGAAAGAATAAACAAGGTCCTTAGCTATTTTTTCATTACACAAAGAATTTTGATACAAATTCATCTGTAAATGTTTACATAAGTAATTTGGATATGCAAAATTAGGTTTGATGTTTGAATATTGTTGATGAGAACAAAATTGAATAATTGAATAAGTGAGCATCGCTGGTTGTTATCTTGTTTTCATAGTAATGTTATACAAACAAACACACACTCAGTATCTGCAATCAGTAAATTCTAAAAATATAAGCAAACAATGCAGAGCATTAAACAGCGTTGCCACATGTTTCGAAATAATTATTTTCTTGAAAATCCTTAAGAGTTACAGAAAAATATTTAGGTATTTTTGTTCCCTTTGTATAAAACAATACGCAGGTTATTTACCATCTATCGTAAACGGGAGATGTGCTGTTCGATCTCTGCCAGATCGCAGGTTAAGGCTGGAAACTTCCTTCTGGAAGTTTGTGACTACTAATCCGAAGGTTATGGGTTCGATTTCCGGTCAGGTCATGCTGTTTCTAGTTTTAAGAGGAATTAACGGCTCAACAACCTTCTCTTCTGTTATATACATTGAATCCTCCATTAATTATATTTCAAGTTATAGCATTCATATTCGCTTTCTAAGAAAATTCCATAAATTTCTTTAAACAACTTAAGTTATCCAAAATGCATCCCAAGTTATTTGCTTCTTTTCCAATGTAGGTTTCTCAAGTTCCAAGGATGGATGTTCCTCTGCTGGACACCTGGTGGCCTCTAGTCGCCATTTTGTGTACTGGCCTGTTCTACCTTTACGGTACATGGACTTTTGACTACTGGAAGAAAAGAGGCGTGCCGTTTGTGAAGCCACAATTCCTTTTTGGAAATATCCGGGACGTTATATTGGCCAGAAAGTCAATGGGAGATGTTTATGGTGATCTGTACTGGTAAGTGTATTGTATTACTGTTTCCATATGCAATTTGATTAATCATACTGCTCCTGGTTTTCTGCAATTGGAAAATTTTGCTTAAGTTATATTTTGTTTGAATCACAGCGACCTTTCCTGGAGTATTTTTAAGAAATAATATGTAGAATGTGACTAAAATATTTATAAAAACTTCCGAAAATATCTCGCTTTTTTGAGTTATAATTATGTTCAAATTCATCTACAAAAAAAAAAATGCCATGTTTTATTTCAAACAGATCTAGTAGAGTAATAAATCACAATACTGCAAAATATAAATTAAAATATATGAATAAGCTTTAGTTCTGATGTTTATTTAGGTGCAATTTATAAGTGCTCAAACGTTTAATACACGTCGGATATAATTTTCAGAAATCTATTGATTGAACATTTCTACATTTTCATAGGTAACGCATAAACCAGGGCTCCATAAATTAAAGTATACTGATTAAGGTCAGGTTAACGTGGAATTTTATGACAGATGTTGCTACAAGTATGTATCGTCCCGAACATCTTGAATAAAACGCGCTGCAGCTCTGATTTTCATAACCCACCTGGTGTCTCTTATTGTCGAAAGAATTTTATCTAGAAATATGAAAAGTGTTTACAATGAACTTAAACGGACATTATCTTTAACCTGGTGTTATTTTTTGAACGCCAGTTTTTACTACAGTGGTATCACGGACGGTGTACAGATGTATTTAATACCAATGGCGAATGACCTTGTACCGATCTGCGCGAGACAATTGTAGGAAATTGGTGGCGGGGGTAACATCTCAGCTATATGAAAGTTACTGTTGGTATGCAAGAGAGAAAGATAAGAGTAGTGCAGCTGTACAATAAATTGTGTACTCGCCTGTGATGATCTAACATTTGCAAGGAAGCTATGATAACCTATGGTTTTCACTGTTCTTATCAAAGTCACTGTTTTCACCTGAATGAATCACTAATTGCAGACGTTCTTCCAAGAGACCTTCCTTCCATTTCAAAATATTCTTTTTCTGCCCTCTTCGCCTATTTAGAGCAACGTTTTCAATCTTCTTTCGTAACTGAAGCAATTTTTTTGAAATAGTAGTAATTTTATAACACCTTCCATGCTAAACGTGACTTGTATTCCTTATGCCGCATATTAGCTCTGTGGGATTTAGCTCCAGGCGAAAGCATGGTAGACGTAAGATTAATGGTTTTTCTCTACTAAAATTTATTAATTTTGTATGCGATGTCTTTGTATTTATCATTTTTTTATCGTTGAGTATAGCTCTGATTTTGTTAAACTATTTAAGTAGTCAATTTCTTGAAGATGTTGTTCGGACATGTAGTTAGTAAGCCAGTATTTCCTTCAGGTTTACGAGTGTTGGTATTTGGAGAAGGATTAAACATTACATTATGATACGGTACATTGTCGGTTGGAAGGACACTGTGAGGAGCAAGATTAGAAATAAGCCGTTCTCTTATCTACTTAGCATAATTTGCATAATTCATATTGTCATGATATTTTACTGATGTGCCATGAAGCATCAATATGCGTTTTCACTTCCTGCATGTAGCAGAAATATATATTAATTACTATTTATGTTTAAGATTTTAACTTTTAGTTATATGATGGGTCAGAAATGTTTAAAATGTTTAATATATAAGTTAAAATTTAAGATTTTAAAGGTGAAACAAACCTAGTTAATAAACTTCGTTATTTAAATTTCAATACGCCGCTAATATTCTCAACCTTTTGTTGTATGCATTGAAACAATTAGAAATATTATCCGACCAGTAACCCTGGACTGTGTCCTGGAAGACGTGCTGAAACCCGTTTTTTGACATCGTCTTCACAACCACCTCCAGTGACGGCCATTGATGAACCAAAACCAGTCTATACCCTTTCGAAACTGGAGCTAAGATTTCCTCCATAGGATCATCGCTAAAAGCTGATAGGTGTGTATGTGAACTATTAAAATAAGTTTCATGTATGCAGATGACGTGATAGCCTTCTTCTCTGTATTTCTTAATGGCTCTCAAGTAAGCGATCCTTTACTCCCGGATGTTTCCCTACTCTACTTATATCCGCGTGTTATGTTTAGTTTTTCTTTAGCGTAAACCCAGAGCCAAAACTATTTTGCTCAGTGTTGAAATACTGCCAGTTTCCTAAAATTGAAGGATTTATTAAGGTAGGTAAGGTAGGTAAGAGGTAGGTAAGAGTGATATTCTAGGCCTTACCTTGTGGGGAGTAGAGAAAGCTCAAACGTTCCGGCGTCTATTTCCTTCAGCTCTTTAACCATGCGGTTTATCCTTCGTGAGGAGACACCAGTTGCACTTCGCGAGCCTGGGAACCCAAAACTTTATTGCTAAGCTTATATACTAATATATATATATATATATATATATATATATATATATAACGTTGACGGTCTTGGCGGGAGTCGATTCGCAAACCTCTTGTCCTCTAGGACGTGCCTTAAGCAGGGTTGGGAGAACTATCAAAACAGTCCGCAACTGAATTTTGAATTATCGCTGTTGCACTATGTGGATTTTCAGTTTACCCACAGAAATGCAGTTGTCATTTTTCTTATATTTTATTCTGTTTCACAATGTGAGATTTTTACTTTATGATTATATTTAATATTAATATTATTATTATTATTATTATTATTATTATTATTATTATTATTATTATTATTTTACAGCTTTTCTTAAACTACCTACAGAAAGAACTTGAAAAACTTTTACCATAATGAAATCTAAGTGAATTTGATCATCTACTTTCGATTTTGGTCAGATTTAGTGAAAAAAAGACAACAAGAATAATGTTTAATTATAAAAAAACTTTGAATAAGCAATAAGAGATTGTAATTTAGCAAAAGGCTAGAACAAGGAACAGTCAAATTCTTCTTGGTAAAATTTATATTGGAGATCAATTTGTTATATCTATATTGTTATATGCCTTTATCAAATCTATTCACTATTAGCAGAAATATTTCCCCTTATTATATTTTAATATTTTAAATGAAAAAAAATGAGAAAACAAAATATTGCGAGAATTTAAACTTTTAGATTTCACTTCAGCAAAAATAAACAATTCACCCATCAGGGTTTCCCCTGGACTCTTAAGCTAGGTTATTCTATTTGAATGGATTAGACATAAACGGAAACTAAAGATAAAACTTCCCATTTTGGTGCCTTAAATGACCTGTTAGGGCGCTGATTCCAAAATTAGCATCAGTTTTAGTTTTTTGATATTCAGCATAAACGGCCTTTGTTTTCACTTTAGAAGTTTTTCCATACACATTCTTGAACCTAATTTCTTGTATACAATTATTACTGATGTCACTAATAGTACAAACTGTACACATCTCTCGTCCTTATAAACTACTATTATAAAACACTGAAATTGCAACCGAATCAAATTCTTATGAAACATAATCAGAATTATTCAACACATAAAAAGCTTCTTTCATAAAATCTTCTACAATTAGATCTACCATCTCATTGAAGAATCCAAAAGTAATATGTCATCACGTGAGTGTCTCACCTTTCCTGGTTCATGCTGGTGAAGTGTCCGATTGAGCCATAAATTGTTGCCAAGTATAAAGGACCACACTATAAACTCTATTGGAGCTATCGATAATAACGTGCCATATATTTTCCACGAAATCTGATAGCTCCATTTTTATCAGAAGGTCTCTGAAGAAATGGATTTTGTTTTCCATTGAGAAGAAGAGCAGTAAATTATTTTCTTTGATATTGTAAAAGGAGCATGTTTCCAGACTAAAGGAAACTTTTTTCATTTAACTTGTATAAATCTCTGGTACGTGGGTGAAATTTAAATCAGTTGCTTGATTTAAATGTAACTGAAGTCATCTTGCTGAAACTAGATCAGGATATGCCAGTTTGCCTCGATTATTTCGATTGAGATGCACTTTCTATTCATACGATAAAAGCAAAAGTCGGCATGTTATTATTTTTATTTTGTCCAAACAAATCACTGGGATAATAAATTTAAGGCATTTCTTCTTTACATTTGCCCATTACAGCAAGTGCTCTTCTAAAGCTTTACCTACATACGCGGTATTGACATAGTTTGTCATAAATATAGCTCTACAAAGTGTGTTCATTTCCGAGTGTACTGCTGACAATACAGTAGAATAAATTTTAAGTACAGTCGCGAATTTACGGTGTCAATATATGTAGAAATATCTACTTTAGTTTTCCTAGTTGTATCTTTATAATTGAGTGTGTAAGAACTATATGCCACGTCTTTAAAACTGGAAGCTGATAGAGGAAAATAAATGTCTTTTTTGGATTCGAACATAGCAAAGAAAACGTTCAAATTCCATAGCACCAAATCACAATTTATATTTGTTGACCAGTGATCAGTGATTCATTAGAGCATGATGATAGAAACTATTATATTTTTCATATAAATGAACTTCCAATCAACTAACAATTTATAAATAAAATAGCAGGTGCTTTACCAATTATTTTTATATTTTTCAGCATAAAATGCATGAAGTGTTTGTTTCTACTCAAACTTTTACCTTTAATTTTAGGAAACTGGATCCACATCCATACGGTGGTATCTTCAAGTTTAGGCAGCCCACAGTTCTCATCAGAGACCCAGAACTTGTAAAGCTGGTACTTGTAAAAGATTTTCCCAGTTTCCAGCAGAACGACATTGACGTTGACATCGATGTAGACCCCATATTTGGTCGAAATCCTTTTGTATTGCAAGGCGAAAGGTGAGTTGAACATAATTCTCTTTGCTTTTTGATTGAAGAAGGGAAAGCTAATGTATCTTTATTGCTTTTATGACATTATTTATGACTGTATTACGAACACAAACTATCAGTATTTCTATATTTTTGTTTGTATGTCAAGCTATTCTTGAAAATACCCAACAAACTGTCAAATACCAATAAAGCATTATGAAAAATATAGCTTAAGTAATGAGAATGATTATGGATTATTTAAATAAAAAGAATATAATATCTTTTCAAGTTGAATTGTGTTTTATAAAAGAGTAAGATAATTATAATATAGCATTAAAATCCGAGCAGATTTATAGTAATTATTGAGGTTAGTTTCTGAAAAAGGGACATCTTAATTTTGTGTCTAACTATTTAGTAATTATCGACATGATTTTGTTAGTCTAGGGGGAAAAGGAAAAAAAAAAAACTTACTATAAAAATATAGAGCAAAGCGTAATACCTGAGTTATTTATATAAACTAACTTTAATTTTTCTGAATAGTATTTAGCAACATTAAGGTGTATTCGAGTCATGGAAACTGATAATACATGAGAAGAAATAATGAATCGAGAGAGGATTTTTTCCCCTTTTATGGACAGGAGAAGAAAGAGTTCCAGGCCTAATTTTAGGTTACTTCCTAAGTTTTTCCTCTTTTAAGATCTGAGAAAAAAAAATCATTCGGAGAGAACGGTCCTGGTAGGATTCGAACCGCAGATCTGTCGTATCTATAGAATCTTCTAACAACTGTATAAAACACAGTAAGAACCTGTGACATAAGAGACTTTTTACTTAAAACAATAAATTGAAGGAAATTATTGCAATAATCAGTTTGGTTTTCGGATAACTTATTGTTTTAATATATGGGGGTTCTTATCTATTACTTTAATAATGGATAATTAATAGGTAAAGAATATCTATCTCTTGCAATTTTTATTAAAGAATCGGAGAATTTGATGTAATATATTTAAATAATATATATCTGTTGCCAAAAGCTGGATTAACAAGGTACATTACAATCAACGTTCATTTATAGATGTTTCGTAATAAAGTAATTCATTTCTACAAAGCTGCAATAATTACAGGCAAAGTATCAATATTCGTATTATTTTTATTCTGCTTAGATAAACTATTATTCTGTACTAAGTTCCCTTTTTTACCATATTAAACCTTAGTGTTATTCTCTGTAGTTGATACTAAAGAAACTTTGCTATAATCATTATTTTGTACATAGATGGAAGTCTACAAGAACACGCATAACTCCTGCGTTTACCTCAGGGAAGCTGAAGCCAGTCTTCCCGCTTGTTGAGGAAGTGTGTAAGGAACTCAATAATACTGTTGAAAAAATGAAACACGGAGGTAAAGTATTAATCGCATTGTTCTTAATTAAATTTTTTTGTTTCAAATACCTATTTCAAACCCTGCCTTATTGTACCACTTGAATAATTATAACAATAGGAAGTACGAGTTACACTATCGTAGAGTATCAAGGTTAAAATTATAACGTGCTCATATATTGTTTTATCGCATTTTTTGAAACAGCAGCAAAGCATTCGTGCTGAAAATAAGCCGGTTGACCTTCGCGACAAGTCCGATAAAAGGGACATTTAAAAGTTATCAATTGCAGATAGGAACAAGTGGTCGATTATTTTTTGGGCACTTACGGCAATGTCTACTCTGTAGAGCAGTTTCATGATTTAGGTCTGATGTTGTATGCACCATTGTTGGTTGTAATGGGATGATGCGATACAGATTGAAGATTACTAGATTTCACAAGAGAAACAAAGACATAAAAGTTAGTTTGTTATATCATGTTGCACACAAGAATATGTTTACAAAACATTTATGTCATAATCAAATACATGTAGCGCGTGTACTAAATTACAGAGTGATTCAAAAGTCTAGCACTATAAAATAACTGAGACATTAGTGTAGATAGCAAACAAATTGAAATGACAAAACACTCACGTCTACGTTACGCTGCGCACATTTTTGGCACCAGTGGATGGGCGATGTACGAAGTCGTTTGGTTAGATTTGGGAATGCGATTCAATACCACAGACGTGCGGAGATCGTATTCGTTTTATTTAAGGACGCTCTTTAACATCTCAGGTCATCAGCGTCCCATTCAATTCCGGGAGTGAAACGACCAACAAATTTTGCTCAGAGGCCTCTTCTTTCAGGTGTGAGGTTCTTTTTAGTACCGTAAATGTACGACATGGAACCCACGGCTTTACTTCCCTTCCGAAGGAAGCCATACTTGGGATTTTTACGCCCGAAAAAATCCATCGACCCTGGCCGACTTTGAACCCGTGAACTTGGGTTTAGAAGGCAAGTATGGTTACCACTACACCACCAGGACCGACTTGGACCTCTACACAGAGTATTTTGTTTTATAGTGTATTATTTGACACGTAATCGTTATAAAGAGTCATTTTATCTCAATTGGTCCATATTCATTAACGGTACCTGTTGTTCTAATTTGCAATAAGGGTTTAATATTCTTACATAGACAATTTAACAACTTGACATGAACCATTCGGGACTTACTCTTATATATGCGGCACAAATCAGGTCTTAAATATAGCAAAGAAACATGTTGGTATATTTGACTGTTAGTTTGGCGAAACTTTTGGTCATTGTATCATTTTTTACACTTGCGTAGCATTCAATTTATCTCACAAAGTAATAAGATCCGTGTATCAAATTATTAAAAGTTTATCGGCTCGAGAATGACTCGTTGAAAACACCACGTAATTGGCAGGGAATTGTGACATACTGACATTGCAGGATTTTATTCACAGAAATTTGTGCACATGTTGGACGAATGCGCCCACAGTGGATTAAAAAAAGGTGATATCAGTAAATCAAGACAGGACAAACACACAGACGTGAAAGACCCCGTCAAACCACAAACCAGAAGAAAGACATACTTGCTGCATGGCTATTATTATGAAGAATGTGCTGGAGTTTTAATGGCCAGCAGCGTATTCCTAAAGGCGTAAAAGTAACGCGGAATTTCGAATATTATTTTCGTTAAATACCATGCCCGAAGAGTCCCTCGGGCCCTCCCCCCCCTAAATTGATACATTTTAAATAAATATAAAAGAGGCATACCTACACATTTTTGTTTGTTCCAGAGCTTGAGAACTGCAAAGGATTAAATTTGGAAAGATGGATCAAAGTTCTTGGGATAATTCAACCATAAAAAGAAGGGAGATAAGATTATTAACACAGAGATAGCGATGTAAGAAGCAGCAATTCTATATAATTTATCACAGTATCACAAGGCAATCCACATGACAGGCTGAATGCGGAAAAAATTTCCCAAATTTTAGAACTAATACGTAGAGCATATTACAATCTGGAAAACCAGTTAAAGCCGCTAAAATTAGCATTTTAAACTAGTCGAAGACTAAATCAGCACTGAAAACCCCACAACCTGCAAACATGAAGAGAGTAGGTGGTTTTTGCTACAGGCCTTCAAGGTTCTTTGAAAAATCTTGATGAAATCGGAGTGTCCTGCATTCATGATAGTTCCAAATCTATGAGAAAGAATTGGAGAATTGACTGCAAAATAAGAAGCTTCGTGATTTTAGTTTGAAGCTCAATTTATTGTTACATATATATATATTTCATAATTCTGGGCGTCACTGCAAGTTCTGAGAAGACCTTGAACCTACTAATTAACCTTGATTGAAAACGCCGAATAGTTCATTTCTTTAGTTAATGACGATTTGGCTATAACTTCACTGGGCGCGTATGTCAAACATTTTGTACTCGTGAAGTTCCTATCTTATACTCTCGTCGATATTAACTTTCACTTTATCATTACTTGATCTGAAACACTCACTATACATTTTTACTATCTACACGCTAGATTCGTTTCACTATAAATTTCTCGGAAGTAAACTTCGAGCAATGCTCAATTCACCTTCTTGTAACAAAGTGTTTAAGTGTTGAATGAACTATAACTGAGGCGTAATTGAACTCAAGTATAAAACTGAAAAAAAAAACTTCTTAAGAACACGAACAAGTAACAACTAATAACAAAAAGCGCATGAACAAGAAAAAGCGTGACCGCTAAGTCAAGTACTAGTAAGAATTACTAAATGTCGGGGCCTCGAGATTGCCTCTTTTATATGACTATCAAAGTCTGCCGGTCGAGACGCTGCTCTTGATTTTTCAAATCCCGCTGTAGAACATTCTAGAGCGTTTCTTTTGATCTTGTCTTCCTATTGGTTATTAGATGCTTTCGTACGGTCTTTTCAATTAGCTATTATGTTAAATATTACTATCAAACATATCTGTTCGCTCTTCTTTGTACAATAAACAGTTAGCTTCTCCCTTCAAAAGGTTACAGGTTTGTGTACACCTACACTTTTCTCCTAACAACAAGTTGTTTACAGTTTACCTCTTAGCTAACTTAAAATAAGGTAGATCTTTTGGATGTATACTATAGAAAGGTTTTAGGATCCGACCTTATTAAATGTACCCTCAGAAACTTAATGGGACAAGTTAGGTATATAACAATAAAAGTTAAAAGAGTATCGATTTTTATATTCCTTTTGACAAGACAAACATACCTCTTTATATAAGTCCACTCTTGCTGGAGTAGGCAGCGGTGAGGAGGTGAATTAAAATATTTAAAATATGTGGAGGGAAGGATTTGGAAAAAGGAAATTAATTTGACTGGTTGTATGTAATCTTAGTGGTAAATAATAATTTCTTTCTCTCCGACGATGGTTTGTGCTGACTTACTGCTCCGACTCTTGCTAGAATAACAGGGAAAGGGATATTACACTGATTGAACTAGTAAACTCACGCTACACTCTCTCGCGGGAGACTTAGCAGAGTTGAGCAACGGACTCCTCCCTAAGAACTCAACTGAAAGACTGGCTTCGCTGGTCAAGAATACAGCCTTCACTCCTCCTGGAAGTATCCGAGGGTGTATTTGTTTACAAAACAAAAGAAGAGCTTTTTCTGTCCTCAATTCAGGTCAGCCTACCAGCTCCTTGGTTCTGGGCTCTGGTTGCAGACATTCAAGAGGACAACACAGTTTCCTAAAACCGATAGTGTACTACCCTCAGACTGCAAGGAACACATATAAACTGGCAATTCTGGAATAACAATAACCTTACTGCTATCAATGTATAATCATACTACTTGGTAATTATTAATTAATTTCTTATCATTTATAATCTAAACCAATTATTTCACTTTCAAGTATTTGGAACACTACTACAAAACCTTTAATGGTACATGAAACGACAAATAATACACATATGATTAAATTTATTTATATAAAATTGATGATTGCTACGTTATCAATTATTGGGGATGTGAAGTCAATAAATATTGCTTCAGACAATAAATAATGTAAAGCAGACGTTTAAAGAAGCGACAAAGAAGGTACAGAAAGACATATTTGGCCATTTTGAAAAAAAAATTACATGTCAGGTTGCAAAGCAAGATATTGCAAGAGGGCAGTTCTTCATCGTTGACAAATTGAAATGTGCAATCTCTATGACGTAATACTTCAAAACAAGTGAATCAATGCTTTCAACTCCTCTTTGGAAAGGTATGTCAGTTTGCTTACAACTAGAGAACAATAGCTAGTGAAACAATGCTAGCAGAGCTCCAACTAGGTCAAACAATGAAAGCAGAACTAAAAAGACGATGTTTATATTTGCAATAGAGACTAAGTACTGTGCCGTAGTCAGTACAAGAATATAAGTGATAAAAAATATTACAATATCTACAAATAGAGCAAACACTGTATTTATATCTTGCATCAGATGCCATTCACAGACAATTACGACATCGTTTTCTTTGTTGTAAATATGTTTAGGAAGTAATGCCATCAGGGCAAATATATTAGGAACTTTGGATTAGGAATATGTTTGTGTAATTAGATAGTCAGATTTTAGGATATTATATTTACGACAGTTAACTTCTAGCAATAAGACGATGCAGTATATTTTTTAATAACAGAGTAGAAACAATGTTATATCAATTATTTTGCTGTAACTATTAAGAAACATTTGTCTTTGTGACGTGTGCACTGTTGTGAATAATTGCTGTATTTGCGTTTACAGCTGATGGAGTGGATGTAAAGGAGCTATGTGCAAGATACACTACAGATGTTGTAGCTACATGTGCTTACGGAATCAAGTGCAACTCCTTGCAGAATCCCAAAAGCGAATTCCGAGAGATGGGCAGATCTATCCTTCAACCTAATTTCTGGACCAACGTGAGGATTATGCTGGTCTTTCTTTGTCCTGATATAGCGAAATATCTACGAATAAGGTAAGTTTTTTTAATAATACTTATTATTTAGTTTCTTTTATTGGGTTTAAAGTGCTAGTTCAGTTTCTGTAATATGCTTTTCAGAGTCTCCTTGATTATTCAGCTGTTGGGATTTGTTAATATGAACTGTTCACAAAATTTGGAAATTGCCGTTTCCTTTTAAATAAAAGGAAAGGAACAAACATCACACACTTTTCTATGTTTAAATAAAATGTAATTAATATTTTTAAAACTACTGCGTAAAGGTAAATTAATCGTCAAAACACTTTTAGTGTTATTAATGTATTCTAAGTTATGACTATATTAAACCAGCAACGCTATATTTTAGGTTTTAAGAATACCATTAATGTTGCACTGTTTGTATATTACACTCGGTATGTCTAATGCATTACTAAAATCATGTTTTTCCCATTCTGTACATTTTACAAGCCGTTGTCATAATCAGAATGTATGATTTAAACTGATAGTAGGCAATTAAAGTTGGTGCAAATGAATGTATTACGGCTTTAACTTATTAATATTTACTTTAGGACTAGAAAATAACCCACAAACTTCCTCAGCGGATTTTTCTGTATTTTATCAACAGGAAACTGAGACAATATAAAATGGCTTCTATCTTCATGTTTATATTATTGATATTAACATAACTAATTGTATGTATTATAAATCTTATTATAATCAATTTGTACAGTTTATATGCGTGTATATTAATAGTTAAGCCATTTTATGTATTTCTTGAGCATTACAACAACTTATTTACAAAGCTTTAGACCTAAACCAGGAAGTGTGTTTTGGGAACGCCACGAAAAGAAACAGATGGTCCTACATATCTTTTTGTATTTGTAAGAGGCTTTGTATATGATGGGTCTTCTTTAAGAATTTGGAAAAAGAGTGGGTCAGGTCCCTAGGTATAGTTGAACGGACAGAAGGGTTAGTTTTTGTTAAAATCCAGGACAGGCTGGGCAATAAAACCCTATTGATGCAACGGAACCTTGTGGGTGTCATAAATTGTAACTGACATTGCGTAAAGTAACCCAGGAGAAAAACGGAAGCAATAAAGGGTAACAAGGCAGTCGACCGGATAGTTTTGGAGGAGAAAGACTTGAACTGTTAACAGGAAGATATATAAAAATAGTGCACAAAGAGAAGGACCGAGGTAGAGTGAAAGGTTTGCAATTGCCGGGCAGTGATAGACTAGAATTATTCGGGCTAGTTGCCAACACTCATCAATTTTTCTGAAAACTTAAAGGCGGCCCTTGAAAGATTAAATTACTTGAATATAAATAAATGGTGTTATTGTAAGCTCTACAATTCGTGTTCGTCTTGTGCATAATTCTTAGTCCTCTCCCATAGCCGTGGGAGGGTCATAAAATTCCAGCATTCTATAGGCAGCAGGAGAAGAGGAAATTGATAACAATCCATCAATTATCAATTGAATCTACTAATTCCTCCCCCACTTATCACAGAAGCATATCGAAAACGATCGCAAAACATTTAATATGAGATTTGTCTATTTGAGTATGTTAGCTTATCTAACTAACATTTAAAATATTTATAGAAATTGTTCTTTCAATATCAAATAGATATATACCTAATGCCACATCTGAACGGCAACATAGAGCATACCCACGCGCAAGCGCATGATGGCCAAGCGACATTAGCGTGGACTGCACATGGCCGGCAGTGTAAAACCATTGCAGCAGGATGTGAGTGAAGGTTCAATTCCGCCCCTATAAATCGTAAAGTCAGTCGCCGTTCTTGTGCCAGCATTTGTCGCTCGTTCTCGATCATTTCTAGGGTTCAAATGTGGGGGGTCGAACTTCTGAATCACTCTAAGCACATTTTCTGCTCAGGCTTTTCTCCCGTAAACTTGCCCCAATGCAGCTCCGTCTCCGTTTCTCCAATTGTACCAACTTGATATTTACGCGTTCTGACACTACCTCTCTCACTGATTACATTTTACTGGCCGCAGCGGGTTTACACACGTAGTCCATGCTAGGTGTCGCTTCTTACTGTCTCTGAAGAACCTTGCCATGTTGATATTCTGATATACCTCTAGAATCAGCCACAGACTAAAGACTTTTAAAAATATGACAATGTGCTTTCATTGGCCTCATCATTCACCTGTTAACACTCTCTGGTGATGAAGGAATAAACTAATGAAGCGAATTAACTAATACCAACATGTTTTTATAAACGGCCAAGCCTCTTATGGTTAAATTAGCAATGTTTCCGCAGTGATGAAGACAACTAAATGATTTTTTTTCCATTTCAGCGCAATACCAAAGAAAGTTCAGCATTTTTTCGCACAAATTGTCGACGAAACAATCTCCTACCGAGAGAAAAACAAAGAGAGCCGAAATGACTTCATACAGCTGCTCATCGACATAAAAAATGGGTGTGCATCATCTGCTATTCCAGTGAAACACGGTAAGCTTGTATTTTATATAAATTATTGTTCATCATATAAAGCGTTTTACTTAAAATAAAACTTCTATGGTGTAGTGCAGCGTACACATCAAATACTCCTTGCACGAATGGCAGCGTCTTAGGCTATTCACTTTCTCAGAAAAGCTATTATGAATACGGTAAAATATAATTAAATATTTTATACAGTTTATTGAAATGCTTACATTATAATTACATACTTATAAATTCATCCGTTGGAAATGTATTTATGTTAATTATGTAAAATATAGCAAATGCAATAAGAACATATTAGGAAGGTTCAGCTTTCTACCTATAGTTGTACAATAATAGGATGAAATACAGATAGAAGGTCTTATTTACACTATAAGAATTACATTTACGAATTATTCTCTTCCACTCAACCATCTCAAATAAGTGCAATTATAGTATTCAGGTACACATTCACTTAAATCATAACTGTTTAAGATGTTATATATCTCTTAATAATATAACTTCAGGAATAAACGGCACTGATTCAGAATTTAACTGAAATTTGGGGAAATACTGCAACGGGTATATGATCCCACACGTAGGTCGACAATTTTGGGACGGGTTTTATTGTTCCAATATAATTTAAATGGAATGGGATCTCAGGGTAAATTTTGGACTATTTTAAATGGCTTATAGTTATTGGGGGGGGGGAAGGAGATTGTTCACTGTAATAATAAAGTTCGGCACTGGTTGAACATTTAATTTATTTTACAATTTGGAAGGTTCTTGAAGATGCGTTCTTCGGCGGATTATAGTTCACGGTATTCACTCGCGTATTTATTCACTTGAACACGGTGGTGATTATTATTATTATTATTACGTTGCACTGCCTGACTGACTCTTACTGCTTTAGAATGACTTAGAATTCCTTAGACTGCCATCCACTGAACTCGAAATGAATAAGACTGCCCTCGGCTGACTTTAGAAATAACTTAGACTGCCTGCCTTCCAAATGACCAACTTCTGATTCTGTATTCCAGTTTTCTATAACATCGCCACGCCTCTTGCTAAATTAAATTCCCTTGTTTATTATTCTATTCCTTAGTTATATGTTAACCATTGGCTATCTTAAGATATTTATTATATCGCTAAGTTCTCCCCATTCGTTGATTTTAATTCGATGCCCATTGGCTAACATTATTTTCCCCCTTCTTCTCACACGCTTGAGTTTTCAAAGAACGGCCTGTCATAAATTTCGGCATTTCCTTACATGCTTGATTTATAAAGTAATATCTTTTTCCTCCCTTAGTTATAGATAAGGTTTTGGTTTCTACGAAAACGCGTGTCTCTGCCCGCGGTAAATCCTTTTGAAAAAGGGCAAGTACCGTTTCCAAACTGAACCCTAGCTATTTGCAGTGTTATTACCCCTTGCGCGTGTCCGTGAGGGTTTGGCAATGGGTAAAGCTTAATCGAAAGATGTTTTTCTCTCAGCTACGCTAATGGCTTCCGACAAGGACAGCATGCCCCATTCCTTTTATGAAACATAACAAAGTCACATAGGCATTGTCAATCATTGGTATTATAGAAAGATAACTTCAATATTGCTTACCAGTAACATACATACATACATACATACATACATACATACATACATACATACATACATACATACATACATACATACATACATACATACATACATACATACATACATACATACATACATACATACATACAATATTTGGGTCCTCCTTTTAATTATAATATTAATACCCTTGATTGCCTGAAATAAGGTACAATTATTATTATTATTATTATTATTATTATTATTATTATTATTTGTCAGAAGTAATTATATTTAAAGAGGAAATCTTGGGACAACATTTCCTGCTTCAATGCATGCTGACCATCAAAGTTGCTGATAAGAGATGCGTTAAACCGATTCTGCATTTTCTCAGAAGGAACGAGTACGATTCGTTGAAAATACCACAACAATACTAGCAGGAGTTTGAATTTGATCAAGGGAGAATTGTTACATACTGAGAGTGTACGATGTCATTCCAAGAAATTGGTGCTCTTTTTGGTGAAACGAGTAGAAATGGATCGAGGTAAAACGAACACACAGATGTGAAGAATCCCAAAGACCCCATTAAACAATGAACGAAAAAACAGGTTATTTCCGCATGATTATTATGAACACGTACAATGTGTTTGATATTTAATATTATTTTTAATAAATGGCGTTCCTTGTATTCTTAAACCTCTTCTCCCCAAAAATAACTTAGAAAAGTTCAATAACAGAATAGAACCAGGAACAGATGAAACTGACGTTATTACCTTTAAAAATAGTTATACAATTTCATTGTATAACTATTTTTACTTACTTTTGTTATATTTTCCAACACATATCGGGCTAAAATGAAATAAAACACAGGTGAACATCATAAACATTCAGTGGAACTAAAATTGTAACATATCATTTATTTTATTCATCAGTCTGTATGCAATGGTACTTAGACATTGAAACATAATACTGATTTCAGCTACAGATTTTTTCATAATAACACACTTGATACTCGGTGCCCTGAACCTACCTTTTCTAAGATCTTTCTAGTAGTACTCTGAAAAATCAAAAAACGTCAATAGGAAGATTATTTTCCAACTTCTTTTTATTTCTTTTGTCAATTTCTTTTGCCTGGACTTGGAAGATGCTTATGTCGACAGATTTCCCTATTGAACAGTTTTCTGATCATAATTGTTAACATTAATTGTTATTCTGATGGGCTGCCTAACTCATCTTTACCTCTTTCAGTCCAATATCGAAGAGTTCTAAGATGAAAATGAAAAATTTGCAGCAGCATTATTGTTTTATTTTTCTGATTCAACTGTTTCACTTACCTCTAGCATTCCATTTTTAATATATTTCCATATTGTGAAATATGTGGAAAAGAAAGAAAATACTTTATTACCTGCTAACTCTATATTGCATTTTAACTATAATATTTTCACTCAAAATAGCGGGTAAAGGGTATTTACCCCGACACGTTTGTCCACGCATTGTTACCCCTCCGCCATACTACTGATTCCTGTAAAGAGAAAGCTGCTTACGAAACGATTTGGTCAGCAACTAGAGAGAGCAGGAAAATGCGTCCACTTGGTCATCGCTGGCAGAAGGGAAGAGATAGTATTATCCAATTTGTAATCATTTATTTTACCTTCAAAGAGTTCTTACATAATAGCGTTCTAACCGCTAATATCTTTTTTTTATCTATAATGAAATGTAATTCAATTTATATAGTACCTAATACAAATGAACATAGAAAATAATTTAAAAAAGTATCTTATGTAAATAAAAAATTATGCTGCAGAATATTTTGAGCTTAATTAAACGTAAGCATGCACTATTAAATACAATTTTTTTTAGATTAGTAGACGAGTGTTAAAATATTAAAGGTGCCCTTAGTGAATATTACAGAACAAGTTCAAAACGTTCAAATGCTACGATTGTAGTAGTAAAAAGTAAAAATTCATTATATACCACATTGAGAGAATAAATATGATTAAAATAATAAAATTAATGTGAATCACCAAGATAGATCAGGTGGTAAGGCACATAACTACAGATAAGGCATCCCACACTTCTTTCCACTTTGTTTTAAACTCATACCTCGATATACATCGAAGGCAGCGATGACAGTGCAGCCATCATTTAAATCAGTTTTCTAGAAGCCGCTCATTTAATTTCTTTAAAAGTTATAACGAGAAGTACACGCTGTACATACCCCTTTTAAAGTATGGAGCAAATATTCAAATGTGCTCATGGCTTTATTATTGTTACATACACGCTCAAGATCCCAATGTACGATATATATCCTTATATAGGATCTCGATAGGTATAAGGATATATAAACTCATGTATCATTGAGATCGACAGAAAGTACTGAATTTATGTCAAAATTAAAAGAAAATAAAATCTGGGAACAATCTAGAGAGCACATATTTTTAAAGTCTTTGTTACCAATCAGCAAAAATAAAACAAGTAAACATACGAATACCCACGTTTACTTGTGACTGTATGCAAAAAGTTCAATTACTTCATTCTACAGGGGGTGCCAAAAATGTATACATTTCAAGCAAGGAAAAAAATCCTATATTAATATAACAAAACCGAATTCACACATATAGAAAATGATGAGCACCAATCATCTTAGATTTTTACATTTACAACAGTTGCTCAAAATGCCCCACATCGGCGTCGATACACTTCTGAGCACGTTCAACTACTGATTGAGCAACGTTTGCGAAAATGTTGTCAGCGATTGCAGCACATGCCGTTCCAATTTATTTCCGACGTTCTGCCAATGTAGCTGGTTTTCTACGGTATACAACATCCTTAAGACTAGTTTCCCATAGGTAGAAGTCCAATGGAGTTAGATCCGGAGAACACGGTGGAAACTCAGTCGGACCTCTTCGCCCTATGGATCCAATGCGCCTGGCATGTTGCTGTGCGAGGTCTCCCAGATCTGCCCTTGTGAACATCGCATTCGGTACCATGAGTCTCAAATTTGTCTGGAATGCGTGCAATTGTTACTCGCGTTGACGGTTCTGTTCTATACACACGTCTCCATTGCCTTTGAACTTCAACAACATTCTCGGTTTTCCAATACCACTTCAAAATTGTTTTCCGCAGTTCAAACGATAATCTTGGCTCCATTTTATTGTGGCAACGCTAGCATAACGTAATGTGAGTCACGTCTATTTACAGAACAATATACTGCACATTACTGTTGCTTTTCGGTCCAATTTGAAATATAATAAATAGATATCTACTGTGACATTATGTATACATCTTTTGGCACTCTCAGTATAATTGTACCACATGATAATATTTCATTTAAAATGTATATTTATATATAATGTGCCATATTCTAGTTTTTCAAAACGAGATTCTCTCTCAAGTAAATGCATAATAAATCTAATATTGTCTTAATATATTTGCTTAGAAAATAATTAAATTTGCCTTAATCCTACGCCGTACAGAGGTTAAAATGAGTTGTTATTAAATAATGTCATTGAGAGTACAGCGAACTAGTTACCTTGGAGTATATAATCTTTCATAATTTCGTGTAAAGAAATTAGGTTAGGTTTGTTTTCAAATGTTACTAATTTAAAAACTATGCTTTCTAATAAGTTTCGATTTAAAATATAATATAGAGGTACCATTTTCTTTATTTAGGGCGAAATTCCAAGCACAAAATCAGATGTAACTTGTGTCATGTATTTCTTCTAGTTACAGAAAGTGGTGTACAAACTGCATAATTCTAAATTCTAATATATTGTGTTGCAGACTTCACTGATACTGATATAGCGGCCCAGGCAGTAACTTTCTTCACGGATGGATTTGAAACTACTTCCTTGGCACTAAGTTTTACTTTATATGAATTGGCATTGCACCAAGATGTACAAGAAAAACTTAGAGCTGAAGTGGACGACGTGATAAACAAACATGATGGAAAGCTCACCTTTGATGGTCTCCAGGAAATGAAATATTTAGACAATGTTCTGTCAGGTGAGGCTTATAAGTTAAAGAAATAAAACTTGCTTCGGTATTGTACATTAACATGCTAATAGTTTTCTTTAGACTAGAACAAAATTGAATAGAGTGTCTTATTTCTACTGGCAGCATTAAGGCTGAAATATCTTCTTCATAACTATGCTCAATAGCATTTTTACTTTTATTTTCTGTTCCCTTGAAAAAGGCCAGTATAACTATCAAATACAAACCCTTAGAGAATTGATATGAGCATCTTAATACTGGGTCCTCACCTCTAGCGCATGGTAACCCTAACAAAAGAGACCTAGTTCTCCAGGTAGGGGGTTCTGCAAGAGGCTGGTAATCCCTCGCATAAAACTTATTCAAAGACCATATAGTGCAAGATGAAAGTAGTGAATGATTAGCTGCGAATTAGTTATAGTACCGATTTTCTGCAGCTGGGCTGCAATTGGACAATGACTCCGGGAGAGAAAGAGCTTATGAAGAAAGATTAAGAAGAACTTGAGGGATATGGATAGGAGCAGACAAATCCGCAATACAGGGAGATGATTCCGCTAGAAGTACAATCGGAGCTAAAATCTGAATGGTGGATCCAAACACACTAGTCAGGGACTTGCGTGTCTCAGACTAAGATCGGGGATGATTAGGCTCACCCACGAGCATGGGTTTAATATTTTCTCTTAGGAGAGAGTATCGCAGATACATATACTTCTAAGGATAAGCCCGTTTTGTTAATTTTGTTTTAGTATCCTGGATATCTTTTTCTTTTAAGTTTTCATGTAATACTTGCATGAAATTGCAATAATGCAATCTAGTTTGTTTAATACGAAAATTATAGGTAATAATATCTGATAGTACTAATATTTTATAACCCATTTAAATATTACAGCTACTCTCAATACATTAAATACCTTTACCGAATTAATTTACTCATATATCATATTTACATATATTTCCCAAATGAGATAATATTGATTACTGATACAAGCAATCACCCCTTACTAGATAAATGATATCCTTTCACTTCTTGAGTGTATCCTTAAAACTGATATTTATCTTTTAATGTTGTGTTATAGAGAGTGTGGTTACAATATATTTTTCCCAAATTATTTTTCAATTGGTTCATGAGATACAAGTATTTACAAACCGTGCCGAAAGGTTCATTCCTCGCCGCTCACGTGTACATATCTGAACTTCTAAGTGAAACAATCCTAGTGTGAAATTCCCCACAGCAAACTTTAAAATGTATTTTTATTATAATAGAAATAAAAATATAATTCCATTGTAAAACTAGTTGAGGCTACCTGTTACTTTTATCATTAGAACTGATACAGGCTGTATCTTTTTCATCAGACTCATCTGTGTTTGTATGCTGTTCAGCACTGTCCTCAATATCAGAATCCTATAAATTCACATTACGTGGTTCTATAGGTTTGTCATATTTATTTATCTTATAAAATAATTTTGTTGCAGTTTTATTACATATTTTATGTACGATTTCCATTCTGAATGTCTTCTTGTCTAGTTCTTCATTAATGAGAATATCCTCGTCTTTGAGCTTAAAAGTATTACTTCTAAATGCAACCCACCGCTTATCTGAACCCAAAGTCACTTCACTGTCAAAAAGTTCTAGTTCATACATCTAGGAATAGTTTTTGAACGATAGTGCGAGTTATAATAGCACATACTCATTAAATAATTTAGGAATCTGTTCCAAAACCAATCCTTAAATGCAGCAGACGTCAACTAAAAATTCATTTGCTCTCTTACTATATGAAGCTTTTTTCGCGTACCAAGAGAGACAATCTCAGTAAGTCTACTGTCTTGTTAGTCTGACTTTAATTTGTGGTTTTTATTTGTCCAAGTCTCTCCCAAGCAATTGTTACTCTTGTATCATCAGAAGTCCTAATATGGCAAACTCAATGCCACTTCTTTTACAACTTTGCATTCACTGTGGTCTTACTGTGTCTGAAACTAAATTGTTAGCATTTTTCTGCAGGCGAACTAAGTAGAGCTCTTGTATTAAGTTCTACTTTTTATCTTATTTATTGTTAAAAATTATCGTTAGTCATAAAAGTAAAAAATGTTCTTCGTATTCTTACAAAAGTTTGTAAGTCTCCTTGGAGGCGGTGACAGAAATACTGGAGCACTGGTATAGTCTAGAGTTTTGCAGTTCCATCATATGGTGATTTACAAAGCTAATTTAAGGAAACGTTGAGATTATTGTTGAATGAAAAATTTACCACTAAATATATGCAGTTTCGACATGTATACTCCGAAATATGCCCTCCGTTTACCTAAGAGAGTGTATGAAATTAATTTACAAACTTTTTTTGGTAGCGTACATTGTTCGGTAAATTTCAGTCTTCTCTGCGACGGATTACCAGCACTGCACTAATTATTAATCACTATTGGTATAAAACACTATAAGAACCAATTAAATATACATATATTATTGTTAGATACAAAAAAATTAAAAGTATGAATCAATTATCACAAAAATATTTTACTTCAACTCTTGAAATGTTTTTAAATAAAATTATATCAAATATTGCAGAGAGTTATGATTATTATAAACATAAACATTATTTTTTATCCTGAAATTTTTTTTCATATCAGAAATTATGCAGCCTCCTGATAAATTAGCATTGATGCTACTTAATATTCATAAGTATTTTATCAAAGCACTTGCTATTCATAACTGAGCATTTAATTGTACGAAAGTATTTCACAGCTGTCAAGAGCATTTAAAAACGTCATTATTTGTGCTTGTTATGAAGAAAGAATCAAAGAGTAAAAAGAGTTTAAATGCTAAGTCCCCATTTTGGCTCTTTACTTTGAGTTTAGAAAAATGACCTTCTTTTACAATTGGCAAGGGTTAGTTCTTAATTTGGTTTATCCAGGTTAATTTGTCGCCTAAAATATTAACGAAGAAGAAAATTAAACAGTCAGGATTTAAGTTTTAAGGTAATGGTAATTAAGAGTAAATCAATTTTTTTCATGTTTGTAATGATCTTCAGAGACTCAAAGACTTCACCCGGCCTTGTACGTAATGATGAAGAAGTGCACGCAGCCCTTCGACCTGAAGACTCCTTCTGGTGGAACCTATCGTGTAGAAGTTGGTACACCTGTCCAGATACCGGTATACAGCCTTCATCGCGATTCAAAATACTTCCCAGAGCCTGAGAGGTTCGATCCTGAAAGATTTAATGAAGAGAACAAAAACAGCTTTCCAAAGTTTGCATATCTGCCGTTTGGTGAAGGTCCGAGACTCTGCATAGGTAAGACGCTGACAGGTTAATGTAAACAATTATAGTTTAGTAAAGAATACATTTTTAATTACTTGTAGTAAAGAAAGTGTCATTGTTTGTTTGAATTTAGCAATATTACCAATAGATGAGAGATAGTTATATTTTCGTTTTTATTTTAATCTCTAGCGTTGAAAAAATGAAATATCAGTCTTTTTGAGATATCACTATTCTGTTTATAAAACATTTCTTGAGCTCCCGTTGTGGGTATCACTTGTTTTACAGGTTAATTCCCGTTAAGAAAGTGGTAAATGACATTGCAATAAAAGCATTATCCACAAACTTCTAAGAAATAAGATGAAACTTCTGGACAAGTAAATACATTCCTTGGTGTTGCTATAGTAAGGCGTGGTTGCAGTTAATGGCTTCATCAGGTGACCGCCATTTGAGGCTATGTCAACCAATATATTGTTATTGCACGTTTCAATTGGATATATCTCTCTTTATAGATAGCTAACCAACAGAAGGAATACTCTTAAAAGCTTGCCATGACGTACCTGCTGAAATGCACACAATAAGTAAAGATACACATGTATCAGTCTAATAACTGGAAGGTCTCATTTGATTCCCTTCTAAGAATTTGCGGAGCGGAGGCTAAGATTGTTCCAGGTAAAGATGCAGAGCTGAACACCTGACCTTTCAATGGCAATCCAATCGGCTGGTCTTTGTACGATGGAACTTTTAATTCCAATGTTACTTCATTTTAGTATCACTTTAAAAACTTTTTGACAACGTTTCCTATGAATCACGTTAATGCTAATGATATTTATCTTTTTTCCCTTATGTAATGTTGGGGATTGGAGTGGAAGGAAGCGGTACAGAGGTATGGTAATTCAGGTCTGGGAGAATGAATGGTGGGGTATTATGTGTAATGGATTGAAGATGCTTTTAATTAATTCATAACTTATAATAATTCTGAATAATAATTCTGAGGACGACAGACGCCCAAACAAAATTAAATTTTAGTCCATATTCTAACAAAAACGTCTGGAGTAACGCTTGAAATTATTTCTTTAATTATGCTTGGGGTTGTTCCATTTTCTTTCACTATAAACTTGGCAGAAGAAAAAGTGTAATATAGTAAGATCAGGACTTCTTAAGAGCCATAGGATAGGTCCAGTTCTGCTAATCTACTCTTTTGGAAATCACTGATTCAGTTGTTATTGCACATGATTTAGAAAGTGGGGTAGCGCTCCATCTTGTTGAAAGATGATGTGCAACTCACGAAATTTATTTATATTTGTTCGATTTGAGGAAATAGAAAACTTTGTAGCATGTCCACAACGCAAAGGAGTTGATGTTTGTTTCAACGAAATATAATAGACCAAAATTGTTACTGTGCATTAGACTATACCAAACTTTGGAAAATCTTGAATGTGTTCGTTTGTCAAACTTGGGTTTTCCGAACGGAAAATTCGGCAATTGTGTCGATTTTCACAGCCGCTCAAATAAAATATCGCCTCATCCTAGAGGGGGACATTTTCTAGAAATCCTGGTTCATATCACGTCTTTGTAGCATGGCAACAGCGAACTCAACGCTACGCACCTTTCTTGCGATTTGATTCCTTGCAAGAGTTGAATTTTATAGGGAAGTAACTTCAATGTCTTCTGCATGCAGTTGACTTAGGAAGACCTAGTTGTGGATTACGGCGTATAATGGACTTCTGAGGACTCCAAATACAGGAGTGTAAGATTTTTTCAACATTTTCTTCTGATGTTCTAGGCATTCCTGCTGTTTTTCCTTTTCTCCTGGAATTACCTGCGCCATGTTTTCATGTAGTATATTCTTATTGTGCTCTCGTCTGAATTGATGTACCTTTTTTGTACGGTAAACCCATGGAACACGTCCATTCTTTTTGCATGCTGACTGATTTGTTTCCTTAAGGAAATTATGTTATACTTCAATAACACACTTAATTTGGCATATGACAAGGAAATGTTTAATTCAACAACAATGGCTTTATCATGATGGAGACATCAGTGACAGAAAATAAACAAAGTTGTTATTTCTGACAATAAGTCGATGCATAAAATAACATTTCTCTAGATGGCACTAGAGATAACATAGTGTATGTGGTTTTTTTCTAGGAATGCGATTCGCTCTCATGCAAGTGAAGGCAGGAATAGCTTCACTCGTTCATCATTTTGAGATTCATCCTACAAGACGCACAGCTGAACAGACAGACCTGGACCCAAATTATATATTGCATTATATAAAAGGAGGCATTTGGTTGAACTTTCAGAAGAGAAAATCTTAAGATGAACGTACTTTTGTGTAATATCTCTGTAAATATAAAATAAATAAATATTGTAAAATGCATAATAATATTTCAAATAATGCATGTAGTTGTACTCGGTAAGAGAAGTAGGTTTTTATTCTTTGAAATACATACGTAATACAATATTTTATTTTAATTACCTCCAAATCTCCTAAATGGAATTATTAGCAATAGCAATGTACAGTTTTATCCACCTTTATATGTTTTTCAGGGAGTACATAACTAATTTCTTATTGCACATAACTTATAAATTAATGGTACAGCAATGAAAATGGAACATTTTTAACCATAAAAGGTACTATTTTCTTTTTGGTACAGAGATTTTAGAGGCCATGAATATCGTATTTTGAGCTTTTTATATCTATTAACTAACTCTTTTTAAATATTGTATTTAGCAAAAATTGCTACCCTCCCTAAAAAAAAAAAAAAACAGAATTGTCAAACTAAAGTTGGCAACTGTGCTGCTAAAACGTGCTAATTACAAGCTTGTATGGCTTTTTAAGTATCATAATAGCTTAAATGGAATAATAAAGGCTACTACTACTACTACTACTACTACTACTACTACTACTACTACTACTACTGCTACTGCTACTACTACTACTACTACTACTACTACTACTACTACTGCTGCTACTACTACTACTGTTACTACTATTACTGCTACTACTACTACTACTACTACTACTACTACTGCTCTACTACTACTATTACTATTACTACTGCCACTACTACTACTACTGCCACTACTACTACTACTACTACTACTGCCACTACTACTACTACTACTACTACTACTGCTACTGCTACTACTACTACTGCCACTACTACTACTACTACTACTACTACTACTACTGCCACTACTACTACTACTACTACTACTACTACTACTATTGCTACTACTACTACTACTGCTACTATTACTACTGCTCTACTACTACTACTGCCACTACTACTACTACTGCTACTGCTACTACTACTACTGCTACTGCTACTGCTACTACTGCCACTACTACTACTACTTCTACTACTACTGCTACTCACTACTCTACTACTACTACTGCTACTGCTACTACTACTACTGCTACTGCCACTACTACTACTACTACTACTACTACTACTACTACTACTACTACTACTGCTGCTACTACTACTATTACTACTACTGCTGCTGCTACTACTACTACTACTGCTGCTACTACTACTACTACTACTGTTACTACTATTACTAATACTACTGTTACTACTAATACTACTACTACTACTACTGCTACTATTACTACCATTACTATAACTATTGCTACTATTGCTGTTACTTTTACTACTATTACTACAACTATTGCTACTATTGCTATTACTTTTACTACTATTACTACAACTATTGCTACTATTGCTATTACTTTTACTACTATTACTACTACAGCTATTACTACTATTATTATAACTATTACTACTACTACTGCTATTGATATTACTTTTACTACCATTACTACTATTACCACTACTATTACTATAGCACTATTACTACTATAACTATTACTATTACTACTACTGCTATTGCTATTACTATTACTATAACTACTATTATTATTACTACCACTCTACTACTACTACTACACCACTACTTCTACCTATCCAAAATATTCCCATGGGTCCAAAACCGACGGTTTTCTCTTAAGAGCGCATCTTACAACGGCAACGCCACTAATATAATATACAGTGATGGTAGTTGGTGAGTAAAAGCGCAGTGCCATCGCAATAGGTCCCAAATTGCGATCCCCCGCAGACTTATCATCACTGCTTGTCATATCATAGATCTTAATGTGGGTACACCTGGACGCATATTAAGGAAAAATACCATTGCATTCGCTTAGAGGAAAGTCGACCGAATTCGAGGCGTAAACGCGTTGGTACGCCATTTTTTTTTCTATCCTGAATGTAAAATAAATGCAGGGCGAAATACCGAAGGTATAACGAAAAATACTAATTCATTTATAAATATCAATTATCAGCAGCAGCACATTATTAAAGCAATAAAGTAAGATTTTTGTTTAGTTCGAAATATTAATGCATTTTCTGTTTACGGTAAAACACATCTTTAATATTCATCGGTATGAGGCACTACATATTACTGTCAAAGATCTAACTTTTGCATCATATTAAGGCAGAAACCAGGAAAAATTATAATAAACAATACAAGCAAAGAGAATACACAAGAATACACAAGAAATATATCCGGTTTACCAGAACTCAAATTACATTCCTACAAATACCTCCCCAGTCAGACCCGATGACACTGGCCCTTCAATTGGCCCTTGTCACTACGCACTGGAAATAAGCAAAAAAGTGAGATACGTGCAACTTTTCAAAATCATTAATTCTCACGAGATACCATTCCAATAACAAATAAACGTTAGGAATGTGACAAGAATTCTATAGAATGCTCCTATAATAATAAATTATTTGCACGCTTGTAGTACACATCACATTCATTAAATTTGACGAACTCTAACGTATTTTTATTATTCGTATTCAAAATCATACAACTGATTTTGTCGAACGTTCACACCACTACACTGACAGTCACAACTCTGGACGGAATATAATTTGCATCACACCTGAAACTCTTGTAATGTGCGACCAACATTACCGCCGGGGGCAGGCACATATACGAGGTATTCCTTAATGAAGTGACTGCCATTCGGGGACTCTCTAAATACAGAATTCTAGGAGTTGGCGGAGCTATGCCCATGCACAAGCAGTAATATCATTAAGTATTAGGAATTAATATAAATACTCCTATATAAAGTAATAAACTAAACATTCACTAATAAATGTTTACACACGACACGAGAAATAGAAATAGAAAAAGAAATCACTTACAGTAACTTACTTCTGAACCAATTGATATTACAGTCTTTGAGTTGCATTATTTTCCAAAGTTGCTTCCCAATAAAAACGACAGTTTACCCAGAAATTATAAATAAAAATCAAATTGAAATGAATATTGAAACACTTTAATTGTAATGAGCACTTAAAGGGAAAACGTAAAATGTGCTGGTACTTTTGAACTAAAGAGTTTTTGAAGGGCCTAAATACCTTAAAATTTCATATTTACTTTTTGTAAGTGCGTTTATACCAAAACTACCTTGTACTTTTTTCATTTTTCTTTTCGGTGTGTTATTAACAATTATTTTAGTGTTTCAAAACATTCCTTGCTTTTTTAAATAGTGTTTAACGGATGTTTTTACTGTTGAGTCATCATAGGCTGTGGATCTTACACGAGATGAAAATATATATTGTCCAAGGAAGGAAGTGCTCCAACACTGAGTTTAACATCCTTCCTCGGCATTTGCTATTTATGAGAACTGAGGAAAAACCTTTTAAAAAATCCTCAATCAGCACCGGTGCTGAAGGGAATCAACCCCAGATTTCTTTTTCACGACTCCTTGTCTAAGGGCCCGCGGTCAACTCTGTCGCTAGGAACATAAGCATGCAAATTTTATTTAAAATACAAAATTAGGAACTGTTTTTAAAATAATGAAAGTACTTGAAAGTTTCTTTCTGTGTCACAACTAGTTTCAGTTTGTCACCTCTATTATTTAACAATTTAAACGATGACATTCAGCAGAAGTGTTTACTTTATTAAATGGAAAACTTTTGTAACAACTCAATGTTTTCCATGATCATTTGCTATTGAATATTCGAAAATGAGATAGAAATTTAGATTTTTTATTTGAACAAATCATGTAAAACATGATTTTATAATAGCAACCAACGAAACGAAAACAAATTTATTGCTAGGTAAATATTAATCAGATATGTGATGATAAATGTTAAAAGAGTAATTCAAGTAACTATTTTTCTTAAGCAGGAAGCAATATTTATTACAGATAATATTAAACATCTTGGCAAGGTCATAATGCAGACTATATTGTAAATATCAAGCCATATACTTAAACGTAAACGAATTTCTGAAACAAAAAAAATCCAGAAAAGAAACAAAGATGAAATTTTATAATGATAAAGCTTTTTCGGCTTATGCCGCATCAAACTTAAAGATGATACAACACTCAACATTGAACTATAAAAAACGTAAAAAAGAAATCGAATATGTATAGACTATTTTATTATGGGAAAATGGGCATTGCCCATTTGTGCAGTGTCACATTTCTGCCATCGTCTGTGCCACTTTTGGAAACAGTTTTGAAGTTCAGTTTTGATCATTTTCCGCCGAGCTCACGTCTCATGTCTTCTCTTCGGCAGAAGCGAACCTCCGGTCTTTAAGTAAGGAAATAACTAGAGCTGGAGCAAGATTTGGAGAGTACGAAGGATGAGGTAGAACAGGCATATATTGCTTTGCAAAGAATTCGCTCTCCTGAAGCGACTGGTGTTATGAGGCATTGTTGTAATGGAAAACCCAATACTTTCCTTGTCCCAAATGAGACTTTTTCGTACAACTTCACGAAGATGTCTCATAATAGTAGCATTTTTTCCTTATTGACAGAAATTAATTCGAAACATACCTGACTGTATGCTATGCTAGCCACAATTCATCCACTGCTACCCCTGCGTAGCCGCGGTCTGTCATGCGCCTGGGGACAAATATTTTACCCACGAAGGAAAGGCAGAGATGTCTAAATAGCACGGCGAAACCAGGCAAAGTTCTGTTTGTTTTTGACTTCACTAGAACACTGGCTGTGTCTGACTTACTTATACGCTGCGAGCCCTGGAACCATGTCAAAGTAGTGTTAGGAGAATACACTCCTTCTCTTTCTCCTCTTTTCAAGGTTTAAGCACCACATGTGCCCGTCCATGATCGGCAATATTTTACGAGCTCTTCTTGCATCCCCGTTTCCTCTCGGCTTTTAATCATCCATTTCGGTACTTGGTTTCCTGCATATTTCCCTGTCTTGCAGTTTTAATTTGCTTTTATGTTATGAGTTTTGTCTAAAATCACTCACATTTTATGTTGGCTATAATATTTTTGTTCCTAAATTATTTTATAAGTTGCAGATCTTAAAAATCTCACTTAAGAAGCTTGATTTTTTTTAAACATTGTTATAAGCAGTTGAATTTGTAAACTAAATAACAACATTTGAATTATCATCACTTACTAAACATTTGTTTGACTATCTTTGTGATTTTTGATTTTTGTACATATAAATGTAGTTATTAAAACTATGTGTGTAATGTTGACAGCATACATTTAGAAAACTTATACCTGCTCTAAGTTTTGTTACTTCTGAGTAATTCTCCTTTAAAGACTCCATATTTGACTTATTAATAGAGCACTTTATATTATTTGGCGACGTATTTCTTGTAATGTATATAATCTCTTTCCATATAGTTTTCATTTTTCTGAGTCATATGTATGTAAAACATTTGTATTTAAGTTAATATCTGATTCAATAATAATTCCTGTTCGCCAACCCTTTTGCAATTCCTTGTCGGGTCATTCATGTACACAATAAAAAGTGATTGATAAACATTCCAATCTGATAAAATTGGAAAAGGGTGCACGAAAGTAAATCCGTTAGAAATGACAACATTGGAGGAGAGATATTATCATCATAACGGAAAATTTATGAAGCACTAAGAGGCATAGACGGATTATCTGTTGAGAATGGATGACTATTGGCAACCTGAAGTAACATCCACAAACCTAGAGAAAGAAAATATCATGATAAACATAGGAAACACTAACTAAATTGACAAATTTGCTTATGTCCTGACGTGCAGTTAAATTATTGAAATACATTAAAAAGTAATAATAATAATAATAATAATAATAATAATAACAATAATAATAAAATAAAGTTGGAATATAAAATGAAATAAGCAATGCTACAAAGTTATTTAAATTGCAAACATGTTATTTCTGAAGCCTAGTCGATTAAAATAATCGATAGATAGTGTTTTATCTAATCCCTAATTATATAATTTCGATAACGATTTGTTTAGAAACACACACAGACATCACGGCCGATAAAATTATCAGTTTTACGTCATCAGCTATCATTGGCCTTTTCTATTTTTTTTGCTGATCATCCTATTAGTTAGTTAAATGGTGATGATGGGAGGCAGAAACCTTTATCTTATCTGATTGTATGACTCGTAAAATGTTGCTATCAACAGCGTTGGCCTACCACTTCATTTTAAGCGTGTCTGTATTGCAATTGTGTAATAATTTGTTTTGATCTCGGTTTTAAAGTATGAACTAAAACACAGATGTCCACTTATATACTATGTCCCTGTCAGAGTAGTATCAAGATAAACAAAATGCGTTGAGACGACTAGTTAAGGTGGTTTTGATAATGAGAGTAAAGGTATTCAAATAAAGAGGTATTTTCAGTAATTCGAGGATCAATACATCAGTACATCCAATTATTGATGTGATGCTTTTGAATATAGGGAATTTTTCTTTTACAGTTCTTGGCCAAAACTGTTGCTTAAGTCAACAGGTGGCATCACTGCATCGTTTTAGAAAATGGCTACCTTGACCTCATACGTACAGCAAGCATAGAACTTTGCGGAAGCTGAAATGCTGATTGGCATTCCTGAAAGGCTGAGGAATGCTTAGGGCATGCAGCCGCCCTCTTAGACGCTGTATTGTTATTGGTTATGTCAAGGATTACATTTTGTAGTTTAAACTTAATGTAATTTTGTTTTTTTTTTAATTGGAGCTTTATCCTTAGCCTTTGAATATCATTTACATTATTTGATTGAATTAATAACTGAAAACAGTTGTATTTGACGGAAGATGAAGGCAAACACCACTGGTTGATGAAAAGCAGACAGCTATCCATCTATTCACAGTAGTGACGCCAGAGCATCGTGGGCATCATTTGAAGATGGAGACCATGAAAAATTCCGTATGCCAATGGCTAATGAAGAAAGAATGTGAATTTAATAGTGCGGCAAGATGTGCCCTTGTTAAAAGGTGGGAAAATCGTTGATAAGAACCGAGGTTATTTTGAAAGGCGAAAAGTTAATCATACAAGTTGTGACTACATACTGTGTGGGGAGGGGAAAAAAAAAAAAAAAAAAGAAAGAAAGAAAGAAAAAGAAAAAATAAGAAAACAAAAAGAAAACAAAACTTTATGACTGACCCTCGCAATTAAAATTTAGAACGTTGTATTTGTAATTTGACACAAGGCCTGTTGTTATTACTGCTGATTTAAGTAAAATAATATTGTGCAGTAATTAAGAGAATTGATCCCCATATCCCAAAATTTATTCATTTGTAGCTAATGCAACATTTTTATTTCACAAGACAAGAATACTACCAGAAATGTATAAACGCGGCCTGCGATGTGATAAATATCTGCATTTGAAGGAAATATCTCGTCCTGAACTTCATCACTTTGTAAGCATTTGATCATAATAGAGTTTTTCTTCAGTCTAATATCTTCCAGTTCTTTTTTATGGTTGTATTCTAGTGCAGTTAGATATTGCTTGTTTTTCTCTATTTTGTTGTTTATTTTAGTATATTTGTTCATATATTCTTATAGATTTATTCATTTTAAGACAAATTTCGTACTTCCTTCGGTTCTTCTTAAAAACTTCCTTTCTGCACCTTGAATTTGACTTCTTATTTTACTTGTGGGAATCCGAAATTCGCTGTCATACAGTCATACTTTTTAAAATTTAATTCTAGTGTCATTTGGCTTTTGTTATCTTGGATTTATGAATGATTCTGTATCCATTTGAAATTTCGTCAGTTTATTATTTATGTCTATATTAATATCTCTTGCATTAATGTCGCAGTATAAATAGTCAAAATTTGGTCCACTTAAGTATTATTTAAAATTATTTTTGTTAAAACGGTGGACTAATCTATTGATCTTTTAGGATTATAATCTTTATAAATTTAATATTAAATGTCTTATAAAACCCAGTATCTAAATACGGTAGAATATGCTTAAAATGAGCATAGTAGCGAGGTTTAAGAGCACACAACTAGAATGGTCATTAGCGCAATAACGAAATCATTGCATAGAAAAAATAGGATGAAATAAATAAATGAAACATTAGCTTATATTAAATTGACACCAAATGGAAAAACGTTTAATTAAAAATTAGGAGAAAAAAACTGACTTATAAAAATAAAAACTCACGAGGCCGTTGCACACTTGCAAGGAGGATATATGCATGAATATATCGTAAATAAGAACACGGTTTAATAAATGCGCCATACGTTAATTTAATTTCAACCTGTTGCTGCATTAAATATATATATAAACACATGTTTTGCGACTGCAGAGTCTTTCGCTAATACGTCCGTAAAATTAAATTTATTGGTAAAAATAAGTGAATAACGAAGTGAAGCTAACAAGCGGGAGGGTTAGGGGAACAGTACAATGAGGCGAGTTGGAGAAGAAGATGCTGATGTCTAAAAGAACAGTGGCTATGCTCAAACGTGTTAACGCTACTTCTTCCCTACAATTTATGCGAAATATTTCAGTTAAAAAGTACATACATGTGCTTCCGAAGTACACCACGCTTCAGAGAATAGTCATGTGCAATACATGGCTAAAATCATCCGGAGGAAAATGGATATAAAACAATCATAAGCCAAAATAGAATATTTAGCCGCGGAAGCAGACTCATTTCCTACGATGACACTACCAGAAATCTATGCGAATAATACGCCAGTGCCTGAAATAGGCAGCGAATGTCTTACGTCCTGGACATTTTGCACAACGGAAAGGCGGCTTTATAGAACACGAAGACGGAGCGTCAGGAAAAAATCACAGTCACCAAGCTTCATAGGTTTAAAGCTCAGCAGCAAAGACAAAAGTAGCCGCGCTAAAACCATATATAAAATTACGGCTATCCAAAACTTAGGCATAACCACGGTGTGAATACACACTCAGCCCTGAAACGACGACAGGATCTCCACAACGTGTTGCCGAAGAATGCTGGCGGCGGTGGTCCCTGGGGAATTGTTACAAGATGACCAAGTGTCTACAAGGGATGCAGTTAATAGCCACGTCATACCACAGTGTACATAATATTCAACTGTAGAATTAGAGACACTTTTCGAATGTTAACACCTACTAAGAGTCAACATTTGTAAGCAACATTTAAAATATCTTCTGGCGTAAAGGCGAAATTTCTTGACATACGTTTGTATTACTGTGCATACGTCATGGTCATCACAAAATTCCTGAAACTAAAATGTAAAATAAGAAAGGAAACTCCAACGTTTACATCCATTAAGAAATTCCGAGTATAGCGGTCAGCAGGCAAGATCATACTGTGTTTTTCTCTTTTATTTTCAAGTGTTATGCTGATTGCCTATTTGCACAGAAGAACCCCAGTGACACGTCATTATTAGGCAAGCTTAATTTCAAAATTACGAAATGCAGTCAACGAAGAAAAGTCGCAAAAGTTGTAGATGTTTATTCAGTCTTATATGGCAGTAACTGCAATTGTCAAAAAGACCTTGCACTGCTGGAACATGGCGCTTACTCTCCGGATGTACATAACCGACTTCAAACTCTTGCAAGAAAACGTTCAAGGAGGAAATATTCATCAGATACATGAAGTCTGCAAACCAGGTAGCTATCGAAACGTTCCAGCATCTTTGAAAGAAGTATATAGTAAAGGAGAGTATCGAAAGTAGAGGCAGAGATAAAACTTTAGATATTGGAAGGGGTGGAACAAAACTTGAACTATCTCTTGAAAGCTATGTTAATAGACTGCAACATAACACGTTAGTGCCGTATCATTTATTTAAACAGTCATATTTCTTTAAGACAGGACGACGTAGAAATTCTTTACAAAGACACGCAATCCTATACAAATTCACCTTCTATCGACCACCAGGTGCAGGACAAACATTGCGAGAAGCCTTCAGTAATCAAGCCTATTTTCAAAATTTCAGGGTAGAAGTAAAATATCTCTACAGTTTTTAATAATAATAATAATAATAATAATAATAATAACAATTATTTCCCAATATATTGTAGCTACCTATAGAACATAGCAGATATTACATGACATAGTGCAGATAGCAACGAATGTAAAAGTATGCGTTGCAACAGACATTTTTTTGTGTTTCTATAAAAATGTCCGAATCTTAGATTAATTAAAACGGCTGCTATGTACAGGTGGGCAAAGAAATGATCACCTTTCTTTTCTGAAAAAAAAATGCATTTTGAAGCAGTAGATTCCCAACCCACACAAATCACCCAGATAGTCACGATGATCAGGAGAACATTAAATTAATATTAAAAATTACATGACATAACTTTAGTGAACGGGAAGTGGGTAGACAAGTATCTTTCAAAATCTCACAAAGCCGTCAGTTTGGCAAAAGCAGAATCTTTTGTAGGCAGAAAGGGCGAATGAGAGTCATAACCGCCTCGATCCCTCTTTCTTGCAATAACCATAGTAACCATGTACCGTTAGACTCTATTATGTAAGACGTACAAAAGAAACATCGACTGTTGCACCCCTAGGGTAAATTTACGCAAACTTCTTGGAAAACAGGAAATGAAAAACAAGTTTGTACATCTTTTCGCGCAATAGATTGTAACACCCCCCCTCCCACTTCTAGCCAGAGGAAACGCGAAAAGATTTACCAATCAGAAGATTCCGTAACATAAATCGTATCGAACAGCAAATGAGTAGTACAGAAGAATAATTAAAACAGTTGAATTAAGACCTAGGAAGCGTCCTTATGGACTGACAGACTGTCGCCAAATAAAACACCATTAGATTGAGAAGAATTAGGACAGTTGAAGTTGACAGTGGAAGTTGGGTTCCAGTTGACAGTTGAAGAGACGAATGGAAGGTAAGTTGTTATTATTATTATTATTATTATTATTATTATTATTATTGAAATCGTAAGTTAGTGCGACAGCGGGAGTAGCAGTTAAAGTTCAAGTAGAAGTGATGGTAAAGTAGCAGTTAAAGTTCAAGTAGAAGTGATGGTAAAGTAGCAGTTAAAGGTCAAGTAGAAGTGATGGTAAAGTAGCAGTTAAAGTTCAAGTAGAAGTGATGGTAAAGTAGCAGTTAAAGTTCAAGTAGAAGTGATGGTAAAGTAGCAGTTAAAGTTCAAGTAGAAGTGATGGTAAAGTAGCAGTTAAAGTTCAAGTAGAAGTGATGGTAAAGTAGCAGTTAAAATTCAAGTAGAAGTGATGGTAAAGTAGCAGTTAAAGTTCAAGTAAAAGTGATGGTAAAGTAGCAGTTAAAGTTCAAGTAGAAGTGATGGTAAAGTAGCAGTTAAAGTTCAAGTAGAAGTGATGGTAGTGTAGCAGTAAAAGTTCAAGTAGAAGTGATGGTAAAGTAGCAGTAAAAGTTCAAGTAGAAGTGATGGTAAAGTAGCAGTTAAAGTTCAAGTAGAAGTAATGGTAAAGTAGCAGTTAAAGTTCAAGTAGAAGTGATGGTAAAGTGTCAGTAAAAGTTCAAGTAGAAGTGATGGTAAAGTAGCAATAAAAGTTCAAGTAGAAGTGATGGTAAAGCAGCAGTTAAAGTTCAAGTAGAAGTGATGGTAAAGTAGCAGTTAAAGTTCAAGTAGAAGTGATGGTAACGTGTCAGTTAAAGTTCAAGTAGAAGTGATGGTAAAGTAGCAGTTAAAGTTCAAGTAGAAGTGATGGTAAAGTAGCAGTTAAAGTTCAAGTAGAAGTGATGGTAAAGTAGCACTTAAAGTTCAAGTAGAAGTGATGGTAAAGTAGCAGTTAAAGTTCAAGTAGAAGTGATGGTAAAGTGGCAGTTAAAGTTCAAGTAGAAGTGATGGTAAAGTGGCAGTTAAAGTCAGTGCGTAAGTCGAAGTTCCTTACCAAGAACTAACATTAACAAAATTAACTTGAACCCCTGAGTGTAAAAGTGAACCAGAAATAAAACTCTTATATGAACCTGACTCGTTTTGTCCACGTTCACATGACAAAAACCTACTCAAATTCCTCGTCCCGAAAATTGTATTACATTCCGAAAAGTCACTAGTGTAAAGTCTCATATAGACGGAGCACAAGAAGATCGAGACATCACAGCAGTTTCGACCTTCGGATCAGTGCGGGGAGAAAAGTATCGAGAGGAACACCAGAAAGACTCCCGCAGCCGCCATACTACCCCCAAACAAGTCCAACTCCGAGAGCAATTCATCCTACGTATAAATACCTAATTATTAATTACCTTTCATCTCAGTCAGTTCATCCTCTCTCCCCTCTCATTTTTTTCCACCGCAATTTTAATGTCATTTTGCCTTTTACAAAATGTTAATAATATTACTGGGATTTTCGAACTGCTTCCAGACGATGAACCAAACTGGAAATTTTTTAGTTTTCTCATGGATGCGAATCACAGGCTGTTTTGTGCGTGTTCCTTTACAATTCCTACTTTGAGGTAATGTACTTTTAAAACTTCTCTGAACCAAAATAAAAATTCGTTATTACATATCAAACTCACTTTTAGGGCTGTATTCAAACTTTAAGGGACAGTTATGTCATTTTGTTTACGTATTTATTCTTTCGTAATTTTTCATAAGTTTAATAGTTTCAGATATTAAATAGTCTATACAAATGCAACTATAAAATAAGAAATGTTTCATCACTTCACAACTTTCAACTAGAGACCAGAAAGCTAAAGATATCTACAATAGTTCTATGGGAGGACAACAAAGTGAGGGAAATCCGTACTGAAGTAATCATATCCATGGCAACTGCTATTGATAATCGAGAAGAAAAATGGAATGACTAAAATAATAGCGTAAATGATCCCAGGATCAGAGGGTCCTTAAACTAAAATTTAGATTTATATTGATGTTCGGAGGGTGTAGATGCACCCTTTGTGCACTTTGTAGTTTCATATCTAGAGCATTAGTAAGAGTTAGACTCTTTCCTACAAGCTTAGCAATTAACCTCTTAAAAGTCCGAATCCTAATAAAGATGTCCTTAGTCGGTCCAGAGCTTCACACTGTAGTAAGAGTGTTTTGCACTTTCATCAGACTGTTCACATAGACGGTATCTAGGTTTGCCATTATAGAATCCCATCGTCCGTTGTCGTTTCCGGATGACCAGTGTCACTCCGCTATCTTTCCTGGTTAACTTCCCATCCCTGCTCAGTAGGTCTTTAGTCAGAGTGCTATCGGATGTTTTAATAAGAATATGTTCCATCTTGTCTTATGCTTTTTCTTAGTCCATTGATACACTGCGGTTCCAGCAGTTATTGCTAATGTTGCAGGAAGGTTCTGGACCAATAAAGTCAATTTTAGTTTTTACTTGAGCCAGTTTACTTGCTCTTTCATTACTTTCAAAGCCCTGATATCTAGGTACTCAACAAAGTTCAAACAGAAACTAATTTTGCATTCTTTTCAAAAATAATAAAAATTCACCAAGACAATCACCCATGTAATTTTCTCTATTGAGAGTCGAAACCGAGCCCACCATGTTTTTTTTTAATTTGGTTTGTTTTATTTACAGACGCTCTTTAACATCTCAGGTCATCAGCGTCCCACCCAAACCAGGGCGTGTAACGGTGGACAAATTTTGCTCAGAGACCTCTTCTTTCAGGCTTGAGGTATTTTTTCGTGCCGTAAATGTACGACACGGGACCCACGGCTTTACTTCCCTTCCGAAGAAAGCCATACTTAACGATTTTTATGCCCGAAAAAATCCTTCGGTACTACCGACATCGAACCTGAGATCTTGGGTTTAGGAGGCAAGTATGGTTACCATTACACCACCAGGACCGACCCCCTGGCATACCTAGTGCCTGAGACTAGGTGTAGATATGTCGGTGTTGAACTGTAACTTGTACGAGGACGAAAGCGCGCACACACATACACGCTTGTTGAACCGTTAACAGCGCACATTCGCTCAGGAGGATGTCGCACGGTTTCGGTTCATCAAGAGGTCTACGCTAACAGCCTCTAACAAGGATAAATCGGTGATGACCTTCACATGTGTTGTGTTTATGGACCGTAAAGCTGAACAACCATAAGGATATCTACAGCCTCATTCAAATAAATACATTTTTATCGAATTCTTCCTTTCGAGATGGAGTCATGTTGGGAGTCTCTGCCAAGTGCAAATTATGTACTTTGCTTAAATGCAGCATTTTTAAGCAACGTAAAACTTGTAGGATACGCTATCTATGTACTGCTGTTGCCTAGTTTAATGGTGCATGTCAAAAATGCCGCGAGTATTTCATCTGTAGAACATTTCCCCATAAAATAAAACCACAGGAATAATAATTGTCTCAAATATATATCTGTTCTGCTATTATAAAACACTTTTATTTTTTTAATACTTATGTTATTTTTTCCTCTAATGCTAGGAGTAAAATACTCTCGCACCGATTTGTTTTGCATACTTTTAATATGCTCTTTCCTTTCATAAGTTGGAAGATCACTTACAGTTACGATAAAGAATATTTCTGGAAAAAGACATGCACAAAGAGAACAAGCTTTCATCATTATTACCTTTGAGCGTATCTGTTCAAGGCATTCATACCAAGAAATGACTTATTGGTGGAATTCCACGATACTTTCAGGTGCACCCCGATAGACAACATACGAGTGTACAAACTATGAGGAATCATAGATGGGGATTAGTTATTTTTATTTAGACTTTTTCCAAATGATGGTTCACCTTTATCCTTCTAAATTTGTCTCCACTTGAATTTAATTTATTTACTATTTCTTGTGCATTCTATTTCCTTCTGTCCTCAACACTCCATCCCAGCATCATCTGTGGAGTACCATTGTTTCATTCTTTTATACTCGTATGTGTACATCATGTTAATAAAAAGTTTGTACTTTCATATAATAATACGTTGCATTTTTATTAATTTTGAATTTTTAGCAGCCTTTTACATGCTGAATTTTTGTGACTGACATTCGTGCCTAATGTCTTTAACATTTTCAAGTTTCGAAATATTTTTAAATATTTCTACTTTACAACACTGATTTTTATGTTGAAATTATACTTTTTGCCTTATTATTTGATATATTTGATGTTAATACCTTGAATTTGTAATTTTCCAGATATTTTATTTTGCATTACAACAATTGGTATTTAGCTTGTTCTTCGATTTTCTCATGCTTAGAACATTAAAAAAAATAAATAAATAAATAAAAAAAAAAAATAACAGAAAAGAATTTTGATTTTGAAATTATCATAGCATCCCGTTCTGTGATGTACAGAGTACTATTTCTGCAATCTTCCTATTTTTGAAATATGTAAAATGGTCAACTTTTGCTTCATTTTTAAACATTTTAAATAAATAAATGGACATTAATATAATTAAGTGGCAAAAGTATATTATGGTATCAGCTTATAATTTCATGACATTATAAATAATTTTAATAGCTATTTTGTATATCACAGTTATAAAACGATATTAATAAATTAAAATTAATATTAAAGTTCATTTTACAATGAATTTCTCTGAAGTCAATGCTTTATTTTATTACACTTATGACGTCATTGTACTGATGGAGATTATTAAGTTTGTTTGTCGTTTGTTATTACTGTCAGCAAAGATGGATTTACCTCAAGAAGCTTTAGTCCAAGTTGAAAGGCTGAATTGCCACTAACGCCAGTTAATCATATTTGAAGGAACACGATAAATTCATTAATTGGAATAACAGTAAAAATTAAGGTTTTTTAGAAAATTTAGTAAAAATAACATTTCAGAAAAAGTAAGTATTAGCAAATCCCACAAATTTATTTTGTAGCCAGTATTAACTTATTAACTTTTTATTAATTCTGTAATTATATATTCTGCAACGAAGAATGATTAATTCTATTTTGAGTAATACATAAACAGTTTATAATAATATTCGATTGATAACAGCTTTTTAGCAATGAAAACAATTTAATGACGAAATTGATACTATGGCAATTTTATGAAATTAGTGTCATAATGTAGCATTTTATAAAGAATTTTGATCAAAAATAAAGAATATTTATATCTCTGATATTAAAAAGCACTTTTTTTCCTGGCATGATTTTATTGAAGCAATAAGACATATGAGTATTCCCTCATAAACATATACGTTTCCAATTCAAGGTTTCATTAAGTTTATTTCAACGTGTATAAAACTTCCTGAGTTCAGGGAGAGAAAGAAAAATGTACAGAAATGGAGGTAGTTTATGTTTGTGGTTGCGGTGCAGCTGATATTTTTCATGGAATCGCTTGGTTAATACGGCTATACATTATGCTGTACGAGCAATTCCTATTCTGTGCGAAAATTAATTCACCTGTAGGCATTTTTATTGCGTGTTGCTCTTGTGAAAAATAAATGTTAAAAAATTAATGCTTATTTATTGTCGCTTTGACTGCATTGAGCCTCTCGCGATGTCGTATATTGTGGACTGAATACTGTAGGTGTAAGTCTGTAGGGATGAATGAAACATAATGAATTAATGGTGGCGTAAACGAGCTCGAAGTTCCTGGCGCCTTAAAGCTCTTCATCTTCTCAGGTAAGGAAAAACTCCGGAATTTACTTCATTACATTTAAAAAATCATCCAATACTTTTTGTTAACAACTAGTGATTTCAATAAGTTATTTAGATATTTTTCTATATTCGTGATTCAAAAGGTTTTATTTAGCAATTTTATACTTTTAATCAGCATTTAACAAATAATAATAAAACTAAAATATTAAATATATATTTTTTTATTGTTATAGATCTTCTTTCGAAATACCCTGAGGAAACATTCTACTTTTAAACGGTGGAGAGACGTTTTGACTTATACGTTTTATAAATATTCACAATATACGATGCTATGTTCTCATAAACCTTTAATATCTGGTTTTATATTCATTTGTAATTTTTAATTGTATTTATTTATGCATTTTAAATGTATAACAACTTTAAGGGTTTCAAGAAAACGAGCTTTTGATGAGCGAATTAGACGAGAAAAATTAATGGTATACAGCAGAGATTTGAAACAAGGCTCACAGTTCGTTACCTACACACACTACCTTGGAGGAATAGAGACCTACAGTTTTATCAGTAGTTACACGTATTCTTTTCTCAAGCATCCTTCTTGAGCTGTCTCATTATCTCGATGTCATGTTGAGGGCCATCACCGAAATGATGCCGGTGCCACAAGGACTACATTAAAAATAAAAGAGCATGTTAAGCATATAAGTGGTCAAGGTCGATGTGGCGAGCGGGGAAATCGACACATCAGCTCAGAACGATGGGCGTTTGTACAGAGGGCAGAGCTTCAACTAAAAGGTACTCCACCGTTTTATCGTAGCTGAAGTAAGTATTTCAAAAATTGCAAACGTTTTAGGCAATACTATTTGAGTGTTTTATAATACAACAACAATAATAATAATAATAATAATAATAATAATAATGTAATAATAACAACAATAATATCCATATATTATTATTATTATTATTATTATTATTATTATTATTATTATTATTATTATTATTATTAGTAGTAGTAGTAGTAGTAGTAGCAACAGTAGTAGTAGTATTAGTAGTAATAGTAGTAGTAGTAGTAGTAGTAGTAGTAGTAGTAGCAGCAGTAGTAGTAGTAGCAGTAGCAGGAGCAATAGCAGTAGTAGTAGTAGTAATAGTAGTAGTAGTAGTAGTAGTAGTAGTAGTAGTAGTAGTAGTAGTAGTAGTAGTAGTAGTAGTAATAGTAGTAGTAGTAGCAGTAGCAATAGCAGCAGCAGCAGTAGTAGTAGTAGTAGTAGTAGTAGTAGTAGTAGTAGTAGTAGTAGTAGTAGTAGTAGTAGTAATAGTAGTATTAACTGCATGCATAGCTTCCGAGGTGTTGTTAGATTTTTACCAAGAGACTAGTATAGAAAACACCACTTTAGGTTATCGGATTTATTTCTTACTGTATTTTTTATAGATAGTGTAACGCTCTTATGAAATCAGTTCCATAAAAGTATGCGATCTGTCATTTGTGAAATTTGTAACGTGGTCTTTTAATTTTTCTCTTTTAAGTTTTATGCTCATTGATATACAGATTAGTCAAAAATAATCTCCGATGTTTTACAATATACACAGTAATGAAGCTATCATGACAATGTAAGCAAAAACATCCGCAACACCCGTGAAAGTCTCCCCCCCCCCTCTTATTTCAAGAATGTGGACTTTTAGGACTCAATACCTCCGTGTTGACTACAGAGCCATTTTCCACAAAAGTATGGTCTAATATATTACAAGTGTATGATCCTGTAACTTATAGTAAAATTCTGTTCACGAAACTTCTGCTACACTTGTGCTTTACAACTCAAGACATACAAATGTACAAGTGATTTTTCGTTGTTCTGTTCCATAGAAGTATAAGTATTAATCGGGCACTGGCAAATTGATAAATTTCCCTACAAATATAGAAAATTTAATTACTAGAGCAAAATTTAATACATTTTTAATACTTTTGGGAGTGAATTTACCTAAAATAAGCGAAGTATTAGCGAAAGTGATGATAATGCTGAGAGCAGAAATACGCGTAAATAAAGAATAATTCAGTAATTGTGTACGATGAAAAAGTTAGGTAAAGTGCGGCTTATCGCCGATTATTGGCGTTTCCTATTTGAAATGAATATTTTAGTTCAGCACATTAGTTTCTGTATTTTAAGGTTCTTGCTAAATGAAACGAAAATGATTTCTTTTTATTTTTCATTCTCTTTTAAAATAAAATTGTTTAACACAATTTTGCCAATATTTTGCTTATATCGAGAACGTGATTGCCCAGAAACATAAACAAATATATAAATATTGTGGAATATGCGGAGATAACAACATGAGATAAATGTATTGTAGCAGTGTGACGATTAAAAGTAGAGGAAACGGTTAAGCTTAGAGGTGAGTTTGGAAAGATTTTGTTAAAAAAAAAAAAAAAAAAAAAAAAAGCGCATGCGCAACACAGGGAAAATATAGCGTCTTAACGAATGTTAAGAAGAGTCGAGGGTTGGAACTCGAACAGAGTGGGCATGGTATCACTACTCCGCGATGATCACCTCGGCGGACGAGTCGATCTCAGGATAAGCTAATAATAAAATAATGATGATTTAACTCTTTTTAATGTCTATAATTAAGTGGAATACCTTGATCCACTACATTCCTGTTTTTGTGTCATTATGATTAACGATGGTTTGGGATTTATCCAGTTTAGTGTTGCAGTTGGTTAGACAGTTACAGATAAAATATATTATAGCCAAGCGAGTTAGAGGGGGTCGTGACAATATAAATGATCAAATGGACTAATTAAATGGACTGTGAACAATCGGTAAGCTCAAATCTTCTGGCATCTCTCGATGATTCAAATTGAGGCTCCTAAATGAAGCCGTATGCAATTGTCGTCTCAAAGTGAACTATTGCACTTAAATATTGACAAATGCACAATAAAGTATTTAAATTGTTATTATTTCTGAGAAAAAATACAATACCCATAAACCAGGAATTACAATCACTTTTATACATTAAAAAAGTACGAATTTATTACTAAGGAGTAAACATAACCTAATTCAAAGTAAGGAGACGTGTGGTAAACAACTGTTCCTCCATCTTGCTTTTATATGACGTCACTTGTAGCTTTTTGCTTACTTTGCAAGTGCTGTGCCAGTTAAAGGGCTAGTTAAAGACCATACTTTACAAGGGCTTGTACTCACCATTCGGAAAGTTCTTGTTTGTTGAAACTTTAGAGTATGTTTGGACTAACCTGTAAATACAAGGCGGATTATACATGCATGTAGATGTTTCCAGAATCGTGGACTGCAAGCATAAGACATTTAAAATAAAGAATGAGTGTCTGTGCATTTCCTGGTAAGTTTTATTCGTTTCTGAAGCACATGTTACTGTCTAATTTTAGAACTATATGAAGAATTTACTTTCTATCTATCTGTTGTACTAGTGTTACAGATATACTTTTATGAAGGAACAACAAAAGCATACAAAGTGGAATGATCTGCTATAAGGTGCTAGGTCTCCTTTAAGTTATTTTTCTCATATTAATTTTCGAATTGGATGCTAAGCATGGTTATTACCTCTAACTTCCATCTAACTTTGCTAAAACATAAAGTGAATTTGCAACTTGAAATTTTAAGGCCTCTATCGTTATTTTTTTCTTTATTTTTGTTTTTGAGACCATGGCTGCGTATGGAAGCTTATTTAAGCCCACCTTCGCTACTTTTATGCTCTTTTAATCCTCAACGTTTGTAAGCGATGTAAAATTTGAAGGCAATTTTTCTAGAGCTCTTCTTTTGTTTACTTTGGACACATGTCAAGTGTTCGTCAATCACAGAACCTTCGCTTTGAAGGAGAGCATGCTGAGTGAAACAGTTCAAGCCACAATGAAGGCGCTTTTGCTTCTATTAACTGCAGGAGTGCTGTGTAAGAGGGGAGAGTTGACGTCAAGCAATACTCCATGCACAGTTACACTATTACGGATTGCTTGGGGCTTCTCGGTGTCCAAATGCATCGAGCTAATGATAACGCATATCCCCTATATAATGTTTTTTTATTTGTGTTATTTTTATATTTTATTTTCGCCTACTTTCTTTATGCATATGGTATTTACGTTTACTTCAGCTCTGATTGCTGCTTTTTTGGATGACTCCGTTTGTAATTTTTAGCCCCTATTTGTGCTACTTAATGTTTCAAACTGATGTATAATCTTAACGAATAGCTTTACTTATCTTCCCTGCTCTTTATCTTAGCCTACTTGGATAGCTAATGTTTGGCAATTAAGATATATCTTATCAAATATTTAATTACATTCTTTTAATTTCCACAATTTTGAATACATTGGTTTCTCTTATCTGAAACTTATGTCTGCTTGTTACTGCCAGTCTTGTCCAGATTTGAGTATGTTATGTGTATTATTTTTTAATTTCGAATGACTGGATTTTCTGGCATGGGGCCTTTTGCGTGACATGAGTTTAAATTTGAAATTTAGTTTTTTCGACTATGTTGTTCCTTCCAACACTACGGTTACCTATTGTTCCTATTTTGAAATTATACCTGCCTAATATTGTCAACTTAGGTTAAACTTAATTTTTTATATTGTAATATTTTTCGAGTTGCTCTGTTTCTCTGTTAAGTATGCCTACCTATTATTATTGTTTATCTCAACCTGTTATTGCGCATATTTGTACACTTTTGTAGGTTTCATTTTTTCAGTTGACTGACATTTCCAACTTAAATCTGTAACTTTTGCGATAGTATATCTTTGTAAATGTTATTTATTTATTTAGTTCACATTGTATTTTATATATATGTATATGTCTAGCTTCTTGCCATAGAAGAACTCCAGTAGTTCGAAATATAGCAATTTCAAGTGTGACTTTATCTAACGGTTTTATCTTTATCTACTTTTATTATTACTGTTAATTTGTTACATTGTTAATAGTGTTACTTTATTTTTATTTTTCATTTGTCATATATATGAACATATATGTGTGTGTGTGTGTGTGTGTTCACACAGAAATTATTATGGATACACATCAATCACATTATTATTAAATACTAGTAAAATTATATATTACATAACATTACTTAATATTTTTTAAAATGTACACAGTTTACACAGTAATTAAAATTTCATTACTATTATTCAGAGCTGAATTTGGTAATCCTCTCAATTATTTAGAAAATATACGTTTTTTTAAAATTATTTTTGTGAAATAATTCAGCACATATATAATATTTCATTTAATTGTGCCTTGTCCAACACGATTTTAAAAATATCTACATAACTATGCATTCAAAAGTAGCAATTTATTGCCTAGGGTTCTACAAGGAAGATGGAATTGTGGTGGCCATTGGCTATTGCCCTACTGTTGGTCATCCTTTATGCTTACATCACATGGAGCTATGACTACTGGCGTAAAAGAGGTGTCCCATATGTCACTCCAGTTCCCATCTTTGGCAACGCTATGGAAGGGATTTTCCTGAAAAAGACCATGGGAGAGGTGTACATGGAGCTTTATAAGTATGTTTTATTATTAATTACATAGAAATTGTATTTTATTTTTAATAGTCATATAATATTTAATATGTAGTTTTGTTTAAATATTATAACCAAGTATTCAGCATTTCAAAGAATTTTTCTTATATTACCATATTCAAAATGTGAAGGAACAGTGTGAACCTTTTGAGAAAACCTAAATATCTCTATGCTAAATTGTGGAAGATGATGATGATGATGATGATGATGATGATGATGATGATAATAATAATAATAATAATAATGTGAATAACTAAAATTAACATGTTGAAATGGATATTTATACATGCATGCAGTATTGAAAATTACAGGCATACCAATTTGTATGTATCAATTATTTTACTACAAATTATGCCATATGTAATCCTTTATTTTACAGATGTATGAACAGATTTTCAGATCTCATATTTATTATTTGTCGGTCCTGGTGGTGTAGTGGTAACCATATTTGCCTTCTAAACCCAAGAACGCGCGTTCAAACCCGGTCAGGATCGATGGATTTTTTCGGGCGTAAAAATCCAAAGTATGGCTTCCTTCGGAAGAGAAGAAAATTCGTGGGTCCCTTGTCGTACATTTACGGCACGAAAAATAACCTCAAGCCTTAAAGAAGAGGCGCTGAGCAAAATTTGTCGGCCGTTTCACGCCATGAATTGAATGGGACGCAATGACCTGAGCTGTTAAAAAGCGGATAAATAAACTAAATCAACAACATCTCATAATTCAAAGGATTGAAAAGGTTAATTGATGTAGAGAGTAAATTAGAAAGAAAGGAAAAACGTGGTTCACGACTTAAATGTTCTCGGCTGTGTAAAAACCTACTATCCAATGTGTTTTCAGCCTTTTTCGCACGAACCTCCAGGGAAAATATATCAATTCTTCAGTAAAGCGTACATTCAAGTTGTTAAAGGTTCTGTTATACAACAGAATACTCGCCAATACGTTGTTCTAGTGTTTTCTCAAACATTCTATAAGGTTTAAGTCCGAGAGAGTGCAGTTCAAATCTTTATATTCATATTAGCCCAAACATAACCTAACAATCTTCAACTTATTACCATAAATAATAATGGTAACGGCTTCATGCATGTACATGATGCAGCTTGCTAGACGACATCTTAATTTATCTGCATGGAATGTGCAAGTTGGTAGCTTTGTTTGTTTAGTTTCGTTTTGACATATCAAGATTACGTAAGCGGACTATAAACCTCAAACTTACATGTTTCAGCCCGGTTTTTACAGCTTGATTAGAAATGTCCTCTCCAGCTATCATTTGCAGACTGTATTCTGTACCTAGAAGCATTGTATACAAAACTGATACAAAAATTCTGGTATGTAATCGTCGTTTTCCTATTATGACCCTGCATCAGTTCCCTCTGCAACCTGTCCGCAGCTTGTGGAATACAAAAGGCAAATATATAACGTTTGGAGACAAAGCGAAGCCATGTTTAATCAGTCGACTGCTTAGGTAACTGAAGCTTCACTCAGATTTTCCATTGGTTCTCTGTTACTTTCTTAGAATATAAAATAAATGTCTTTGTAAAATGCATAGTATAAACACAATTATTAAATTTTTAATACTTTATACCAAAACAAATATTACAAAATATATATTGAATTTGTTAAAAATGGTCCAATTGGGGATGGCGTTTTTTCTATAACCCTTGTGTGGATTTGATTCAAACGCGTGTTGTTTACTTTTGTTCTTTTTTCAAACAAAAATATTTAACAAAACTTAACCTTTCATTGGCCCCAATCTCAATGCTATACAATGTGTTTGTACCACACTGAGTTTATTTTACATGTGCTGTGTTTTAATTAACGCACTCTTTAGTAATGCTTTGTCAAATTTAGACACAATAAATGAAGTTTATGTACAAAACGCAACAGAAAAATCAAGGCGTAGCCAAATTATCAGTGCAGCTTTGAATATAAGCTCCTTATTCTCATTTGCAATAATGAAATCTATGTTTTGCAGTAATGAGAAATGGAGGTATTAATGTGCTGCTTTGCGTAAATGAAGCACCTTGCTAAGGATGATGATCACAGCGGTTAGTTGGAATCTTTTGTATATTTTTTTATTTTTAAATTAAGTCCATTAAATAAAGAACCCAGCTTATTAACGAAATAAGATAGAAATTTAAAAAGAAATCATATTAAATCACATTAGTCTGCTGTAATATCGAATGCTTGGCCGCCTCCTTGTCTAGTGATTAGTTTTTTTTTTCACTGCAGACTGAGAGGTACTGAGTTCGATCCTTGGTACTGCTTAGATCTTTTCTAAGTTAGGGAGGTCTGAAACAGGGTGAGAAAAACTGAAGAGCTGCAATAATGATAATCGCAAGCGGAAGGTAGAGAGTGATCGCTGCGGCAGGCCAAGGGGTTATAGTCGTGAATATTTATTATTGTTATTGCATTGATTTCCTAATTTTTGTTATGTTTGAATGTAGGCTTAAATATTTAATATCTGAATGTCGCACCTCAGAAGAGCAGATGGCCATTGAATGTTTCGTTTTTCATGCAACGCACAATTTCGTCAGAGTGAACAGTTTAACTCTCATCACAGGGGCCAAATCTGCACTTTGTATCAGTTAATGCATTTTACCTGTATATGAAAAGATGATTCTTGACAATTACTGAAGTATTGGGGCGAGTATTATAGCAAAGATTACAGCTTGGAATTTATTGACACCCTAGAGACAGAATTTCTGCATACACGGCAGCTTTTAAGGCATTTTCTGACTGAACTAATTGTCAGTTTGGCTCGTTCTCATTTAATTGCTGCAATTTTTATAATGAAATTTGTTCGAGATTTTAATTTCGAGAAAATATTTGAAGCATACAACCAAACATTTAGAGTTAGCATCCTTTTAATAAATGCATGCACTATGCTGATTTAATTGCTGCAATCCTGCAAATCTTGGGCAAAAAATATCATGCACAAAATGATACAAAGTATTACATATGTAGAAAAAGTTACAGATATTAACTTTATTTTATTTTTCATTGTTCAAACTTCTAGTCGTGTTTTCTAATATACAGTTCTGATAAAGCCCATTTTTATCCATTTAAGTTAATAAGCTAATGAGCATTTATGGTTACTGAAGTCTATTATGAATAGCTGAGAGATGACAGAAGAAAGATCCAATGTTTGCTTCAAGATGGAGATCGCAAAATAAATACTAAACTTTAGGAAAAAAGGATACTAATTGAGTTATTTGGAAAGGAGAGCAAATAATTCACCAGTCTTAGTGCTTTGAATATTTTTTTATTTGAAAAAAAAAACCGTTTCTGAAGTACTAAAGATGGATATTGAACATTTTTCATGCTTAATTCCACTAGAAAAGAACAAAAGACAATAATGCATTTTGGTGGGTACAACTGTTGAACATATTGAATTTATTTAAATATAAACCCCAGAGGTTTTTGAAAACGAAGTATATGCACCTAATGTAATTTACATTCTTTCGAATTTCAGGACGCTGATGACCTGAGCTGTTAAAGAGCGTCCTTAAATAAATCAAAAAAATCGAATTTCAGTATATTGGACTTTCGTAGTTTCTATAAATCTTACTATTTGGAACAGTTATTTTGTATATTTTAATAACTAGCTATTTTATTGACAACCTTATGAAAACAAATATATCCACTTCCAATATAATCACGTCTCTAACATTGGAAATAGAAAAAAACACTTCAGTTTATTCATTAGACTTATATGTTGGGCTGGTTGTCCATAAGTACAACAGGAAGAAGCACATCTGGATTTCCTTGCCTGGAGCTAAACCGCAGTGAAGATGCGATCGATGACCACAAGACTGTTAGAGTGTGAAAGCTTGTAGAACAAGATTATTCCTGTCACAGATTTACGAGGGTACATCGCTGCACATGACCCCACTTACACAGACCGAACTTACTTTCCACGATGTACTTTTACTGCTAGCATTTGATATTTTTGCTTTGCTTCACTGTTTATCTCCACAATCTTCAAGCACACAAAATACGGTAAGATCAAATGGTTTCGTTTCTGTGATAACCATAGCCTACATTTTATTTTGTTCTTATTATCCCTGGATCTAACCGATAAGAGATATATGAGGATGTCGAATTGAAAACGTTTGCTAATATTGCATGGTGCACAGGAAAGAAATTATCGCTACAAAAAAATTTAGAAACGTAATTTTGGTTAAAAATTACGAGTTCTTTATATCGGTTTTGTAAATTTTTTCTCTTATATTTAATTTCGTAGTCAAAGGACGTTTAATTGGGTAGGAAAGACACGAGCAAAACACGCTTAGTCATCCCTACCCTCCGCAACAACTGAAGATAGGTTGGGAGGAATTTATGGTACTACACGTATAGTGTACAAAGCTGCTGCTGAAGAAAAACTTTACAATGATGTAAGGCAATGCTCACCTTCCATAGCTAAAACTATAACCTTAAGCTAAACTCGACTTGATCCCAAATGTTTTACAGAGCACCACAATTAGTCATCTGGCATCTCCAATACTTACCACCTCCAAGGTTAATACTGCACATTCAAGTGTTTTGCTCTTGTCTTACTGCATTACATGCTGAATTAAAACGGATGTCAAGTAAAACTTATAAGTAAAGATCTTCTTTTTTGTCGAATAGACACGCGTTTTTATAGTTTTGGAAGGCGTAACGTTAAAGAAAGGAGGATGTTAAATTTGGTGGTTTTCCCAGGATGCCAATGACCCAGCCTAACCCTACCAATAAAAACTAATAAATAATAAAAAGTTTCTTATTGGACGAATAGACACAAAAGTTAACTTATGACGCAGCTTTCGCGGCCGAGACGCTACTTTTTTACAGGCTATATAATAGAGAAGATAAAATTAAAGGAAAAGGGACCAAAATTTACTTTTAGCAAACCCCAAAGTCTGCATATATGCGTTCATTTTATAAACTGTCATTAATTATTTTTATATCTTTTAATGTGTTAATTAATAAAGAGACGTCCAAAAACCTCAAAGTATTTCTAAAACATTTAAGTTATCTTGGGTTCAAGGTGTGTTTATTTCCTTATTTATTTTAATAGATGTTACAGCGTAATCATTCAAGTAAGTTCACAGCACAGTAAAAAAGTATACAAAGATCGGCGGGGGCATCCATCTCATTAATGTGGACCATGTACTTATGTATCACAACATTTTTGTAGAAATTGGATACTTGTATTTCCTGAACCAGTTAGTTCCTATGAACTTTTTTTTTTAAAACGTTTAGTTTACAATAAGGTACTTTTTCACGGAAATGACGAAATACCTATGTAAATTTTTATTGAGGTTTTTAGTATCATGCTGTTTAAATTGATAAAAAGAGAAAATGATACCATAATTACAAAAATTTAAATGTGTTTGAGCCAAAATCTTAACTCGTTACAATAACAAACTAATTCTTAATTAAATTAATGTACAGTATCAATTCCCATTGGACCATTACTTTCTTAGAAAAGAGTTCCTAAAGTTGTTAAAATAAAAACCTATTTAGAGTTAAAAACATACTTTAATTTACAGAATTTATTTCAAAATTGCCCAGGAGCACAGCTGTCCTTTTAATCTAATTTCTCCTCTTCTTTTTTGTTATTGCGTCACGAAGAGTGACTTCAACGTTCTTTGAGTCCCCAACTCGTGCTATCATAGTCCGTGATGTATTTATGCAAATACTTTCCTTCGTTACAGTCAATGCTGTACTTAGAGAAGAACTCAAGTCAAACACTTTGCCTGTTGTTATGAAGTTTTCACTATCTCTAAAATCTTTGTGACACTGAAATTCTGCAGGGTGATGATCAAAGTTCAGTAGTACAGCACAAAATATCTTGGGTACCTCCAAATCCCACTCAATACTTCTCCTGTCACACACAGATTTGGCACTGACAATATAAAATGAACGCCTGTTAAATATGGAGAACTTTTCTGGGACTGTGTGTTTACACCGTATTTTCTTATAATTATGGGGGCAAGACAACGTTTATTCTCAATATCTAATATGTACTTCTTCACCAAGTGCGAAATCATACTTAAATTTATTATTACATTATTGTGAGCGTTAGCCCACATTGTATACCTAAACATGTTACATTGTCAACTCTATTCAATAGGCTTAGTTTCTATTCCGAAGCACGTGGTGCAGTAAGATTATATGTATACACACAGATTTCTTCTCCTCCGTATGGGTATTAACAGAAAAAATTCTCTCTTAAAAATGGAATTACAACAATGAATGTTTCAAATTGACCTTGAGTAATGAATATCACCACAAATCACAGAAATAAATGCAAACTTCATAATGTAACGTAGACACAAACCGAAACTAACCCAGTTCTTTCCACCTTGCTTTCAACTCTTACCTCGATACACAGAGGGTGCCAAAAACGTATACACACTTCAAGTAAAGAAAAAACCGTGTTAACATAACAAAATTGAATTCACACAAACAGAAAAAGATTAGCACTAATCATCTTACAACAGTTGCTCAAAATGCCCACCATCGGCACCGATACATTTCTGAGTACATTGAACTGCTGGTTGAATAACGTTTGCGAAAGTGTCATCAGCGATTGCAGCACATGCCGTTTCGATTTTTTTCCTAAGTGCTCCCAGTGTGGCTGGTTTTCTACAGTATACAACATCCTTAAGAGTTTCCTCATAGGTAGAAGTCCAACGTAGTTAGATTCGGAGAACTTCAACAACATTCTCGGTTTTTCAATACCACTTCAAAATTGCTTTCCTTTGTTCAAACGATAATCTTGGCTCCATTTTGTTGTAGCAACGCTAGCATAACGTAATGTTAGTCACATGTGTTTACAGAACATCATACGATAACCTGGGCTATATTTGTTCATTGTTGGTTTACCTGTCACGTGGCAACCCTATCATAATGTATGTGAGTCACATCTGATTACACTGCCATGGGTGGCCGAGGTCGTTAAGGCGCCGATTTGTGAGCGGAGGTCTGGGGTTCGAATCCGACCAGGACCGTCCTCTCTGACTGAGGTTTTTTTTTCCAGGTTTTCCTCAGTCCTCATAACTTGCAAATGCCGGGGAGGTACCCAAAACTTAGGCGAGGAACGCTTTCTTCCTTAAAAAATATCCTTTCACAATTTATCATTTCCTCTCATGTATCATCAGTGTCCACCGTCTGTCCACCACTCAGTAGTAAAAACGGGTATTAAACATTACTAAAAAATCTATTTACAGAACATCATACTACACATTACTGTTGTTTTTCGATTCAACTTTGAAATATTTGAAATAGATATCTCTGTGAAAGTGTGTATACATTTTTTGTCATTCTCGGTATATCGAGTACTATGACAGTGTAGCCAACATTGAATCATAGCCTTGAATCATCGCAAGCCGTTGGTTTCATACCCTAAAAAGTTATAAAGGAAAAATAATTATAGTTGTGCATACCAAAGGAGAGAGCAGGCATTTAAATTGCTCGTGACTTTAATAAACGCAATGAAGATCGAAAAATATATAATGGATATACTTATAAATCACATGTCACTGAAATCGGCAGAATATACGTAATTTATTTAGAAAAAACGACGAAAAAGTAAAAATGACAATTCAGTGATAAGTATTTCCTTAATTTAACTGCCAACTATATTTATTTAATTTTTCAACTAATAATGATGCAATAATACAAATTATTTTCTAAAAATTTAATTACCTTTAGATTTATATTGTTATAAAACAATATTGATATTCTTAAATAAAAATATTTTAACAATTTAATAAATTAATATGAAGATAATTGTAAATAATGTAATTTTAAAGTATATTTGTATATTATATACACAATTTAATTTTCCTTATAACCTTTTAAGTTAAATTGAAAATATTCATCTTACACCTAAGCTCAAATTATTCAGATGTGCTGTAGAGGGCAGGTGTTTTGAGGACTCTTTAAGAATACTTCGGCTTTCTAATTATTCTTTATTATGGTCATAATGCCAACCAGTGAAATAACGAAAATAAACAACTAAAACGCCTCGTACGGTGAAACGGAGGGTCGAGCGGCAAATATAAGTGAGTTGATGTTAAACACTGCATTTACTTACCCGATTACAATGTTATATATACGAATTAGTAGCAAACCAACATTTGCCATTATTAATATTCCAAAGTAAAATAAATAGCATTTTGTTTTACAACATTTTTTGAAAAATGCGCTAATCAGACATTTTAAGTAAGACTTTCAACCTAAGTATAACTTTCACTCCGGTTTTTTATTTGGTTTATTTACGGAGGCTCTTTAACATCTCAGGTTATCAAAGTCCCATTCAAATAAGGGAGTGAAACGGCTGATACATTTTGCTTAGGGGCCTCTTCTTTCAGGCTTGAGGTTCTTTAATGTATGCCACGGGACCCACGGTTTTACTTCCCTTCAGAAGGATTTTTGCGCCTGAAAAAATCCATTGGTCCTGGCCGGGATCGAATCCGCGATCTTGGGTTTAGAAGACAAGTATGGTTACCACTACACCACCAGGACCGACTTTGACCCCGTGGTTGAGTATGCAAGTTTATGCGAGTGATAACACACCATGTAAATAAATATGTCACAAAGTCTGGGAAATGTGTTATCTCAAATATTCAGCTGATGAATAATATGCGAAAGGACATGGTATTAAGTGAACGTGTTTCTGAGAGTGTTAACCCATATGCAATTAACCACAGAATCATTTACAATTTAAACGCAGTTTTGATTCATAGGAAATGGGAGGCAGAGAATCAATCACGCTGGATTTCCAAACAAAAGTGCTCTAAATCGTGAAACCACTATGGCCGCGGTATGGAGGAATGTGATGCCTTTACGTCACAGAAAGCACCATAACAATCGTCCAATATGGGTGGGAGTGAGATTCATTAGCAGGTAGATTGCCCCCTCTCTCTCAATATATTTTTGTGACGGCCTGATATTTGGGTCAGAAAACTTTAAAATTGAATAGAATGTTTGCGAGGGAACATTAATCTCAATTTTAACTTAATGTTAATCTACGCAATTCATTTGGCTGAAAATGTTTATTATTTAGTAAACACGTATTATTTCACCATCACTTTTATAAAAAACATAATTATCTCTAAATGTGAAGTGGCAATAAACTTTATGTGACATTTCTATTGGCCGTTTCCACATCATATGTATTTAAAACTTTTGAAAATATTCTTAGTGTCATCAATTTCTTTTCTCGCCAGCTTTGTCGGCTTCTCACTTGCTTCTTGACAAGCATTATAGAGTAAATTATGGACGAAAGGAGTCTCGGGTAAAATGATCAAGACATTAGAATCAATATATAGTAAGGTACAGTTCTGTGTAAAATTTGATCGCAATAAAGTTTCAAAAAGTGTAATAATACGGAGAGGTGTGAGGCAACCTCTGCTGCTTTTCAGTTTGTTTGTAGATGACATATGGGAGAAAATGTGTGATGCAGAATCTGATGCCCGAATATAGGAGGCATATCCATACCAGCTCTCCTTAATGCGGATGATTTAATATTGATATCCGCAATTGACGGTTTGCAAAGGGAACTTAGTCAATGAGAAGACCAAAACAGCAGGAAAGAGAGGTGGGAGTATGCAGGTCAGGCACTGGATAATATTAAGAAATTCACTAGGAAGTCACTTTAGCTATGAACGTGCAAGACACATAGGCAACACAAAACGCAAGTGCTTAATTAAAAATATGGAGACATTAAAGATCTTGGTAAAAATACCGGAAACTGCACTGAGAACAACGGAGATGGTGTACAGGACGATTGTAAGGTTAACTATGGCCGAAATTTGGCACCGAGGAACTTAATCAGGTACAAACGCAATTCCTAAAACGGTTGCTACAAGTAGGGAGGGATACAGCAAATTGTGCGGTTCTTAAAGAGTTTGGTATCTTTAACAAAATTGTGAATTTAAAAATAAGAACGATTAAGTACTGGTTAAGAATAATATCGGAGAATCAAGCTCTTCTTCGAGCAGTTTGTCTGAGAGAGAAAATAAGGGAAGGATGGGATATGGAACGGGCATCAAAAATAAGGAAAGGCTTAGACAAAATTGGATTGGGGCATATTTGCTTAAGGGGAGAGACATTACGCGAAATAATTGGAAAATAGTTAACAGATGTTTGCGAGAATAGGAAAAATACTGAGACTCAATACGCAGAAAAAGTATCGCTTGATCTGCAGGCTCAAATAGATCCGGTGTGGGGAGGTGGATTATCTAGTATCTGTAGTAGAGAAGAAAAAAGTGGTCTCGCATGGTTCAGATCAGGGGCTTAGAAAGGAAACAAAACAGTTAATGTTCTCGGAGAAAGAATTTACCCATTGTACGGAGAAAGCGATACCTGGAGGCATATTTTAGCAGAATGCAGAGAAACGGAGATTTTAACAAACAAGTATTTATTACCGCAATTTTTGAATTCCAATAGGGGTTTGAACTTTTGCCGGGAAACTTTGGTGCATGCGAGACACACAATTTGTGAATATTTCTAGAGAAGAACCGACAAAGAAGATTAATGACTTTAATGAAGAGGGGGGAGTTGGAGAGAGGATGTGAGTAAATAGTAAGGGGGCTCAAGAGTAAGTCTATTCATGTTTATGTATTTGTATGTATGTATATAAAATTACTCATAGAAAATGTGATATGTATGTATGTATGTATGTATGTATGTATGTATGTATGTATGTATGTATGTATGTATGTATGTATGTATGTATGTATGTATATTTTGATTGTTACAAGAACGATATTAGCATGTACAACTGCACTTATTTGTGTGTAGTTTAAAACTGGTACAATTAAAAATACTACTTCTTGAAGCAATGAAATTTTCTTCGGCTCAAGTTTAGAGGCTTCAGGCTTTTAACTTCTATAAATTTTGCAGTTCACTTAAATACTTTCTAGCTCATACAATAGAGAGATAGGTATTTAAAATTACATTTCTCACTGGGTTATTTTGAGAATGTTTTAATTAAACATACTCATCACTTTCATTGAGTGTAATTTCCCAATTAGGGCAGCGGGTAAACATGGAGCTGGTGTGAGGTTTTGTAAGCAGTTCAGACACAAAATTCATATTAAGTTAGAACGTCGGCACTGTTTTGCTAAATAAAAATATTCCTGTTAAAAATCATTAGTTAAAAACATTAGTAATGGGCGAGAAGATTCTATATATTTTAATAAGTACTTATTTTAATTGAATTTTATTATTCCTCTTTTAAAAATTGGCGAAGTATTTAAAATCTTTATTTACAATTTTATTAATTTTAAGATTTTTGTCTTTAACGCTTTCATCTGTTTGAGCATTCATAGCCATATAAACTACACCAGTGGACCCAATGTGAATTTTCTGATACGATAACTACTTTGTGTACTTAAATATAAAGCATTAATATGAATATGTCATAAACTGAAGTTTTACTACACTTATAATTATTAAAATTATAAATTATATTTGTGGAATAAAATTAAATGATCTTCACAACTAACAGTATTATAATTTGTATTGTGGTCTTTATAAGCCTTACAGCCACGGGTGGCCGAGTTCGTTAAGGCGCGGACTCGTGAGCAGGAGGTGTGGGGTTCGAATCCCTCCAGGACCGTCCTCCCTGACTGAGGTTTTTCCAGGTTTTCCTCAGTCATCATAATAGGTAAATGCCGGGGAGGTATGCTAAACTTAGGCCTAAAGCGTTTCCTTCCTTAAAAAAAAATCCTTTTCCAATTTATCATTTCATCTCATGTATTACCAGTGTTCACCGCCTGTGGTGCCCCAATAGTAAAAACGGGCGTTAAACACCATTAAAAAATTATAAGCCTTACAACTATCAGGTTTTAAAATAAGCACATTTAGACTCCGTTAACGATTTATCATTTCTTGCAATTCCTTCTTGTGGTTGGGTTTATTTTCACCTATTTTGTCTTCCATTATGTGCCAACCGATCTGAAAAATGTCTTGGGCTACAAAAGAATTTATAGCGAATTAAAAACACATGGTGGCTTGGTACATAATCTTATTGAAAACTTTAATTTGTGATTTCGTCGAGATTATCTGTGAGGACAGGTTTGAAGCATTCTTCAGAAATATCTATCTAAGTGTCAGCATTAACTGCACCACTTAAAAATCTTTTTTGTCTACTTTTTGCATATTATACATTCTCAGATTATCTGACTTTTGTTTTGTTTAACAAAATTTGGTGCTAGGTTTCATTGTCTTTGTTTAACGCCTCACCCATATACAGGCAGGGCAGAAAGTAGCTACCTATTTGATCTAATAAATTTTTAATATATTAATACAATGTTAAACTTACTGGATGGTTTCTTTACAGAGATAGAAAATGATCATTAATTGCGCATATATTACAGTGCAGAGAACAGCTCAGTTGGCAGTCCTTGGCATTTCATCGTACAGTTGCAGAGATGGTGAGGGACCGTACATGAGCCTCGCGCAACAGTGCATCCCAAGATAAGGAAGCATTGCCATCACAATCTGAACACAGGATCTGTGAAGTATACCTGCAGAAATGATAGTCCCTCAACATCCACATCAGGGGAAACGATGCAAGTTTTTCGGGAGAGTGTTCAGCATCACTTGGTACACGATCCGAAATACTTTAAAGAAGGAATTAAGTTTTCGCCATAGAAGCACCATTAATGTCATGAAATAATGCTGAAGGACTGTTACTGTCGGATGGAGTGTGGTGATTGGTATGAAGACTGGCCCCAAATGTTCACAAACATCATTTGAAATGAGAAGCCGTGTTTCATGTGGAAGAATTTGTAAACTACCACAACTGTCACTTCTGGGCAACAGAAAATACAGGGATCACTGTTGAGAGGATGCAAAACCTCCTAAGTTCAGTATGATGTAGCATGACATGGAACCCATGAACGCAGAATGGCACTTACCTAGATTGAAAATGAATTTGGACTATCGGATAACGTAAATGTTCTCTCTTCATGCAGGAAGGTGCGCAATTTCATTTTGAATTCAATATTTTCTTGACGGACTTGATAAACATTTTCCAGGACGTTGGTTTGGTCGTCATGGTCCGATAGAGTGGCCAGCTTCACTTCATGGGACTTTTTCTTGTGCGCAAAGGACGAAGTTTACAGCATCGTACCAAAAGGTAGAGATGAACTTAAAGATATGATTTGTTTTTCAGGAGTTCTTATTAAGTCAATCGGGACTATCCCCAAGAGATTACAGAGATTGGAGGACAATGCTGGTATATATGTCGAATTTTAATGTTGTAAACAGTTTCTACCATTGTATATTTTATAACAAAACTTGTTTAATTACAGTACACCAATTATTAAAAAAATTATTCACGATTTCCAGTAGGAAGCTACTTTTAGCCTACTCTATGGATTCATCCGAAAACACCACCATGCCCCACTTGTCATTTTGCAAGTTATTTTGTCCTAGTTCGATGCTCTTCTTTTTCCTTGTAGCGGTCTACAGAGACTTAACTAAGCCATAAACCTTAAACTCTGTATCAAATACAGCTGAAGCTCCGTTCTAGCACATGCATGAGCACCAGGACCTTTATCCCAGGCTGTTTTTGATTCCGCTAAACGTGCTTTGCGATCAAAGAGACAGAAACATTTCAATATTCTACTCTGAAGGGGGTATACCGGGAGATTTTTGCCAATTTGCATTTTTCCTTGTAATATCTCCAATTTCGAGATGCTGTCTGAGAATTCTGCAGTCTGTAGAATGACTAGTTAGTTCTCTTAGCTGTTCTCTATTAGATAAATCTCCACTCTCTAATGCCACAATAATAAACGCTTTTTTTTTTCGAGGCATAAACTACTTAAGAATATAAGTAGCTTTTTTTATGACACCACAGTAACTGAATCAATTAATTATAGACGATGTAGATAAAGATGAAGATGAAATAGTACCTAGGCTGAATCTAAATAAGCTTAAGTTGCTGTTTCTATGCGTAAGGATGATACAACACAAAATTTCCAAAAGTATTGCAACACAATTATTACATCAGACGCTGCATAAAACATGAAAAAACCATGTGCGCGTATAAGATAAAGATATACGAGGTCTGTTAGAAAAGTATCCGACCTTTAGCCGGTAAAAAAAAAAAAAAAAAAAAAAAAAAAAAAAAAAAAAAAAAAAAAAACTTGACATACCTGGAGCGTTGGAAACCTAATCACCCTGGTCTTCTGCAAGCTTTAGCAATTCGTTTTGTATTCCATCTTCGCCTGGAGTCTTCCCGTTCTTGAGCTCGTTAATGGCAGTATCAACTTCGCTGTGCAAAAATGTGTGTTATGGATATTTGGTATCTGGTTCCTCGATTGAGTTGGGATGGAGCTTGAGTACAGTATTTGTAGTATGTATTCGTATATCCAGTGATTATTATAAAATCAATAATTGCATTCACTAATGAAGTACTTAAAGAATTTTTAAACCTTGTGCTTTTTTTTTCAGTAGTGGTACATTTTATCTAACCGCTCCTATAAATGTTCCTCGATTAAATTGAAAATATTTAAATTTATGTACATTTTCACTCCTACTTTGCATGGAAAATAATGTTAATGTTCTGTTTCAATTTAGAAAATTGGATGGCTACAGCTACGGAGGTATATTCAAGATGGGTCAGCCAATGTTGCTCATACGGGATCCAGAGCTATTAAAAACGGTGTTGGTCAAAGAGTTTTCCAGCTTCCAAGATAATGACATACCACCACCCCCGGAAACAGAAAATATATTTGCCTCACACACATTTGTGCTTAGAGGACAAAGGTGAGTTGAATACTAAAATCTGAGCAAATGTTAAATACTAGTAAATTATTTTTTTCACTCCCTCCCTCGTCTAGTGGTCAAATATGCTGCCAGGTACTTGCGTTTCCGATTCTGTTCTAGTAGCTACCCGGAAATCTAAGTTAGGGAGGTTTGGTTCGATGTCCACCCAGATTCTGTAGCACAATTGTCGATGGAGAGAGGTGACAACCTTTCCAATACTGTGCTGATCACATGTCTCTACCATCTGCACAGGAAGTTATATATCACGAACGCCTCGGTGGCGTTGGACTAGGTTGTTCATATTTGTAATACTTTTTCGACGTTTATGCGCAAAATGATGGTGAATTTTGTAGCGGTTTAGGTTGACTGCGTACCTCAGTTTGGACACCAAACTATAAAGCAATTCTTATTGATTATGAACATAGTTTTTCTTGTTGTCTATGATACATGACAATATTTCAGGGTGTTTTTCCGCTTTTTTGTTGAGTCGCTGCTCAACAGGACTGGGAGAGGAGATTAGCATGTCAATAATCACACGATGTGATATAGTACACACAGTAATTTATTAATCGCAATATCTTTTACACCTTCCGGTGTTTCTGCGAACGATAGATGCAATTCAAATCGTCTAAGCTTTGGCGTGATCAAGCCATAGGGGTCTCGTCTCGCGCTGCACTTCAAAAATTGAAAACATTTACCTATAATTGGGTGGTTTAAAATGAATAGCCAGCGCACGCCTCCCGCTATACTTTCAAAATTTTAAACATTTATTCATAATTGGTTAGTTTAAAGACAACTGCCTAAAACGGCGAGCTAGTTCATCCCCTTAACACATACAATGACTCGAATTCCAATTGACCCTCACAAACGTTAGGTCATTTAAGAAGCGACATAACACTTGTCTCTGGTGTTTACTCTTCCTTACTGAACTGTGATTTATTATCTCCTTGGCGCCAACCATTTAGCTTGGCCTTCCGTAAACAGAGAAGTTCATATTTAAAGAAACACAACTCATGTCTTAAAGTAATGCCTTGGGATACATATATACTTAATATCTATATTATTAATTAGCATTAAAATATAATAACAGGTTTACGTATACAACATATGTTATATTAATATCTTAATGGGGGAGGGCCACAAGTACTGTTTCAAGTTCCTGCGGGCGCCGGAGAACTCATCTGAACAGTCCATGTTTGAGTGAGATTTATAAGAACATACAGGAGGAAAGGAGAAGAGAGATAAAGGAGGAAGGGAACCTTACACACACAAATACATGCGTTATGTGAGTAAGGATTGTAAGTGTGCTAGATCAAACTGTTTCTAAAAACCTCAACTTGAAAGGAACTATAGATTAAAATGTCAATACTTTGCCTGATCAGGTACATAGAAAATTTGAGGTGAAACTTGTACAAAAGGGACACGGCCAGAAGACAAAGGCGAAGTCACTCTTGTATTCCGTTAGATTAAAAATACGCATAAAATAGTACTCTTGTCTTTATTTACTACACAGCACTTATGCTTTAAAAAGGTGGAGTTTAATTGGATAAATTCGCGGTTAATTAGCGTATTTGGTTAAATAACCTTTGGATTATTAAAATTAAGAATAGACTCATAATGATTTTTATCTTTTACGCCATTTAAACATTGTTACCTTACTCTGCTGTCTGCTTCAGAAATTCATGAAACTTTGTAGGGACATTAATGGAACAATAATATATTGGTAATAATGTCTTTCTATATATCATACTTAGGCATTGAAAGCGCCAAAAACTTTAAATGATAATATTTCTTAATAATATAATTCTTCACCAATGTATTAACTAATTCATAAACATAACCAATAGAATTATATTGTGCAGCGAATGCACACAGACATTTTTTCATTTTTATTACGACCAGGTTTAATAGCTTTATGCCACCAACTATTTCAATGCTTACTGGGGGAAAAAAATCTAATCTTTATGAAATCTGCACCTTAAAACTCGATTGTCTTGATTTTTCCTTGCCATTTATTTACATGGCCAAGTAATTATTAAACTATTTTCAAGCAGTACCTACGAGGATAGGTCTATAAGTTTCTGGCCTAACCATTTTCTAGGTATGACAAACACAAAAAATATATATCACTTTTCAATATATTTACCCTTTATTGCAATACACTTCTCGCATCTTTGAATTAACATTTCAGTCCCCCCGCCCCCAATAGTCAGGAGTCTTTTCTGCAAAATGGGTATAAACAGCATCCATCACTTCTTCGTCACACTTAAATTTTCTTTCTCGAAGGTTCTTCTTGAGTTTTCAGAAGGGAAAATAGTCACTGGGAACTAGATCTGGGCTATAGGGTGGATGGTCGATTTTCTTGAAGCCAAATTTCTTCACAGCTTCCTTTGCAATAAAAGCTGTGTGCAAAGGCACATTGTCGTGAAGAAGGCGCACACCATCACTCAACTTTCCTCGTCTTTTCTCTTTGATGAAAGCACGTAGTCTGTGCAGTAGGCCAGCATAATACTCCCCATTTACTGTGGTGTTCCTCTCCTTGAAGCCAATGAAGAGTATTCCTTCACAGTTCGAAAAGATTATGGCCAAGATTTTCTTGGTTGACTGAGTGACCTTGGCCTTTAGAGGCGGTGCTTAGCCAGGTTTACGCCACTCACTCCATTGATTCGCTTTTGGACAAGGGATCATAGTAGCGGACTTTTCTTTTTTGTTAATTATGATAATTAATTAATGGATCAAGAAAAAAAAATCAAATATTCATCTGATAATAATAAAAATCTAATAATGAATATCTTCTAACCAAAAAAATAAAGGACGAATAATGTTTCTAATTGTTTCAATACAAACTATAACTTCATCTCCTATAACAACATTTTGCAGAACTTCTCTCTCGTTGCACGGCAGAGCTCCAAAAATGCCTGACAACAATTGACTCCTTTCTGCTTTTGAACTGAGGAAAGAAGTTTAGGCACTCATCTGGCAATAACCTTATTCATGTTTAAATGTTCATGAATAATTCGAAGGACTGCTGTTTTAGAAAGGGCCAACCTTGCTGCTATTTCTGTGACCTTGAGCCGCCAGTCTTTCATAATTTCTCCTTCCACAAGATCAATGTTTTCAGGAGTGAACACCTCCAAGGTCCGACTTGCACGCTCTTCATCTTAAATGCTTTCTGGACCCATTCGAAAAAAAAAAAAAAAATGGCCCATTCTTTTACGGTAGAATATGAGGGGGATGCTTCCCCATATACACCGTCCAATTGCTGTTTAATTTCTTTTGGAGTAAGTCCTTCTTTTTCGAAGAACTTAATAACAGCTCGACACTACATTTTGAACATGCCACAATCTTCTGCACATAGCCTTCTTTATGCAACCGTATCTGAACAACTGAGCACAGCGGAGCGGAAGTTATATCTGGAGTTATTTACTTAACAGATACCGTATGACACCGGATAAGAGGACGATACTCCTTAACGACGAGGTCGGAAACTTATGGACCTACCCTCGTACCCTTCTATACTTGAGTACGATGAAGGATGGTTATAAATTTCTGTGGAGAAGTTCTTCCATTCTTCGGAGGCCTAAAAGAGGAATACATCAGAACACTTCCTGCTATGTAAGTTTTGCTATTTAAACAATACTCAAGACTGCGACGAAAATCTCTCAGTCATGCCTAAGCGTTGAGGACATGGATCTCGGAATACGTTCATCTCAAGAGCCATCAATGTCGCTTCCGAGCTGGATTCTATCAAACATGGCCCTCTACGGCTTTAACAATTGCCCCTATTCTCATGGAATGCGGGTATTCGGGTCTCAAATGATCATCTATAGTATCGACCTCAGTGCAGATGTAGATGCTGCGGTACACAAAGAGTTTGGACATCTTTTACTTGGGGAACTGTAGTCTATCAAAGCAACATTCCATGATTAAACTTCAATTAATGCACTCTTTCTGTTGCGCCAGAACTCAACAACTAGAGTAATATCATCTAACAGAGTTATCTGATCACTAAAACATTTGGTCCAGGCCTGCAACCGGTTTAATGGGGGGAGATGGTTGTGATTGGTTAATTGATAGGTTTTAATTAATTGGAATATTCATCGTATTATATTGTCACAACTGAAGTTATGACTTAGAGGTTTAACTGCTCGGGAGGATGAAGATGATAGAGACAGACTCCAGTATGCCATGCCAACTAGTTTATTGTAGAGGAGACAAGTCCCCTATCTGAATTATGATTACAAATAATAGCCCTGAGGGGCTCTTACCTTTTAGGAATCTGTCATAGTAATGCTGAGGGTGTACGTCGATAGGTCCTCCTCCAAAGACGACAGGCAGAAGACGAAGACCAAAGACAAAAGACAAAGACCCCAAAGAGTAGCTCTGTTTCTCCTTATATCATTTTACGGTTGCCTAGGCGGGTCTCTACTTTGTGACATAAACTTTATCAAATATGATGTGCCACAGCCTTAGATTTAAATTATATTAACCAATTAGAAAGTACTGATCCTTTCCTTACTGATCCAAGTTCAGCATGTTTTGCTTGTTACCAGACAGAAGTTAATATCCTATAAAACACCGTGAAGTTATTGACCGCTACACTGAAATTCCCTAAGATGATTACGTTAAGGTAAGGTGTGAAATATAAAACCAAACGAATTTAGCTTCCTAAAATGTTAATTTGCTACACCCCTCGGCAGTACATTCAACAATATTGGGTTATAAACGTTCTCCATCTCTTTTGCAGCCGCTGTCTAGATGTGTCGCTATGCCACAGCTAACTATGTTCGCTAGAGCGCTGGAATTTTTATGACCTTTTCAGGTCAATGGGCAGAAGGATTGGAATTGGGCAATAGATGAACACAAGTCTTTGAATTGGAGACAACACGATTTATTCACTTGTATTTACTATTCACTGGTAAGAGTTGCCTTTAAGTTCTGTTAAGTGGTTCTTAGATCACTCTTGCACTATTCAAATGGACCTACTAACCAACTGACTGATAATTCACTGAGTTGAACTGTTGATAACTGACTATTTGTCTAATTACACTGGCTATAACTGGATCAACTGTCTGTAACTCTCCCCAGCTACCGTGTGTCCTCTGATTAATTGAACTTATCTCTTTGGGGTCTCGAAATCACAACTTATTATAAACTATACCTATGTCCGGACGGTAGACCATCTCCTGCCTTTCAAAATATATCACTATTGAATAATTCCGATAGTCATTTCCTCTACATGGTTATCTATTGGCCGTGGTGCGTGTGTATAATTTCCTTAAGTTCCCTGATTGGGTGTTCCCTTAGGCCTTATTTTCGAGCTGTTCTTTCATCCTTGGTCCCGTTACGTCGGGCTCTATAAGTTATTGCACCCACAAGGACCTGTTGCATCAGCAAATGTTATTGTACGGTTCGTCGTAGATTTTTTCCTACCTATTCACATAATAGAGGGGTTTCTGACTTGTTCCATTTCCCTAACAATTTCCAAAGACCTTAATGGCGACCCTTCTAACATAAAGCCTCTTAAAAACATATACAAAAATGTACATGGACATGTGGCTCTTTTGTCCAGCCCAAAACATAACCTTTCCTGTTTATTTCTGAACGCTTTGTCAACAAATTTTTCTACTACCCATGAAATACACAAAATAACTTAACTGCTAATATGAATACATACAAATTGTACACGTTAATTGTTATAATATATATAAAATTGATGTAATTGATTATACTAATATCGGTAATGTTTTAATTGGGGGGGGGGGGCGGCGACAATAAACACCACTTCGAACCCTTTCAATACTTTTATAACAGCAGGACTATTATCTGTTGGCTGTTACTTCCATTCTAAAGCCAGCTTATCATGTGGTGCTGCTCTTTTCGCAATGGCCTCAGGACTACTTACAACCTTGATACTATGTGCAGTACTCTCTAAAGGAAATTACAGTTTAAATTGTAATAAGGCTAGTTTTCATTGAGAAAACGTATTAGTGAATACTGTAAAATCTTTCAGAGACACCAATCGTCATGATTTACTCATGTGTTGATCTCTATACAATACAAAGGAAACACGTCTGAACCTGCTAGAAGGAAGTCGCTGAAAAATGACGACAAGGTTACCGTGCTGAATGTTGTTCATAAGGTTTGTGCAAAATACCCAGAGCAGATACATATGCTGCATCAGCTATTTGTAGCACTGATAGGGCTTCTTAACCAATGGGTTTGGTTTATTTTTATTTACGGAGGCTCTTTAACATCTGAGGTCATGAGCATCCCATTCAACTCACGGCGTGAAACGGCCGGCAAATTTTGCTGAGAAGCCTCTCTTTCAGACTTGAGGCTCTTTTTTTCGTGCCGTAAATGTACGACACGGGACCCACCGCTTTACTTCCCGTTCGAAGGAAACCATACTTAGGACTTTTACGCCCGAAAAAATCAAACCCGCGATCTTGGGTTTACGAGTGTTAACAAATAGGAGCCGTACATCGCGGAGTGGTGCATTCGAATTTTTTACGTAAAGATAGAAGTATCAAGGAAATAGTTTAGATAGACATTTCTAACTCTTGGTGCAAAATTGAATTGTTTTGTCATTTAAGAAACGTAACGTGTTAATAACTTTGATGAGCTTCTAATATTAATTTACCTCTGATAGAAGTTGACAAAAAGAGAAAGGTTGTTTTCTTTTTCCCTTTTTACACTCATGTTAAAGAGAAGTATAGCTTTAATATTTATATGCAGCCTCAGAGGTTGCAATGGATTTTATGGAAACAACTAATGGACATTGCTGAATGTTAGGAGTAAAAGGGATTAAGTGAAAATGTCGATTAAGTTAAAAAAGGAAAACCACGACCATGATGGAAACTTATTTTAAGCTGTTAAAATCCCATGTAGGCCGCCACAAGTCTTCGCGAAAAGGGAATGCATTAATTATACCTCGGATTCATTTCGCGCCTACAACCGGATATCGGATGCGATTCTGGTTTTTCGAGTTTCTTTCTCATAAGTTTATACATGTTCTCTTAACTGTAAGAAAATCATTTAAAAGAAGGTCTCAGATTAATTTAATTTTTCACTAACTCTCGGACTTTTAAAAACAAGAAACATAAATTGAAATTCATTAATTTCATAGGATATCTGGTTTATATTAAGCGTATTCTTTTATGAACAAATCTCGTTATAATCCAAAACTGTTTCATCGAACTATTAATGGATGGTATTCAGAATTACGACTGCTAAAGTTTACAAAAATGTAACGAAATACATTTATCAGTTGGGTAAGCCGTTTGCCATAAAAATAATATTTTCTGTTTTATTTTTCGTTTACTCTATTGTGTTAATGTATGTAGTTTATACATTCTGACTTTCATAATATTATCGATATTTATTCACATAATTAGACTTTATGCATCTGAATAAACGAAAGGTATGTCTCTTTAAGGTATGGATGTAGGTAAACAAACCTAACTTGGTATATGGACGAGTATTACTAACAGAAAACTGGAATACAGCGAGACCAAAAAGTGTAAAATATAAAATTGGTTGGCAGGTCAGAGGAATAAAAAAGGGCATAAAGGAAGGTTAAGAACAGCTTGGGGGATATGGATAAGCAGTAGACAATTATGAAATACACAGAGATTATTTCGCTGGAAGCACAATGGGGGCTATAATCTGCATGAAGGATGGAGCAGTACATCAAAACAGGGACTAAACTCAGTAGATAGGCTCTCGCGTTGCGCAGACTACGGGCATAACGGATGATTAAGATCGCCGACAAATATGGACGCAGAATTTGCCACATCTGTGAGGAGGGGAAATCATTGACACTATTCTGACTGAATGTAAAGACAAGGAAGAATGGGGGGAAACGTATCTACCACACTCCTTTATGGAATCCAAAAGAGGGGGGTTGGTTATGCTTGGCATGTAAGGAAGGAGAGAGAAGATCAGGTAAATTTCTGATGAAAGTGAACCAGCTGAGGTCTGAAAAGGATGATAACTGGGGAAGGGGTTTGGGAAAATAAGTTGATTGAATACAACTGCGTGCCATTCATAATGGGATTTCTTTCAATTTTATATATGTATTTTTTTATATATTTTAAAAACGTTTCTTCTTATATTTCTATTATTTTGTTCTATTTTTATTTGCTCATTTTATTTTTATTTTTATCTTATTTTATTATTGAATATACATTTTATAGCTTATTGTGAACTATCTAATCTAATATTTCTTACTAAATCCAGCAGACCTTGTGCATTATAACAGCTCGTAATGTTCATTGGACCCGTGCCTCTGTTGAAGTTATATTGTATTGGGGTCACCAATAAATACACCCCTACTACTATAATACTAAATTGCATTGTCAATATACTACGTATGATCACTTTTTATTTATTTACTTATTTATTTATTTACAAACAGCTTCAAAAACGCAACTAATGAATTTACAATGGGCGGATGTTTCCTGAAATGTTTTTTTTTTCCTCTAAAGCAGTAATATATACAGAAAAAAATATCAGTACTTTTTTTTAACCATGTTACCGTCTATACGCATTTTTTTTTTAAAAAAAACCGGTATGGTGTTTTCCCCAATCTATACTATAATCACACATGCATATTCTTTTTTTTTTTTCATTTTAGCTGGAAGATAGTACGATCTCAGCTTACAGCCGCTTTTGCTCCGTCAAGAATCAAGTCTTTGTATCCATTAATGGAAGAAGTTTGCCAAGAGCTAGTCTCTGTGTTGAAGCAGGAAGGAAACGCAGGTATAGTATAAAATGTATATCTTGGACGTCAAGGTTACACCTGTTTCTCACGGCTAAACTTCACTTGTGCATATGTGCGCAGTAAGTAGGTTACCATACTGACATATTTTCTGCTATCTGTTAGCGAAGAAATGTTCTCTTTGAGATCTCAAAACTTGCACACAATAGTCGAATATTCAGATAATGAGTTTCGATGATGAAACGATTGGGTTTCCATTAATTTGTTTCATTGTTCCTTTCTGCTCTTAAAACTTGTATTATGAAGTAACACAGCAGGTTATGAAAAACCGTAATAAAATGTATGTTGTACAACAACTGGATGTTGAAGAAATGTGTCGATGTTTTAAATAGTAACACCATGCTTATTTCTATACAACTCCTTGAGAGATTGTAAATCATGGATTACACATTGAGGCTTAATTCCTTTTTACATCAGCCTGATTACAGTAATATATTTTAACTTATTTTTTGCTACATAGAAATAAGGATGCGGTGCGTAGGTATTTATTTATTTTATAAGTGTTATAATCTCTTTTCTATCTGAAACATTTTTCAACATGTATATTTGGATTAAAAATGTACTTCTTGAGGATGTTTTCTCTATTTATCTTGAGAAACATTCTTCTTAAGTACCCTGCTATGGCCAGCAATTTTCTTCTTCTTCCTTCATGTTTTAGACATTGCTGTTTGTAGCAATGTTGTCCATGCTATAGTTTTATACAGTCGTACCATATAAGAAGAAAATAAAAAAGGTTATTATTAATATTAATAATGCATACTTAAACTTAAGGCAAGCTAAATTACAGAATAGGCAAGATATAAGGGAAGAAATTGTACAGTATATAGTTAAATTTGTTTTTATATATGATTAACAAGAATTGGCTTAAAGTTACGTAACTTATTTGCATTACAGAAGAAAGAAATTTAAAGTAAATTGTAATTTTACAGGATACCAGTGCACATTTTTGACGGAAACCGGATAGTGTTGACCTGTAAACTGTGTTCTTGTTTCAACAGCTGGTTACCAGTGCTGGCTCCAGCTTGTGTGGGGATTTATAATTTAGTTTAGTTTATGTATATGTTTTATTGTGTATGTTAAAGTAGATATTCTTATAGTACTTTTTCTTTTGTTCTCGCATTTATCTATTTTTATCTATATTTATTATTATTGTTATTATTATTATTATTATTATTCTTTTAACCACTTTTATTTTAGTTAGTTTTTAGGTTTAGATAAATCTGAACAATAATAATGTAACAAATGTTTAACATGTAATTTTTCAAATAAAGAATAAAAGTAAGGTCTGGAATATACGTTCCGGTGTAGGAAACAAGGTACAGGGATGCAGTATTACAGAGTTTTTATTATATTTTTATTTAGTCGTACTATATTTCTGGCTTTGTTTCTTTTGGTTTATAATTTTTATAGTATGGCAGTTATTGCGGTTTCATGTGAACTATCTATCCACTTCGCTTATATTCTTTAGCGTTTTTGTGTAGAGTATACATTCTAATTCCTATCGTATTTCATTTCTTTAATGAACAGTTTTCGTATAACCTGCAATATCTCTTAGAAATTTCACCACATTTATTTGTAGTGTATTTTAATTTTGTTTTCTATTCATCACCAAATTTCACTACCATATAATAATTTCGAGAGCAGTATACTAAAATGAAAATAATAAGAATGTGAACTTTTGTACGCCTAGAAGCGAGGAGGAGATAACAGACTACGAGGAGAATTTTACGAATAATGGACATATAAATTGTAAAACAAACGGATAAAAAATCCCATAGAGAAATCCTGATTTCATATTTAGAAGAACCATAACTAAAATGCAAGAAACAGCGTTTAACAAAATTATTGCTGGTGATTGGAAATAATCAAACAAATTTAGATAATCTATACATTATTACTTTTTGATTTTAGTTAAAAAATAGTACAAATCGCTGCAGACATTTTAAAGTAAACTTTGTTTGTTTCAATAAATCCAGAATATTAAACTTTTTCGAGCAAACCTAAAAGCGCATGTTTAGTTCAAATACATTAATAATGAGAAGAGTAATTATATTAATAAGCAAAACTACTAGGTACCAAACACTTTCGAAGTTTACACATATTGATAAAATAATAACTACAACAAGACCCCTCGTTAGCTCTGCTATTCTCTTTTTGCTTTCTCCATTGCAATTACATATAAAGTAAGTACCTATAGGAAAACTCTAGAAAGTTCAATAATCGTGGCAGCAGTTCTAGGGCTTCCCTGGCCATTACCAAAATACTGCCTTCGTAAAAATGCTGACAATCTTTCTTGTAGAGACCAGTAAAACTTAAAACTAAAACAATTATTTAACATTATCATGATAATAGAGGGAAAAAAGTCGGAACTCGGGGCATTTACCAGAGTTAAAGAACGTTTATCCCCCATTTCATTTGCAATTTCGTTGACAAAACCCCTCTATTTTTGTTGCCGAATCTTAAGTTGAAAGTTAATATTACTGTGCTTTACAATATTCTTAATGTTAGAACTTTTATATCGTGAAACTTGTTTTTCAGAGGAAGTAAATGCCACAGACATCAGCCGAAGGTTCATGCTGGATGTCGTGACATCCGGTCTCTACGGCATTCGCAGCAGCTCTCTGAAAAATCCGAACTGTGAATTCCGTCTCATGGGTCAGAAAATTCTCGGCTTGACTGACTTCTGGACCAATATGAAGATTATGATCATCGCATTATTTCCCAAAGCTTCTCATTTTCTGAACTTACAGTAAGCCTTGTTAGTTTATTTAATTATAGAAATTATGTAATTACAGCCCTCAGAGTTTCTAAGTTAGGGAGGTTGGAACGGGGAGAAAAATTGGAGAGTTGCCTGATACAGAGATGGCGTTTTTCGATCTTGAAAGCAGGCATGCTGATATATATATATATATATATATATATATATATATATATATATATATATATTGTTAAAGGCCCATTTTTACTGCTGAGGCACCACAGGCGGTGACTCTGATTATACATAAACTGGGAAAGGAGTATTTTTTTTTAAAGAACGAAGCGTTCCAGGCCTAATTTTAGGGTACCTCCCCGGGCATTTGCCATTTATGAGGACTGAGGAAAACGGGGAAAATACCTCAGTCAGGGAGGACGGTCCTGGTGGGGATCGAACACCAGACCTCCCACTCACGACCCCGCGCCTTAACGACCTCGACCACCCGTGGCGGTGAGAGCAATATGGAGCTGTCGCGTTATAATAATTACAACAATTGATGAGAACCATGAACTGATAACAGCATATAATACAAAAACAAAACAAAGGAAAAAACCAGGAGAACGCCATAGATAATAATTAGATATAAGGTAAAGTAAAGTATATTAGATTCACATTCGGTAATCGAAACAAAAAGTAAATAAGTACCAATTTCCAAAACTCTAATAAAAAGTAACTACATGTGTAATCCATCTATTAATATACATTTCATTTAAAATCTGTTTTTTCTAATAAAGTATACACAAATAGATAATTATAGAAATAGTTATTTATCTTCCTGCTTTCTACAAAAATATTTAATTACCCTAACTATTGTCATGAAGCCTCTTTTAGTAATTTTAAACGTATATATATATATATATATATATATATATATATATATAATATAAAATAAAAATAAAAATAAAGTAACACTATCAACAATGTAACAAATTAACAGTAATTATAATAGTAGAAAAGGATAAAACTCTAAGATAAAGTCACAGTTGAGATTGCTATATTTCGAACTACTGGAGTCCTTCTATGGCAAGAAGACAAGTGACGGCGATAAAAGTAAATATTGAGTATCGAAGGTAACGTTATACATGGAAACAGATTAAACTAGAAATGCGAGTGTGGGGGGGGGATTAATACGTAAGATTTAACCCAGGTGGTATACGCACTTTATGTAAAAATATAGCTGCCATTTCCCTATCTCTGAGTAAACTTTCAGAGCATTGTGTAGGTAACGTATCAATAAGTGTTAGATTAAAAGCATCATCAAAGTCCTTACAGTGAGATAAGGCATGTTGGGCAACCGGCAAGGGAGACTTGGTTTTAACAGAATGTCTATGATTGTTCATAAGTAGCGAAACAACAGTAGAAGTTAAACTAATATAAAATGCTTTACAAAGCTTACAAGATAACATATATACAACGTTTTTGGAAGAACAGGTAGCAAATGAAGAAATGTTAAATTCTCTGTTTAAATTAGGGCTGTGGAATGAATGACACGGCATAATTAGCGCACATGTTTTACATTTAGGGCTTTGGCAAGGATATGAGCCAGCAATGGGACCTGGTAAATTCGGAAGGGATAGGTTTCGGCGAAATATACTTTCAAGGTTAGGAGGTGTTCTAAAAGTAAGGGGTACAAATTTAGAAAAATCATTTAAAGATGGGTGCATTACCAAAGTATCGTGACATTCTTTCAAAATAGGTCTGATGCTTTCAATTCCAGGCACGTAAGTAGTAACAAAGTTGATGAAGTTCTTGTTAGAAGTTTTAGGTTTGCATTGGAAAGTTTTGGCGCTGGGATTATACGGGAGTTTAAAAGAGAGGAAGAATAATTTTGGTCTTGGAACTTTAGAGCTAGAATTGTAATATACTTGTCAAGTGATGAAAAGTTGTTACAAAGACGATGACCACGGATTGAAAGAGAAAAAGGAATATATTTTTTGATATGCAAGGGATGACAGCTATCAAAATGAAGATACTGTTATAAATTGGTAGGCTTAATGTGCACAGACGTAAGAAAAGAGCCATTGCATAAAGAAATATCAATATCTAGGAAAGTAGCAGCATTGGGGGAGACAGAAGAAGTGACTTAACTGAAAATTTGGAGTTAAGATTAGTAAGGAACTGATCGAAAGATTCTGAGCCACGAGTCCAAAGCACGAATATATCATCAATATATCTCAGCCATAATAGTGGTGCCAAAAGTTCTGACTTAAGAAAGTCCTCCTTTAAGCCAGCCATAAAAAGATTGGCATAAGAAGGTGCCATTCTGGTGCCCATCGCAGTACCTTTAATTTGTAGATAAAATTTATTATCAAAACTAAACGCATTGCTTATGAGGAATAGATAAGCAAGGTGACAAATGAAATCTGTGGATGGGATATGAAGAGGTACTCGAGAGTCCAAGAAATGTCTAACAGCAGCTAATCCTTCATGAGGGAAATGTTAGTATAGAGTGACGTCACATTGATAGTGGCCAGAAGTATATCAGAATGTGCCGAAGGGTCAACTTTCTTTAGTAAACTCAAAAAATGGAATCAATCTTTGATATAGGATGGCCTAGAAGTAACAAATAGCTGTAACAAACAATCTACTAGAGCGGAAATACGTTCAGTAGGGGAATCGAAGCTGGCTACTATTGGGCGGCCTGGACAGCTCTCTTTGTGAATTTTAGGGAGAAAATATATGGTGGGAGTACGAGGAACATGAGGAGTAAGTAGAGTGATATCTTGGGAACTAAGTCCTTCAGCAGTACCAGAAGATGCAACAAAAGAAGCTATTTCTTCATTAAACTTGACTGTAGGGTCGGAAGACAATAGTTCATAATAAGTGGCATCCTCAAGCTGTCGGTAAGCTTCAGCATTACAATTACAATTACAATTACAATTACAGCAGGAAGAAATGTCCTGTAGTACTCTGAGGACCCTTTATCAGCTGGAAGAATGATAACATCAGGATTATTAGATAAGCTTTTAAGTGCTGATTTCTCACGTAAAGTTAGGTTATCTTTCGGGGTGATCTTATCTAGAAATTTGGAATCACTAATCGAAGTTAAAAATCTGTTAATAAACATTTCTAAAGGATGGCTAGAAGGTAAAGAAGGAGGTTCAAGTTTGGAGGGAGGACGAAACTTGAGAAAGCAAGGAGTAACATTTGAATTAGGCTGAGAAGATTTAGTATGCCAATAGAGAAGCCATTTTAAATTACGGCAAAATTTAACGCCATCAGAAACAAATTTAAGGCGATTAAATTTGGGTGTTGGGACAAAAGATAATCCTATATGCAAAAGTAATGTATCAGCATCAGAAAGTGAAAAAGAAGATAAATTAACAACCGCAATATTACTAGTAGGAGAAGTAAAAGGGGTACATTTGATATTGGGATGCTGGTATGCAATATACAATAAATATAGTGTGCTGTAAAGTACAACAAAATGTTTAAAGTAAATGCTATTGCTCTGTTTTCTATAATTAATAAATTAATTCATAGTATCTAAACCAGAGGGTTAAGGGCAAGACCCACGACACAAACCTGCGGAGGAGCCAATTTTAACACAGTAGAAAATTGTGCGGCACTTACGTCTTGCAACAGAACTCCGAATTTAAGCATTAGCCTTCCAGCTTGAGGATTTGCTGTTGGGTTCGTTTTTCATCCATGTAAATAATGCTCTTCTTTCATCTGAAATGAAATATAACCAGACAGATGCTGCTAAATCGACTAAAACACTACATAAAACTATAGAGGAAGAATTAATCATAAGCACTTGGAATGTGAGAGGGATAACCAACAGAAAGACACGAGTTGGAGAGAGTACTTTTAAGATCAGATGTTGACATTGCTCTCATACTGAGCTATTCATGATTTGTTGCCGAGTGGCAGATCCAAAATAAACAATTTTAAATTAAACGAGGTAATGTTTAATACAATTTTATTTGAGTAATCGGAAGCCTTCACGGCCGGAGTCAGAATTATAACTTCTGGCTACTGCCACGACAGTCAGGACCTTCGCCCATAAGAATCAGACCGCGCCACTGAAGAAGTCCTCGGCAGTTGAGGATGAAACGTTTGGACTCCTTAGCTCCAAGAGACACGGCTCCTAAGCCCGGAAGAAACTTCTAGTTACAATTTTATTTGTTGATAACCAGACAATTTTTGCTCATAGTGCCCAATTTTTTTTATTGTTTACTTATTTACAAAACAAACTATTGGCTCTCTTTGGAAAATATTAAACGATGTCCAAAATAATGATTAATAATATTAATTAGCTTAGATACATTATATTATCTCTTTCAATAGTACGGATATTAATAATAAAAGCAGTATATTTCAACATTTGTATCACTATAAAAAGGGGTCTCGAAAGTAAAACAGAGAAATACACCATTCTAAAGAGTCATCGAGAAATCGTTGTGTAGTCTAAATTTCACTAGGGAAGCGAATTCGGGTGCAAGCACTGACCGCGATCTACGCGAAGTTATTGTGTTCACTTAACCATTAAGGTAAACTCACACTCCAAAGTCCAAACCTTAGCAACGGTGGGCGGATTACCTGCTAAAAGCGGTTTCAAAGGAAGAAAGCATTACAGAAAAGTAGAAGCACAAACTTTCTCCTGTACGGTGCACATCAGTGCGGATGGAACTTGTCAATGACCCGTTATGAGACCACCACAGTATACGGAGATGAAAACGTGCAAGAATAAATTGATAGGATAAAAGGATGATAGAATGATCCCTCAAAGACCATAGTTACAGTGAAACAATAAGAGACAAATTTCACCATAATCAATATAAACTGTAGAATATATCATACAAAACCCCCTCAAATATTGTGAATGCTGAACGATAGCTTAAAAAATAATTACTCCGAAACAAATTAAAAGAAAAACTTTACGTAGCAAGACCCAAGCGTAATTGAGAAAATGACACTTGAGACGAAACAAGCCTATATGGGCCCATCTTGAAAGATGATGATGATTTTGATAAGTTATTTCCACAACTTGATTATAATTAGTCATTACTCTAATGAAACAAATTAGATAGTCATTAAAATAGTTTTAACATTTACTTTCGCTGTAATCTTCTGGAATTGACTCTTTTCGACACCGGGGCAGCCATATATTTTCGAATATTGCACTGTAAATATTTCACATTCAAATTTACCTACGTGTTGATTATTCTGGATTCCTGTAGACTCTTATGTGAAAGCTAATATATGCTACTTCTGTAGTAGCCATTAATGCCTTATTTAATATTGTATGCCACAAAAGAATGACATTATTAACTGCCATATTTCAGAAATAAAATTATCAAAACCTCGGAGAAGGGGACCAAAAATATGGAAACATTCTTACATTAATTATGACAGTAACATTTTCAGTGTTCGTACTTTCAAATATACTACAAATAAGATATTGTTTATCACAATAAACCAGAAACTCATGAAAACACAATTCTGTTGCAATAGAAGTAAAACAAGTGACATTTGATTATTAGGATTATCGTACGTCGTTTGCAAATTCGAATCCCTCTTTTGACTATGGCGCATCCTATTTTGACAGTGTTATAGCAGAAAACCTGTCTAATATTTGGAAATGGTAGAATGACTCCAGTATTTGGCCATATGGCAGCAACTAATATTAGTTCGGGAATAATCAATACAAAATTGGCGCAGAATTTAAATAAATATTTTACAGCTGTTGATTGCTGCACATGTAAAGAGAATGACTGGGAATGAGTAGGGTATGAAATTGCTACCCATCTTTTACTTTAATTGGTTGCTCCAGTTTACAAAATTATATTGTTACGGAAGGTAAAACTAAATTTAATGAATGTTTGTAAAAGTGTATGACATTATATTATAAGACGTTTAAATTATTGCAAATAAGAAAGAGGGTGCCAGCATTATAGCTCGAGTTCCTAGTCGAATACATTTTCTTCTATGTAAATAAAATGAATTCCAAATTTTATTTAAATCTATAATAAAATTATAATGCAAGATACGGCCATTATAACTCAACAGGAAATTGCTAGGGAAAATAAAATTTAAATCGCCACCCAAAAATCTGGGATGGATCATTCACTGTCCTAAACAAGTAGCGTAATAATGTAAATTTATTTATTCTAAACAATTTCAGATTAATTTAAATTACTTCATATGCTCAAAAATATTATTCAGAAATGAAACATATTCCAAACTATAGTACACACACAAATAACTCAATGGATTCTATATATGGTATAGATACATACAGTGCGAACAATCCTTCATGCAACCGATTTCGCGGCGTGCGGCCGGCCGGCGAGGCTGGCTACTGTGTCGGCGGTGTGCTACTTGCGCAAGATTTCAACTCACACTGAAGCCTGGCCCAACGGAGGGTAAATATACTCTACCCACCGCCGACATAGCGCTGCTGACCCGTCCCCGGTTGCATCAAGCATTGCTCAACCTCTAGTTTATGATATGATGTGCAGCACAATGCACATAACATTTTAATTTTTCGCAAAAAGAAGTCTTTGATTTTGCTCATTTTAGCCTGTGACGGCAGGTTGCTTTCTTCTGTGAAGTAACATCAGTGCATGCCTCTTTATCGAACTGCATCTCTGCCAGTGATAATTAAAGATTTTACCCAAAATTAACTTTAGCAGCCTTAATACTCCCCTTATACATTTCCTGAACTACAACTGTAATTATACAATGTCACATGTTAGACTTTTGACTTTGTACTTCTTTACTCCCATTTGGATGGAATAAAGGCTGCTGGGCTTCTGCAGGTGACAATTTGATTTATGTTCCTAATGAGATCTGTTAAAGAACTAAGGTGCACTAGTAACAGTTACATATTTATAACCGATGCTGTGCAAATACCTATTATCATAGAGCAATACTTATCTCTACATGCACCTATTGTATTTGTTTCTATGCACATTTTGGAACGCAGGAAATATTACAACAATGATCAGTAAGGAATATAAATTTTCTTTAGTTGAATGTTGATATAAATAATCATTACCCATTAATTTGTTTCAGATTTGTCACCGCAGATTTGAAAGTCTTTTTCAGGCGCGTTATTAAAGAAGCTATTGAATACCGAAGGAAAAACAATGAAATACGGAACGATTTCCTTCAAGTAATGCTGAGCCTTCAGAACAAACTTGCAAGTGGAAGCGAAACTGATCCAGTACTATCAAAGATCAGTTAAGTCCAATTAATTTGCTTTATTTCAGTCATTATTGGGAAATAGTTAGCATTTATTGCACTTTGAAGACATATATAAAGAGTGCCAAAATGTATACACACTTCAAGCAAAGAAAAAAATATGTTAACATAATAAAACTGAATTCATACAAACAGAAAATGATAAACACTAATCATCTTAGACTTTTACAGTTCCAACAATTGCTCAAAATGCCCACCATCGGCGTCGATACACTTCTGAGTACGTTGAACTACTAATTAAGCAACGTTTGCGAAAGTGTCCTCAGCGACTGCAGCACATACCGTTTCAATTTCTTCCCGAAGTGCTGTCAGTGTAGCTGGTTTTCTACGGTATACAACATTCTTAAGAGTTCCCCATAGGTAGAAGTCAACGGAGTTAAATCCGCAGAACGCGGTGGAAACTCAATCGGACCTCTTCGTCCTATACAGTGTCTTAGAAAATTGTCGTCAAGGTATGCACGTATATCTTGTTGGTAATGTGGTGGTGCACGATCCTGTTGCATACGGTACCATGATTCTCAAATTTGTCTCGAATGCGTGCAATTGTTACTCGCGTTGGCGGTTCTGTTCTGTACATATGTCTCCATTGCCTTTGAACTTCAACAACATTCCTGGTTTTCCAATACCACTTCAAAATTGCTTTCCGCTTCAAACGATAATCTTGGCTTCATTTTGTTGTAGCAACGCTATCATAATGTATGTGAGTCACATATGTTTACAGAACACCATACTACACATTAATGTTATTTTTTCGTCCAACTTTGAAATATATTAAATAGACATCTACTGTGAAAGTGTGTATACATTTTTTGGCATCCTCCGTGTGTATATATTATAATAAAAATTATTAAGGCAACATGCCATTCTCACTATTTAGTATCCCGCGTTCGGGATAATTCGGGAAAGTGGTGAGTTTACATTCTATAACGTGGTCCACCTAGCAACATAAAAGAATTTCCAGCCCCTGGACATTTACTTAGTCCACCAAATAGATTAACTAATGCAATAGGTGTCGTTACGCTGCCTGAGAAAGCAGTTTGTGGCGTTATGATTCATTGGCGCTTGTGCCTGTGATTTAGTGACTGGTCAATGGCGAATAATTATAAGGCGATTAATTATCGTATGAAAGTGACATTCCGAAGTTTTGGAACTTTTGCGGTTCTTAATATGTTATATGTCAAAAGTAAAAGCAAAAGGAACATTAATTTATTGAGTTGTAAAAGTGTGGACATTAACTTAGAATTTAAACTTAGGCATTTATTTTACCTAAGCTGCAGATAAATGAAATATTCATATTTAAGAAACGTTATCATTATTTTTAAACGGGACATGGACATTTTTTTAATATTTCTATAGAGCTGGTAAAATAACTTGTACATAGCTGAGAAAATCTTTGAAAAATGAAACTAATTTTGCTTGATTTTATATATATATATATGCACGAACTCGTGAGCGGGAGGTCTGGGTTCGAATACCGCCAGGACCGTCCTCCCGGACTGAGGTTTTTTCCAGGCTTTCCTCAGTCCTCATAAATGGCAAATGCCGGGGAGGTACCCTAAATTTAGGCCTGGAACGATTCCTTCCTAAAAATAAATCCTTTCCCAATATATCATTTATCTCATGTATCACCAGTGTCCACCGCCTGTAGTATCTCTGTAGCAAAAACGGGCGTTAAACACCTGCATTCATTCATTTCCATGGTCTGTACGTTCTCTCGACCTTTATCCCTTGTATTTTGGTCTATGGGGCCATCTAAAACAAATGGTTTATGCAGCAGACATTACCAATGCTGATACACTTCATAAAAGTGTCATAGAAGTCTGTGAAGCTGTTTGATACGGTGTGGGAATATTTGAAAGGGTGAAAGGGTACGACAGTCCATGATTCGACGAGTGCATGCACACATACAAGCAAGAGAAGGATATTTTGAACGTTTAATATGAGTTTCTCAATTGCCATTGTGTTTGTTTGGTGTTGTTTCTTGTTTTGGTAAATTTTCATTAATAACTGAAAAAATTAGGATTTCCGGGCATATTTTTATATGGACTTTTATCTTGTTTTGGAAAACTTGTATTAATAACTCAATAACCATGGATTTTCGGTCATAGGTTTATATGGGGTTTTACCTTGTTTTGGTAAACTTTCATTAATGACTCAAAAAGTAAGGATTTCAAGACATGTTTATATGAACTTTTTTCTTTTGTTGCTGCAAGGAACGCGGCACCAACGTTTGTTAAAGTATTTTTGAAACATTCTTCTATATACGCTGCATATTATTTGTAATATTGTGACTCTACTATATTGTACTTTCGACATCGCCGCTTGTCTCGCTTTCCACATGCACCTACTTTTTTTTTATCAACAAATACACTATCAATATTTATTTCAGCGGAATGTAAGCTAAAACGATAATAATGAACATTTTATGAGAAAACTTTTCAACATTCTTCATAGGTTTATTAAATAAAATTATAAAAATATCTCTAGTTTTAATGAGGTTAAATATCCTATAAAGAAAAAATATAGATTTAAGATTATGCACTTATGAATTTAAATTATAAAATTACAGCAGTAATATATCGGGAATATAAAGATTATTAACAATATTCATAAAACATATTTATAGCTGAAAATCAGAAAAAATAGCGGAAATAAAACCACAAAAGATAGTTAGAGGTTTAAACAATGCTAAAGTAAAGGTGCCACTGGCACGATATATAACCTACTACGGAAAAGTTTGGTCTATTACATAAGAAATAAACGAAACATATAACAACATTTTTAGCGTATACAACGATATTTTAAAAATTCTTCCTTTTGTAAGTTATTTAAAATGTGATTTTTAATTCACAAAATACAATTGCATTTTAGGATAGAAGTTACATCTTTACAAATGCAAACTCTGCAAATTAAAGCATTCAGTGGTAGTATAATTAATTAGTTTCGCATTGTACGAAACTCCAAAAATATGATAAATAATTATGACGTATCGGGTTATACAGCGTGTGCAGCTTAAAGATTTAATAAAACAAAAACGTATTACTCCAAAAGTGAAGCAGATTTTTCGTTACAAATAGTTCTACATAGAAACTAAAAAATACTACATAATTAGTAACTCTAACATTACTTATTTCACACCATCTCCATAGACGTTCAATCTCGGTCCATGTGTTCGACTGCATTACACGAAACAAGATCACGCACTGATGATTGACACACCTGAATATTGGCAAAACTCCATAGAAAAGAATCAACATGAGTAATGCTCGGGAATCGAGGTGATCAAGGGACATTGAGCACTTCTCCAAGCCCAGCGGGAAGTTCGATTGGTTCTGTTAAGAGCGGGATCTATGATCAGTGTACGCTACACATTCAAACGGGAAGTTTATGTTCCCTACATCTGACAGTTGTGCTTGTGCACCTTTCTGAAAATGTGGAGATTCTTCTCAGAGAAGTCCCATTTTTGTTTTACCAAGAATTATTTCCATGGAGGCTTTTCGTTGCGAATTGACTACAGATTTGATTTTTTTGGGCACTTTTTAGGCTCGTAGGGGAAACCTTATAGGACATCCTTGATGTACTTCTCTAGTTGTTTGACACACTGATCTGGGACTTCGTTGGGAGGTCATGTGTCTTGAACGACAGCATCAGAAACTGAACTTTGTTATGCTTACACGAACTAGAAAGCAGACTTTCCGTTTCCGGTAGACACCTGTCCAATTTCATGATTGATCTGCAGCTTGGAAAAGTATCGGTAGGTCTCAGCTGATACTCCCGTTGAGAACGACATTGTATCCATTTCTTCTCAGCAATAGCAAGTACACAGAACACATTTTGCTTCGGAATCCACAACTCTAACAATGCAACTGCGCTCTCCAGTCATTTGAGAGCATGCTCTGCGCTGCTAACATGAAGACTACATAAACAAAATGTTTTGATTCACTATATACGTTTTTTAAATAGTGTTTAATGCCCGTTTTACTGCTGAAGCATCACAGGCGGTAAGCATTGATGATAAATGAGTGAAATGATAAATTGGAAAATGATTTTATTATTTTTTTTAAAGGAAGAAGCTTTCCAGGCCTAAGTTTAGAGTACTGTACCGGCATTTGACATTTATGTGAAGTAGGAAAAATTGGAAAAAACCTCTATCAGGAAGGATGGCCATGCCGGAAGTAAAGAGGGTAGGTCCATAAGTTTCCGGCCTCCCCGATAAGGATTATCGCCTGCGCAAAACCCTTATCTGGTGTCATAACTTATCTGTTATGTAAATAATTTCAACTATAACTTCCACTCCTCTCTATTCAGTTGTTCAGATATAGTTGCATAAAAAAGGCTATGTGTAGAAGATTGTAACATGTTCAAAATGGAGTATCGAGCTGTTATTAAGTTCTTCACAAAAGAAGGACTTATTAAAAATGAAATTAAACAGCGATTGGACGGTATATTTGGGTAAGCATCCTTTCATATTCTACCCTAAAGGAATAGGCCAAATTTTTCGAATTGGAGATCGACCATCCACCCTACAGCCCAGATTTAGCTCCCAATGACTATTCCCTCTTCTCATTACTCAAGAAGGACCTTCGAGGAAGGAAATTTAAGTATGACGAGGAAGTGATGCATGTTGTTTATGCCCATTTTGCAGACAAGACTTCTGACTATTTGGGGGGGGGGAGATTGAAATGTAAATTCAAAGATATGAGAAGGGAATTGCAATATAGGATAGGATAACTATACTGAAAAGTAAAATATAGTTTTTGTCTTTATCATACCTTCATTAAAATTGCACTAAAGCTGTCACATTTTTGTTTGCACAGGAATTACAGACGATGTTATTGCAGATCAAGCACTTGCATTATTCCCTGATGGATTTGAGACCTCTTCTTTGACTCTGAGCTTTGCACTTTATGAACTGGCACGGAACCCTGATATTCAACAGAGGCTAAGGCTCGAGATACAAGAAGTGCTAAAGAAGCATGATGGCCAGATGACATATGACTGTATCCAAGATATGCACTTCTTGAATATGATACTTCTAGGTAAGGTTACAAATTAGGATTTGTATGTTTAGTGGAGTACAAATAACTCTATATGGATTTAAATAATGTAAGATCTTTGGAGTTGATATCGGTAAATAATGCCATTTAGGGTCTAAGAGTATTTTATAATGCATGAATAATGTCCGAAATTTTAAAATTCCTCAAAAATGGTGATTACATAGTTGTTAACTTATTTAGGTGTAGGCAAATAAGCAAAATCCAAAATTTTTAAGTTTTTTTTTTTTCAAAAAAATAATTTCAGCATTTGCAGCGTTGTTAGGCAATATATGAACAATCGTAGACGTTCTCTTAAAACCAAGTTTCCTTTGCCGGTTGCCCAACATGCCCTGCCTCACTGTAAGGATACATTTAATTTAACATTTATTGATAGATAATTGATAGATAACTTAACACTTACTCAGAGATAGAGAAATGGCAGCTGTATATTTGCATAAAGCATGTATATCACCGGATTTAAATCTTACGTATTAATGTGTTGTTGTATTTTCTCTCTCACACAATCTTACAGCATGTTTAATCTGTTTCCTTGCATTAATTACCTTCGATATTCAGATTTATTTTCACTACGTTCACTTGCCTTCTTGCCCAAGAAGGACACGAGCTGTTCAAAATATTGCGATACTAAATCTGTGACTTTCTAAGTGTTTTATCATTTTCCTGCTTATTTAGTTATTGTTAGTTTAGTTACATTTCATTGTGTTATTTTATTTTTCATTTATATTATAATATATACATTAACATATTTTTTATTAAACATAACATTTTCATAAAGTGTCGATATCTATTCCACTTTTAAGCACTGAACTCTTTATATGCAATTAAAATGTGGATAGTGTTCTAACAGATAACAGAAAAAGTTGAGAAATTGAATTTATTGGGTGCATTTACTTATCCAAGGACAGAAATTGACTCCTTCAATTGATGTTGCCAGAGAAACATCGGGCCAGAGATCCGACTCAACAACTTAAGGGAACAACTTCGACAGAATGATGAACGAACTAAAATACTTCAGATACATATGTTGGGTCAAATGGCAGTTTATAGGAAGTAGGACTGGACGACTCTGCGTCAATGGAATATGTAGTTTCTTCCAAACGAATACTGGAGTTTTGTAGTAATTCAATTTATCTTGAATAACCAAAAAATTTATATTTGCACGTATTTATACGTTTCTAAAAATAAACGAGATCAGTAAAATCAAAAGTAAACAAAAATATTTTGCGTTTATACACCATATACATACTTAGCTGCAGACTTTCTTCTGTTATTTCATTATATGATTTACTGCTTTAAGAATTGATGCCTATACATTAGCGAGGTTATCGATTGCACAAGCATTAATATATTCTTACATTGTGTTTGTAGCATTTCATTTATAATGTAATCATTAATATTTTACGTTATCGTCCTCAGTCACAATAAACTCAAAATTCAAGATTCGTTACTTTGATATCGGCAACGTTTGAATAAAGTCTATACATATCTCACCATTTTCAACTCATGCAGAACATCGACCACGAAGAAAATCCTACCATAGTTAGATCAATTTGTTTAAGTTTCTGCGAAAGGGTCTCAGTCGGGCGGTCAGTCGATGTTCAGTTTTTATTTCGTTATTTAATAGTAGTAAACATTAATTAATATTGCATTTATTCACCGTAATTGTAGACGCTTGAAATGCCAGCCCTCCGCTGTGAGACATTTTTTTGAACAGTGATTGAGACACTCGCTGGAATTCATTCTTCCGAATACTGTAAACTGTATCCTGGGTAATTTGTTTCTGAGCCTGCGCGGAATTTAATTTAGGCATAGCAGTAATTTTATATGAAGGAAAGTGCAGCAGCTGACTGGCTATATACGCACTACCGACAAAAAGACCAATTTGCTGAGCTAAACGTGTTAAAGACTTTCGATATGTTCCTAATGATGGCCTACTTCATCAAACATCTCTGTTAAAAACTTTTTTTTGTTTCGTGTCAAAGAAAACACCTTGGGTTCGCACTTTGTTAAAAATCTGAAAATTTGACCTATCGATGGAGAGGTTACTCTTGTTTAATTTTATTTTACAGAATAAAATCATAAACAAATATTCTTCGTTTTAGTGTATCTTCTCTTGACATGCCTGTAGAAAGCTTAACAAGCACGTTCTACAGAAGAAATGTAACCCAAGCAGTTGGAGTAATAAACACGTTTGAAGAGGCTCAATTGCCTTCGTCCGTCTTACCGGGAATGCGGGTCCACTGAAGGTCAACCGATTACCACTAGTGTATACAAACTCCTATTGCGTAGCGGAATGAACATACGGTATATGGCAAATAAATGCACTCTTTCTATCTCGTAACTTTAATTTTAACTATTTATAGTACTCCAAAAGATACTATTGTTTAGATTCTAAATTACATTAAGCCACCTGAGTTTATTGTGAGTGGGAGTTTCAGATTATTTGTTTAGCATCATCTTCATTTTAGGAAAACAAAGGTAGTACACTCATGACATAGTTCAGTTGCTTGGAGCTGTAAGAAATAAATTGATATGGTACTTGCATCATAGCCTCTGAAAGTGGACATGAGAAGCAATACATTAAGTTGCAAGTGCTTAGTACTCTATACATGAACTTTACTTGTTTTTTTGCGTTTTTGCTGGCGTTAAACAAGGGCGACAATGCTTTGGCGACGGGGAAAAAACACATGTATCAAAACTTTCCAGGGGAAGAATGCTTTTAATAACCTTCAGCATAATTATAATATAACGACAAATTATTAATTATCATTTACAATGAAATATTCTCTTTGAACAAATTATATTGTCAGAGAAAACAGTTGATTTAGGTTGTTTTGAACATATACAATCTTGATTTATATTATTTTGCAAACGTTCTATGTTGTAATAAAGTCTTCATTAGAATTTACAGCGCTCAGATTAACATGAAAAAAATACACACTAAGTATTATGCTTCTATTAAAGAACATTATATTATTGGCAAGTGATCTTTAGAATATTCTTCCAAATCAGGATCTATATCATGAATATTGCTAGTACAGGTAGAACTAGATAAAATTGTGAAACAATCAGGTTTTGTTGGAAGTAAGGAAAACATCTTTCTCCTTTTCTGCACTTATGGAGCCAAACTTTCCAGTAATGGTTTCAGTGAAAACTGTCTGCTTTTCTTGATTCACAAGCATCAAGTATCGTCTTCCATTTGATATCTCTAAATGATTGTGAGTAACAAAGCCACTAGACACAAGACTGCCATTTTCTTCCCATTTTCTCTGAATTAATGAACCTTTTAATGGTACAAAAATAAAGAAATTTCTTGGTGCAATAAAATTATTACAGTAAATTAGTTCTTGCTAAGTGTCAGTCATGATGAAGAAAACAATTTTTGTCACAATTGACTTCCATGGAGAATCATGAATTTATGATTCGAAGTGGCACACTACTGAAGTGCGAACGAAAATATTGCCTTTAAATGAGAATTTCTCTTGTTATTCATAACTTGAGGTGGTAAAGAACTTAATGGATATACAGATAAGATGCAAACCTGTAGGCTCCTCTACCTATAATGGCCTCAAGGTATTTCATTTATTGCTTTTTTACATGCCATTAAAAATTAAAAAAGTGGCAGATAGATTTGGTTTAAGAGCGTACACTTAAGGGGCTAATCCATCTCCAAATTATATGATATACGGACTAAGAATCACAATTTTCAGCAATGTTTGTAATTAGCTTAAATTACTGAGTTTCTATCATTTCGTTTTATTTACACAGAATCAATGAGAATGTACCCTCCAGGAATGTACCTCAGGCGACTGTGTAACAAGCCATACAACCTCCAAACACCTTCCGGAGGAACATACAGGATAGAAGAAGGAACCACTGTAGTCATCCCGCTCTATGCTCTACATTATGATCCAAAATATTTTCCAAATCCTAAAAAGTTTGATCCGGAACGTTTCCAAGAAGACAAAAACATCAACAAACATGTTTTCTTTCCATTTGGCGAGGGACCTAGGAGTTGTCTTGGTACGTATGAAATACTGCGATACATTTATCATATTGCTTTTCACATATATTTTCAATATGATAATTAATTGCAAATTGGAAACTTGCTGGGTGAAAACTACTTTGCATTGCTCTTTGAAGCACATCATAGCCGTGATATTTGCTATGATGCATACAAATTAATTTTGAAATTAGTCATGCCAATTATTTGCTAAATTTATAAATTATAATTATAAAATAGTTATTACTGCACAAAATATTATATGTATCTAATTTCAACATCTTTAACATTCTATTAAGTAAACACAATAAGTCGATGTTTTTCTCACCCTCACAAAACTCCATTTTTTCTTTAAATATGAATATTTAAATATATAGTAGCACCTACTTAAAGAGTCCTGATTTGACAATGAAGCTTATATGAGCTGCTTAAAGTGTCGAATATAGTGATAGCTAGTTGAAGCTTGATAGAAAAATTCTTCCGTTTTATTCCCCCTTTGTCTACCTCCAGTCCTTACCGGTTTATTTAGTGAGTTCCCTTGATTGCTGGAATGGATCCTTCCTTCCTTCCTTCCTTCCTTCCTTCCTTCCTTCCTTCCTTCCTTCCTTCCTTCCTTCCTTCCTTCCTTCCTTCCTTCCTTCCTTCCTTCCTTCCTATCTTCCTTCCTTCCTTCCTTCCTTCCTTCTTTCCTCCCTCCCTTCCTGCCTGCTTTTTTGAATAGTGTTTAACGCCCGTTTTTATTACTGAGGCACCACAGGCAATGGACACTGATGATACATGAAATGATATATTGGAAAAGGAAGTTTTTTAAGGAAGGAAATGCTCCAGGCCTAAGTTTAGGGTACCTCCCGGGCATTTGCCATTTATAAGGAGAGAGGAAACCTGTTAAAAAAAAAAAAAAAACACTCAGTCAGGGAGGACGGTCATGGTGGTATTCGAGTCTGCGCCTCAACGACTTCGCCTCCCGTGGCGGTAGATCCTTTCCACTCTCCCATCCATTATAATTTCATTCCTTAGGTTCTGTTATAGAGTCGAAAGTGCTAGGCTAGATGAGTTAGTGCGGTTTGACGGTGACTTGCGCTTTGAAAAGGGTGCTAATTTTGGCCTCTGGTTTGGAGCGCTCGAACACTTTGCATATTGGGCTCCAAACAAATGTTAGGGACCCCCATCTATACGTGCCTCGCCGCCTGTGAATTCTGGTCGCCCTGTGTTTTCCTTACCTCACCCCTTCTTCTCGTGGGTGCCCTCACTGGACGCGTATGCACAAACGGCCAGCCCTTGAGTAAGGCTGATGTAATGAAATATCCTCCTCTGATTATAACAATATATAATCCAAAAACAAGTCTGTCTGCCCTTAGCATAGTGGTCCAATGTTAAAGAAAGTAAATTCGGTTTTTAAGAGTTGGCAATTCACATCAAATGAATAAAAAATGTAGCACTCTATTCTTGATCTAGTTTTGAAATTTCAATATTATCACTTGAGAACTACCAACCAGGAGTTTAATAATACAATTTTTAACTGTTTAGCAACTGAAAAATGCATAATTACTGGAAAGGTGTGAAAATAATGTAAGTCACGACTATAGATGCAGGTAATGTACCATATTGCATGTTTTGCTCAACGTATTGTATGAACATTATAAAGAGGTTTTTAAATCTTTGCTGGTTTTGTTTTCAGGTCATCGTTTCGCAATTACTCAGTTGAAAGTAGGGCTGGCTACGATAGTACTCAACTTCGACATGAGAACGACACAGCGCACCCCTGTACCCATCATTCTGGACCCTCGTTACTTTATGTTGACCCACAAAGGGCCCATCTGGTTACAGTTCGTCAAGAGAACCGTGCAGTGACGTCAACGTTAATTGACTATAAACTGAAGCATACTGGCAACCCAGCAGACAGAATTATTTATAGCCATAGAACCGACTTCCTACGAATGAATGCTTCGGCCGTAAACCAGTTACAGCCTCTTCCAGTATTTTATGAAAAGTTATGGCACAAGACGGTCAAAAATATCACACACACACACACATGCCAATACGTTTTGAGAATATGACAAGTCAGATTTATAGAGGATATCTGTATATTTAATTGTTGGTCCATACCCATTAAATATTTTAAAAAATTTTAAAATTTGAAATTTATTAAAAGTGCTAAGAAAAATACAAACCACAAGGGGTCTCCACTTATCTGGCCCAGGACATTTTAGGTGTACCTCCTCGCGATTACAGAAATGTTGATATAATAATTTTATATTAAACTCTTTTCTAAATTCTAAATAATTAAATAAAGTACAAAATTTCCACTTTGGATGCAACAGACCTCGGTCCCCGGTTCATCAGCAGTAGCCTACTGGAATTCCAGGGGACTATCTCCTACTCACCCCTCTCTATGAAGTCTTTTTACAGTCCATGTGAGCCTGAACTTTATCGCGACGGTCACCATGATTTCATTGGTAGAGTGCAGTATTGCAGGGGTGCATGTGATCAGCATACCGCATTCCGCTTTTCGCTATATTGCGGCTCACTAGATCGGAGATCGCCACCTCTCTATCAGGCAGCTTCCCAATTGTCCTCACGAGGTTGGCTGGACCCAGTTCCAAACCTCCCTATCTTAGAAAAATTCCTAAGTAGGTATCGGGAATCGAAACCGGGCCTTCTAGGCAGCAGTGTGTAACGCTAATCACTGGACCAAGGAGTGGTTTCCTACCCAACCCAGGAGATTAAAACAAAATATTTTAATTACCCTACCTATAACATTATTTTATCAGCTAGTTACAGTCTCTACAAATTAATACTTTTATTTCTCAAACATCTACTATAATGAAAAGATAATATTAAAGTGATAAGCAAAAAAAAAAAAAAAAACAATTACAACAGGCCTCTATCTATCTTAAGGTGTAACCTCTCACAATTACAATTGTTGAAACAATAATACACCTGTACTAACATCTTTACCTAAATTCTAGTAAGAGTACAAAATTTCCACATTGATTGCGTCAGTACCCGGTTCATCAGCAGCATCCTACTGGACCACTGTTATTTTCCAAAATAAAAATGGTGGTCTAAAATTTATGCTTTAGAAATTTGTGGGAGATGCTTTCCTCTGTTAAATAATCTCAAACGGTAAAGCAGAAAACGGATATTGAGAAGTTTTTCTTGATAATGCTAACTGGCCACGTTGTTTTTTTATTTCATTGGAATAAAAATATTTTTATTAATGTCTTATTATCTTTTATCATGCTAGAAAAACGCCACGGGTGGCCGAGGTCGTTAAGGCGCGGACTCGTGAGCGGAAGGTCTGGTATTCGAATTCAGCCAGGACCGTCCTCCCTGACTAAGGGTTTTTCCAGGTTTTCCTCAGTCCTCATAAATGGCAAATGCCGGGGAGGTACCCTAAACTTAGGCCTGGAACGTTTCCTTCCTTAAAAACAAATTCTTTCCCAATTTATCATTTCATTTCATGTATCATCAGTGTTCATCACCTGTGGTGCAAAAACGGACGTTAAACACCATTCATTCATGCTAGAAAGAGAATTGTTGTAGTTGGATGGCATCCATCTCAATGTAATTTGATAGTATTATCAAATAAATCATCCTGAATGTACTGTAATACTTTTTTCCCCCTTTGTCGACCGTAACACTTGCGAAGTCAACAGTGTAATTTGGTTGCGACCGATTTCAATTGCAACTTGGTGGCGGTTTGACTTCGCCATCTGGGGGCTACAGCACCGGGCTCGCCAACTGAAGAACGTGATAGAGCATTTGATAAGCACATAATACAAAACAGAAGTCTGATGGCTTCTTTTTTAGCACTGAAAAAGATTTTTATATACATTGAGGTTATCTGAATTACGGGCCCCATGTGCGCTGCTGCCGGATAAAGAAAAAGAATCGCCATGTTTTAGTATTTTTATTTTAATTTTATATTTTCACAGAAAGCTTTTGTCGGTCCTGGTGTTGTCGTGGTAACCATACTTGCCTCGCAGACTCAAGATCGCAGGTTCAATCCCGGCCAGGTTCGATGGATTTTTTCGGGCATAAAAATCCTAAATATGGCTTCCTTCGGAAGGAAAGTAAAGCCGTGGGTCCCGTGTCGTATATTTAGAAACTAAAAACCTCAAGCCTTAAAGAGGAGGCTTCTTCTTTATCGACCGTTTCACGCCCTGAATTGAATCGTACGTTGATGACCTGAGATGTTAAAGAGCGTCCGTAAATAAACAAAATCAACGTAAAGCTTAAATAATAAGCTGATGATGATAATGATAATAATAATAATAATAATAATACTAATAATAATAATAACTTATCTGTGTTATTAGAAATGTTGAAAATTATGCTGGCCGGCATCTGCTTAGGAAAGTTCTGTATTGCATCTATATTTTCTTCTGCAAGAACATGGTGATAATGCGCACGTTTTTGTAATTTGAGCCTGTCTCTCGAAACATTTTAACTAGTTGGCGAACAGTTTCCTATGTGATACACGATTGACAGGATATTTACTTGCGAGTTTTTGCAAGAATCCGTTTTCAACCAACTGTTCTATTACAATACATTATATACAGTAGCAGAACTACACAAAGAACAGTTAGTACACAATTTTGCACACAATGAAAGCACATAGTAACACCGAACGCACAACCACGTGCTCACAAAGCTTCTTTCACATTTAATATTAAATACAAGCTCTACATGTACATGCATTATAGGTCTTGACGATTGGCTTCTCTCGTACAACCGTGCTGCCGGGCTGTACTTCAAATAATCTAGCTGTAAGCAGGTCTAGGTAGACAGGAGAAGCCATAAAAATATTTTGCAAAACATTTGTGCATTTGATTAAAATATTTTTCCCTAAATTTCTATTTTCGTAGCTTTCTTAGCATTATAGTTCCTTCTGTAGAAAGAACTGTAAGATAACCGGTTTTTAGGGCGTTTGAATCCAGAAAATGAATTATTTCATAGGAATAACCGGAAGATCAATTAAAACCGATTGGAGGAGCATTAACAACACCTTTGCATTAATCAACCCGAACAATCTGCGGTACCAGAACATGCCATAACTGAATGCCATGACATACACTTTAATAAAACAAAAGTGGTTAAAAAAACATACAGCTTCTTCAATTTATCCAGGAGGTAGGCATTGGAAATACAACAGCATCCAAACAATTTTAACAGAGACGGCGGATATCGCATAAGTAGCACATGGAAACAAGTTCTTAAAACAAGCATTAACCCATCTTCATCCTCTCCCTTTCCCCAAACACCTGATATTGATCGACCTTCCAAAACCAGACAGAGACGGGAAAACAAGACAGTCTCTTAGCAGTCAGGTGTTGTTCATCATCAGCTGATGATGCCAACCGCAGTAGTTGGCGAAAGCTATGGTGGCATATTAAACCACGGACCACGGCAAAACAACCCAGAAGAGTTTAACTGTTATAATTATTTCTATCAACTTCACTTTCAGCTAGTTTAGTATTACTATAGTTTTACTTAAATGTGTAATCATTTCCACCAAGAATTCTAATATTGTTTGCATGGTTTCATACAAGGCGTTGTTGCATTTGTTCCCCATTATATTATATTATATTACGGCATCCAGAAAGTAAGTCCCAATCGCGCCTAGAGGTGGCACCGCTAGTCGGATAGGAATGCGCATGCGCAGGAATAGAGAGGAAGTATGTGGTAATAATGCAGTAAAATTTCAGCCTTGTGACGGCCGTGGTTACCGCGCTGTGCTAGGAGAAAATGGGTGCTCTGATATTGTCTCCCGCCAACTGCAAAGTTCATGCAGTCATCCGAGGTTTGCACGCTCAAAAGCAAAGTCCAGCAGAGATCCATCGCCAATTGTGTCAAGCTTCCGGGAGACAATTTCGTGCACAAGGGAGCGAGACATCTGGGGAATTGACAAGAGAGTTCTGAAATTGTGAAGCGCCGGTTCTGCTCAATTGCTTGCCGCACACTTTCCAACACTTCTGCCGTCACAGGGACGGTCGGCCACTACGGTCGTCGTCGTGAATATTGGTTCGTCCTTCAGTGAACTGCCTGCACCATCGTCTTACCATAATGTCGTGTCCATACACTTGACACAATTGGCGATGGATCTCTGCTGGACTTTGCTTTTGAGCGAGCAAACCTCGGATGACTGCACGAACCTCGCAGTTGGCGGGAGACAATATCAGAGCAGCCATTTTCCCCTAGCACAGCGCGGTAACCGCGGCCGTCACAAGGCTGAAATTTTACTGCATTATTCCCACATACTTCCGCTCTACACCTGCGCATGCGCATTCCTATCCGACAAGTAGTTCTATCTCCAGGCGCGATTGGGACTTACTTTCTGGATGGCTCGTACTTGTAAAAAATGGTTTTATACATGTAGCTCCATGTTCTTTGCAAACTTACGATTACTCTTTAGTATATAAAATATTCATTATATTAATAGTTATATTACAGTTTTATAGTAATGCATTAACTGCATGTTCATCTATCTTTTCGTACAACTTTTACATATTCGCTGACAATAGCACAAGTAAGGCCACAAATTGTCACCATTGGCTATTGTGTCATGGCACCCCGAGCCTTCTATGTATATTCCAGCAATAATTATTTATGTACTTGCTGTTGGTTTTTAAAGAATTATTATTATTATTATTATTATTATTATTATTATTATTATAGTTTATTAATTGATCATAGTAAAAAATGAAATTGAAATCGGCCTTGTCTATTACTATTCCCATGTAGATATTTTATTACATGTTATAAAAGAGGCAGAAATCTTCAGTGGCGTATCCAGAGTAGCTTCACAAATCATAATAGTACATGGAATTTACATCATAGAAGAAAAAGCTTTTATTTTATTCATGACTTTTCACATTTTAATTAATATTGCTTTTAAAACGCAGGCTATCACGTCGTTCATGTTAAAATCCTTTCGATTTAAAGCTCTGTCAAAATAATTTTAGCATTAAGGTAATACATGGAGAAGGTAATAGGTGCAGAAATCAAAAGAATTATTTGTACAAATCATTCAACCACACCTTTATTGATAGTCGTAAAATTAAATAATAGTTGAAAAGCTTAATTGTACATAAGCGAGTTATATTTTAGTTGCTCCAAAATCTGGCAAACGCTAACAATTACATTGGGTAGTTATACAGCTATCGACCACTCGAGCGGCATTACTTTACTTGCTGAGCGAGTCACGTCAGTTTCGAGTAGTAGGAAGCGCTGCAGATGCTTTGCAAAACTTGTTTCGTGCAGCATATTTTCCTGTTAAATAAAAAGTATTTAATTATGATTAAGTAAGTGAGTCGCCTCGGAAGTTGAAACACGATTTGATCACCCATTCTTCAATTCTTCTTGAATAACTTGAGATATAAGTTTTGAAGATACCATCTCCATTTCTATACGGGAAATGCACCGCCAACATATAGAGATGGCGGTGGCGAGCAGTTTCGACGTCTTCCTAGCTAAAGTGGAAACTGTATTTTAGCCTTTCGCCACATATAAAAAGTGCCCATGGGTACCTGCTCGGCTTTCTCTGTACTCTACAATTTAACTATATCTAAATATCTTAGAAAGAGAAGTGCTCTCGCTTATTCACAAAGTCAATGCTGTCTATTAGAAATATATCTTGATTTTTGAGGGAATGGAGGCTAGATCACTGCTGATTCTGTTGCAGAATAACTGAAACAAACTCATGTTATAAACTGAGGAAAGACCCACGGTACCGAATAAAGAAATTTTCCAATTCCCTATGAGATTGTAAAGCAGAAAATATCCAGTTAGATATGCTATTAATGATAATGTAGGATTGGGTGGAGAAAAAGCCCAAAAAAGAGTACAAAATAAATCTAACAGAATAGAAAGGAATTCTTGACATTATGGTAAGATACGCCAGGGTATTCTCGCAATTTATAATGCGTTTAACATATTTACAGAACCCTTTAAAACTGTGCTAAAATAAATAACCCAAGAATTAAAATATAAACCGTTAGAAAAGTGACGAAATGTAGAAAATATATTATCCAAAAAAGAACTTTTGTGCTCTTGGGGGCTTTTGAACCAAAGTCTAGAACGTTTGTGAAAAATTAAGTACAACACATTGCTGAAATACATTTATATTGTAATTATCAATAAATGTACATATGTGGAATTTATTTTAAGACTTAAATTAGTATTGCAAATACAATGTTACTTAAGAAAAGCGTTCATATTATTTGTCAGTAGGTTAATGCTATTTTTACCACATTGCTTTGAGTTGCAATGCTTTTATAAGCATTTTCCAGCCTAGGCATATGAAAGAGGAGTTAATGAAATGTCCCATTGCTTTTTTAAAAATACTCAAGGTTCTAATTTATTGTGCTGCTGTGTCATTTAAGCCGAACCAAAAAACATATTGGGTCGAGGTGATTACATTTAATAGTATTTTTCTTCTATCCCACAAAACCAGTTTATTTTGATCGTTGTTTTCATTGTGTGATTTAATGAAAATTGTGCATTTGTGTCTGCATAATAAACCTTGCTCATGGAAACAGCTGTAGAAATCCAAGAAGGTGCATAGTTTCAGTCAGATCAATAAAATACTTTCCTCTCGATGAATGATGATTATGATAGCTATTTATCATACAAAGGAAAAGCGGCGTCTTATTTTGCGAATAGAATATTTGCAAAACAAGTAGGAGGCAGAGTTGAACATACTTACGAACAAAATATACCATCTTTAACTCGTGTGTTGTACGTATATTATTTTAGAGAGTTCTTAATATTTATGAATGCGTTATTAATTATAAATTAAATTTAGTGCAGCCATTGCTAAATATCCCTTGTTTTAAAGAAAATTACCTAAAATTCTGAATATGTAAATAATATCAGAGCGCCTGTATTTAGTGATTTTATAAGTATATTTGGCGGGGTAAAATTATAAATTAAATTCTGTTTATTATTATTATTGTATTTTATTTATATATTATACTACATTGATGTTAAAAGTGCTATTACTTTTCGCTAAAAGAAGCCACTTGCATTTGGACATGCGCCACGAAGGATCGGTCAAGACTGTTTTTCTTTCAGCCTGACATGGTTACAGGTCTGCCAAATGGTTATTTATGCACTTTTTCCCCCATTTTTGGCAACAAGTCTATTGTTACTCTCTCTCTACTATGTTCCTCTCGTCCGCTCAAATCTATAGAATTCATTTTCTACCTGCTGTCATATCTAAGTCGGTTAATCTATGACTTTTGAAAACAAATTTACATACTTGTAATATGCTTGATTTATAAACTGCCGGAAAAAATGTAAAAATAATAATGATAAAAGTACACATATAATATATTATAAAGTAAGTAATTTGTATCCACATAACAACAATATAATAATAATAATAATAATAATAATAATAATAATAATAATAGAATGAGTCCGTGAATAAGATTTCTGTAAATTGAAACACATGAACATTTCTGGTAGAACAAGCGAAAAAATAGTGATATGCCTAGCAAGCACACTTATAATTCTTCACTTTATTTATTTTATAACCACTAAATTGCTTGCGGTTTTAGAAAATAAAACAATTTCCTACATTTTATATTACACTAATAAAAGAATCAGAGCTAATGATCCAAACATTCAATCTTAGACAAAACAAAAGCATTCAAAACAAAAACATATGCTGAAAATTTATATCTGTAGTGCGTTGACTCTAATGCTGGTCAAGCAATTTGTAAGAAACTGTGGCATACTTAAGGCTACCTACGGAAGAAAGTTTGAATTATATAAAATATATTTTAAATATTTTATTTATTGCCGAGTTGAGTGCATTGGTCTTCTCGCAATAGATTGTGGGCGTGAATACAATAGGTGTTAAGTCTGTAGTCATGAAGGAAAGAAATTATGTAAAGATGGTGCAAATGAGCCCGAAATTCTTGGCGCCTTAAGCATATCTGGCAATCACCTTCTCAAGGTAAGGAAAAAAAAAACGAAAAATTTTACCTAGACAGCCTGACCTGACCGGAATGCGAACACACACATTCCGGATTAGAGGTTGCAAACGTTACCACTGGACCACGGAGGCGGTCGTAAAATATATATTGTGGTAAATGTAGATATGAAAAAACCATGTAGTATTTTTGGTTAAGCAGCAACAGGCTCTTCACTATTTTCTTTTTTGACCAAGTATAATTTTGAGCTCATGTTTTGTTGTCAAATTCACCATAAACGTGCTTCTTTAGTTTTAATGCATTCTTTGCAGTATTTTTTAGAATGATTTGAAAAATATTACACATCTCTTCACATAAAATATGTGAAAATCTTGAAATTATTACTATTTACAATAAAATCAAAGGTTACCTTACATCTTTGAAGTTCTGAACCAACTGTTACAAAAACTAATAAGTAAGAAGCATTTTGTATTAAGAAAATGATAACATTTTAAAGAGCTAGAAAAAAGCTTTAAATTCTGTTGCGTACATAATTCATGTTAAAGATTGGATAAGCATATATGTACGAGGGCAGGTCCATAAGTTTCCGGCCTCGCTGATAAGAATTATCGTCTTCACAAAATCCTTATCTGATGTCATACCTTATTTTTAAGTAAATAATTGCAGCTGTAACTTTCTCTCCGCTTGTTGAATTTTTTCAGATATAGTTGCTAAAGAAGGCGACATTCTCAAAATGGAGTATCGAGCTGTTATTAAGTTCTTGCATAAGAAGGACTTAATCCAAATGAAATTAAACAGGACTGGAAGGTGTATATGGAGAAGCATCCCCCTCATGTTCTACCGTAGAAGAATAAGCCAAACTTTTTCGAATAGGTCGAGGAAGCACTGAAGACGAAGAGCGTGCAGGCCGGCCCTTGAAGGTACTCACTCCTGAAAACATCGCTCTTGCGAAAGGAGAAATTATGCAAGACTGGCGGCTCAAAGTTACAGAAATAGCTGCAAGGTTGAATCTTTCTAAAACAACAGTCCTTCGAATTGTTCATGAACATTTAAACATGAATAAGGTAGGTACAAGATGGGTGCCTAGATTTCTTTCCTTAGTCCAAAAGCAGCAACGATTCATCTGTTGTCAGACATTTTTGGAGCTCTGCCGTGGCAATGAGAGAGAAGTTCTGCAAACTATTGTTACAGGAGATGAAACTATGGTTCTCTACTATGATCTCTTGTCCAAAATAAAATCAATGGAGTGGCGTAAACCTGGCGAAGCACCGCCTCTAAAGGCCAAGGTCACTCAGTCAACCAAGAAAATCATGCCCACAGTCTTTTGGGACTGTGAAGGAATACTTTTCATTGACTTCAAGGAGAGGAATACCACGGGGAGCATTGTGCTGGCCTACTGCACAGATTATGTGCTTCAATCAAAGAGAAAAACCGAGGAAAGCTGAGTGGTGGTGTGCGCATTCTTAACGTCAACGCGCCTGTACACACAGCTGTTGTTGCAAAGGAAGCTGTGAAGAAATGTGGCTTCATAGAGATCAACCATCCGCCCTACAGCCAAATCTAGCTCTCAGTGACTATTTCCTCTTCTCAAAACTCAAGAAGGAGCTTCGAAGAAGGAAATTTAAGTGTGATGAAGAAGTGATGGATGCTGTTAATGCCCATTTTGCAGACAAGATCTCTGACTATTTTGGTGATGGGGATTGAAATGTTCATTCAAAGATGTGAGAAGTGTATTGCAATAAACGGTTACTATATTGAAAAATGAAATAAATTTTTTGTCTTTATCATACTAGAAAATGTTTGGCCGGAAACTTATGGACCTACCCTCGTCACATTCCACTGTGAGGGAGTGATGAAAATTATTTCTTTTGGGTAGAGAGAGACTTGAAGATCTAAGGGTAGGCTAATGGAAGTGTTAACACAAGGAAACATCTCCTTTGTCAAGGAGGGAATTTTGAGTGAAATACGTCTGAAGATAAAAGAAATAGCTGCAAGGTTGGGGCATTATAAACAACTGTACTTTATATGCATCCTAAACATTTGCATATGTATAAGGACAGTGCAAGATGGGTGCTCCGAAATTTTCCAGCAGTTCAATGCAAGTGTGCATGGAATGTTGTCAGAAGATTTTGAATATTTGCTAAGAAAATCTATTGGAAAATATCGCCCTAGGGGATGCAACTATGATTCTATAACTTTCTTTCAAAAAAGAGAATCAATGGAGTGGCGGAAGAAAGCGAATCATTCTTTAGAAAGGCAAAAATCACACAGTTTTCTAAGATAATGGTGACACATTTTTTGGAACTACAAAACATTATGAAAACAGAATTAAAAAAGGAAATACAACGGTGAGCTATTGCATTAATTGCGCAGGGTCGTCAAGGAATAGAGGCTTGGAGTACTGAGTCCAGGAATTTTGCTGCACTGGCTGCTGTTGCCTAAACTGCCCTTAACCGATGTGATTTCAGAAGCTGGATTATCACCGTGTAGTCTAGACTTTTCCCCAGAGACTGCCTGTTTTCAAAACTGAAATTTGACCTTCGAGGGCGGACATTTATGAACGATAATGCTGTTTTCCAGCATTTTGTGGACAAAGCTTCGAAATATTTTTAGATAGAAAATGGTGAGTGTCTTTCTATACTAATACCTACCTAACATGGTCAAACTGGAAACTTATGGACCACCTCGTACGTGTGGTATGCATTTTATAGCTGACTTGAAGTTTTGATTTTTTGTTAAAGTCAGACATTAAAACTACAAAAGGAGCCATATTCCACATAATTATGCTGTTTCCTCCACGCCAGATTTTCCTTCTCTGTCCATTAGTGCACTGTATCACACTTTCAACACATATCCTACACACCTTATGTAGTGCTCCATTTTTCTGGTTACCTAGCTAAACTCTGAAATGTGTATGGTATGATATTATAATATATATTTGTCCGTGTTGTAAAACAGCTACAAATGTAACGATTATTTTTGGATCGTTTTTACACCTTAGATGAGCAAAAGTCATTTCGCACAGGAAAATTGAGCGAAGTTATCACTTCAGAAAAATCATGACTTGATGGTGTCAATTGGATTGATATATGGATTGCTCATTTTTAAATTAAACAAAATGAGATATTTCTGCTTGCTTAGAAAAAAAAAAATCGAGCGCTCTCGAGAAAATAGTGAGCTTTTCAATTCTTTGTAATGTTCGAGATGAGTGAAATTATTCTGGACGAGAAAAATACACTAACATGAACAACAATATCATCACCTCTCATGATTTAAGTTTGCCTCCGTCACGTTATGTGATATACAGAAGTTTCTCCCAATATAAACGTTCTTTGAATGAAAACAGAAGAGCTTTTTAATTCTGGAATTTTAAAGCGAAAATTGTAATTAAATGCAGCAATGCATGCTAACATGAAAATAATCATATCGCAATATACACATTTATTGATTATATTGTTAATAATTTATAAAAAATTACGTGAAATATATTAAATACACAAATAATATTACATGTGATTAATATAAGGAAATGTGGACTTTATTTTATTTCATTGACCGTGCATTGTTAATGAAGCCTCCCTCCCCCCACTTGTGTTTACGAGAGACTCTATTCATCAGTAATTTTCTACAATATTTTCTGAATTTCTAGGTCTTAATGATAAATCTTCTCACTATTAATATTCGCTTTAATAAAATATTCACTGATTTGCTTAATTTCGAAGAATCTAGAATTGAATTTAACGAATCAATGATACTTAGCTATATATAGCTCAGATGACCTCGGCATGACATTTTTATCTCCTAACAAAATGAAAATGTTTAAAGAAAAGGAGCGTTTTTCTACCGTCTCTCATTGGCATCGCCAATGATCATTTGAATTATTTTTACACTCTGATTTCTGCTTCTACTAAAAGTCTCAACTTTATTCCATATTTGTGGTGCTACTTTATTGTCAGATCAAGTACGCTAATTTTCTATTTTTTCCTTCTTTCTTCTGTGATGTATATATGGCAAAGAAAGAGGATACACAGCTTAAGGCTGAAGGAAACGATTGAGAAGAGCTCACCAATAATATACCATGTAGATGAAATACCCTAAAGCATGTCCATCGTATAAAAAGATACAAAATAATCACATATTTCGCTACGCAATGTTTATTAATACTAATTCTGTGTTTTAGCACCTGCTCTTCAAAAACCTTATAACAAACTTAAAGACATCCTGCGAATTTCCAATTTCTAATTTCATTTTCTTTTAAGCGCGACCGTTATACATGTCATATTCAGCAATACTTGGTAAATGATTTAGAAATATTCAAATAAAATCAATTAGCTGAAATAACATATACAATCTATTTTCTAAAAGCAAACAACTCAATTTTTGCCAAAGTTTAGTTTAACATAGTACAATAGTTTATGTGAATTTGTCGGAACAGGTAGAACATTTTACATTCTTTCAGGAAAAGTTGGAAAATGCGTGATGTAAAAAATTATTTTTCTTAAAATATATCAATCTCAACTCACATATAATCTTGATAATTTTTAAGGACAAGGAAGAAAATCAGGATTTCTTTCTGGCCGAAACTTAATATTTTCTATTATTTTTAATGTTATTTTAAAACTATTTCAACTGGGCATAGAAATACAAAATTATTGACTATAATAAATAACTAAAATATTATTTTATACAATACAATTGGCATTTTTTAAAAATATAAAACATAGAGACACGTGTGCTGTTTTCTAAAAAGTGTAATTTTTCAGTAAATATAATTATATCTGGCTTTATGTATTCAACGTTTGGATTCAACAATTAATGGTAGAATGATTTCTGGTTTTATGATTCACAAAACATGATATGAGTATTTATTTTTGTTACCTATGTCAGAAATATGAATATACGGCGATGAAGTTAACCACAATTCAGAGTCATTTACCTTTCAGCGCATTATGACATATCTTGATTTTGTAAATAATTGTGCGCGAAAATAAAAATCGCATAAAAATGAGCTTATTTGAAAATGAGCTTATTTGTTTCTTCTCGCAATCACTTGTAAGAATAAAAAATAACAGAATGCACTGTGGATTTCGAAATTAAATTAATAAAATGGAAATATTTTGTGTTACAAATTATGTTACACGTCTCATCTCACATCAAGTAGTGTACAAAATAAAACGTATGAATTGACCAGTTCGCCCATTAAGTCGAAATTTGTGGTCGAAAGTAAACTTGCATGTTCACATGACGAAATTACGGTAATGTGTATATAATTCTTTATATAAACGGTAAACATTTCAGACAAGATAACAGAATGGTGAAGGTAACTTTGCACTGAGATGCACATTGAAAGGGCAAAGGGGCGGGAGGGAAATGATGCAAGACCATTATAATTATAAATTATTATACACAGCTCAAAACAGACAGAGGACACAAGTTTGAACATGTGTATTGCTGACGTAGTTAGGTTTAAGGTGATAAATATTTTGTACTAAAAGTTCAAATCTTTATTTAACAGAGTGTATATCTTGTTTACTTCTAGTTTAGTACAAGAATGCTGTAAGACGAAATTGCAGTGTTATAAACTAAAGTGGAAACTCCTACAATTCATTTCAATTTTGCACATAAAAGAACACTTAGATATGACCTCTATGTGTCTGAATTGCAAGCTGTTGAAGAGTCTGAGGACGTACAGGACTGTCTTGAACTCAAGTTTCTCCAGCTTATCCCATAAAGTTAAGTTCAGAACTCCTAGCAGCCAGTCCATTGTTTGAATCTGGAGCTCCTGTAGGGTGGCCGTGGTGGCTCTTGCTGTATGCACTCTAACAATGCCTTGCTGTATTACAAACGGGGACCCCATTCCTACTGAAACAAGCATACCATGCTCTAGTACCATTTCAGCAATGTACTTGGCAGCATTAAGTCGGTTTCTGACCACTACAAGGTCTGTTCGGCAATAGTATGTCTTTCCAGTCCCTTGCTTGTGCTACTGTTTCTGTAAAAAAGTACACCACGGTGATGATACACACGCAGACCTCCATCACACAATTTGAGACGAGAGATTCGTCTGTAAACAGCACATCGAGCCAGTTGCCATCTTCCTGCGCATATCTCAGTCTGAGGTCTTAAACTTGCTTCTCTAAGACTTTGGTCACTGACATTTGCGCCAGTTGTCGTTCTCACTTCATTTTTGTGCTTCCGAGAGTAACTCTGCCCCGCCGAAGAGCATGATTGGAACATATCGGTCAAGTTGTGATATAAATTCTTATCGTTTAGTAGAATTTTAAGTAAAAGAAGAGAATATAATTTTTGTATATTCTTAAATAGATTTGTTATGTTCATTCTAAACCCTGACTACTATTTTAAACTTCTTTCATTTAGGATCTGTTTTATTTATTCATTTTTTATTCTACTTGCGAAACTAAGTGAGAGAATCGCATGTAAATTTGACGGGAGAGATGACTAAGTCTATCCACAATGCGTCTCGTCCTACGTGAAGGTCGTGCACAAAAGTTGTAAACAATAAAAGATGTGGAAAGGTAAGTCTTTAAGATCCAGGGATGTAGATAAGTGTGACTAGAGATGGAAAAAAGAAAGAGGAAGATTTCAGTCTATCATATTTCGCAAGTATGCTTGATAAAAAAGCAGTAGTTATATATTTTTAAATACAGAACTGAAAATGCAAAAATAATTGTATATAGGTTATTTTGTTCATTATCTGCTAAGATTTCCGCAATTCAGTCTTAGCGTATCTTTGCCTTTTTGTACGAAAAATTGCGTATATTTTCTTTTCTTCTTCTTTTTTCCTGCGGAAAAATTGCCTATATATTTTTTTTCCGTAGGAAAAATTGCCTATTTTAGCTTATATTATGAAGTGGTTTTGTGGTGGACATTGTAGTGGTTGTCGTTGTTCTAATTTTGGACTGGTTTTGGTAGATTGACTATAAGTCGCTTCGGTGTTGTTGCCCACGCTTCATTGACAACAATATCTCAGGATGATTGTGCTATTTTGTCCATTGAGAGTCAATAGGACCGGGAGACGTATTCAATGGTGTAAATGAGTACGCGGTGAGGCATAATATATATTGGTCGTTTATTATGTCTAAAATCTTTCGCGTCCTCTGGTGTTCTGCTTAGCATAGACTTAGCTACGCCGATATAAGCTTATTTGCCGCTTGTAGATGAGTGCCGCGGCGCCTAAAAGTGAACATCGAACGCATAATGAGTTCTGCGAACTGCGTGTATCTTGCCGCGTGTAGTTCTTATAACTACGTGCCCTCAGCAAGGTCGAACTTATAACCGGTCGTGAGCAATGAACAAATGTGAAATGAACTGACTGAAGTGACTACTTGTCTCGCCGCGTGTAGAACTTAGTACGGCATGCCTCAGCCACGTCGAACTGCTTCTGCAAACTAAATGCCCCAGTGGAGCAACTATCTCCTTGTATATTAAATTCATATCAAAGATCGTTGGCTAGGAGACGCAAAAAGGCACGCGCAAGACTCGCGCCTTTCTTTAAATCTTTGAAACATACATTAATCATTGACTGGTTAAATTGCATCTGCTGACAAGCAACCATTGGATAAATGTGAAAGATTTATGGATACCTAGATGTGAAGAACTATAAATAAGATATACATAAATTTTCCGCAAAACCAGATTGTGTCCTCTTTTTCCCAAGCTGAGATATTTTTTGTTGCTGATTTGTTTTTTACGGACGATGTTTAACATCTCAGGTCTTTAGCGTCCCATTCAATTCAGGGCGTGAAACGGCAAATAAATTTTGCTCAGAGGCCTCTTTTTTCAGGTTGAGGTTCTTTTACGTGCCGTAAATGTACGATATGGGACTCGCGGCTTTACTTCCTGATAGTTGTAATTTTTCTCTCATTTTAACGTTATTTTCATAATATAATATTTTTTCAGTATAATATAATATTTCCTGTTACTTCAACTCTCAAAGCTCTTGTTGTAGTTCGTAATTATAGAAAATTATTATCAAATATAAAATGTCGCCACACAATTACAATGACCGAATAATATTACCAATATAATAAGCACATTTTATTGAGTAATGTAATGTTTTCACTTGATCATAGCCCTTGATGTTTAATGCTTCATTTTCATTTATTATGACTGTTATAAGTGATATTTCCCCTTTGTTAAATAAATAAGACATTCCTTTCAACAAACATCTTATTTTAACTGTTATTAAAGTGCTTGTAAGTTTAAAGCTGTCTTTTGAATTTACAACAATTTACAAGATTGACATTTCCATATAAAATATTTTTATACAGTGTATACATTTATTTTCAACTTTCTCGGAGATCAGATTTATACCAGTTGTGATTGCATTCGGTTTTGAAATGCGACAACTGAGTATATAAGCAAACTGTTAGCAATTATAATGTTGAACTATTTTTAGGCTATTTTTCGCTTAATTGGGGCTATTTTATGCTCTCAAGAGATTTATACTATCCCTTGTAAATGTTCACTACTGTATTTCTATGTCATCAGACAGGGCAGATAACTAGACAGCTACAAATGACCTTGTAGAAGATCTGATTGGTTTAAGGATGTGATTTGAGTTCATCAGGAGGGATGACGTAATATTTAACTGGCATTGATGCAGTTAAAGTTCTGACTCAGTCTGATATAGTGTCATATAGCTAACGTTGGACCAACTTTAGGAATGACTTTAGTATACATTTAGCAAATATCGCTGCCAATTTTTGAATTGTATCGACCTGAATAAATAATTTTTAATTACTTTAGAGCAACCATAACATTTCTGTTGATCGGCGTTCTTTAATGTTGTTAATAAATTTTAATGAAAGGATTGACGGAGAAAGTAATTAAATAACTTTACAGAACAGAGAAAGAAAAGCACGCGTCACAATTATTTCGTTGACTTTTTTGTCAGCTACTTGTTACATTTTCAGTAATACATTCTTTTTATTAATTTGGTTCTCAACACATGTACCTTTCTCCATTCGATATGAGCCTGCAATTTTTAAACCTTTTTTTATTAACCTCAAAAACTAGTGTTAATTATGTAAATTAGTTTAATTCCTAGAACATTACAGGGTAATTTGACATTAAAATTTAGTTAAAAATAAATTAATAGTTTAAAGTAACAACGACACTAATAATGGACGTAGTTAACCGCAAATGAAAGTAGGAGGAAAATTATAATGTGACTGGCCACTCATCAGATTTTAATGCATTTTCTCATTGTACATATCTATTTTTGTATGTCCTCAATTTTACTTTTCTGAATAAGCAATTTAATGCAAAAATTGCTTCAAGTTTTGACTAAATTGATTATATTTGTCAAATATGTGTCTATGAATGTGTATTATTCCACGAGTAACAGTATTATAAACAAGTTTTGTACTTGGAAACTGCAAAAAATTATTTTCTTATTTTTGAAACACATATACTTGCTGTTTCTTGAAAAATCGTGGTCACCATCTACTAAAATGTATAATACAATTCGTGAGATAGCTCTACAATCTCTTTAGGAATATTAACTGGGTCACATATCGAGCTTTTTGTCTTCATTACTTCAAACTCTTGATCTCATGCTAGACATGTATGGCCTCTCTCCCAAATCTGCGAATAATCCTTTACGTTAATGCCAGTCAGATTCAAATTATTGTGAAATTTTTATTTTTTCCTGGTGCTCCGTAAGAGAAGTGGCGTGTATTTCGATGACATTTTCCGGCAAAAAAAAAAAAAAATCTTATAATTGCCATTCAAGAAAGAGCATAACTTCATTGTGCCTTCTTCCACTTACCTTCGAGATACTGAAAATTGTACAGTGCCTCGATTTGATATTAATAAATGCAGAAACAGTTCACCCAAAAATATCGAAAATAAAACGTTTCCTGATAAGGGTAAAGGGAACTTCTGCATAAAGTCAAATGTTAATGCAGTTATGTGACTCTATAATTTTCTACAGAAAAGGAAAACTGTTTGTGATGTTCTTCTGGTGCCCCTATATATAACAGAATTGTTAAATTTGGCCTCTAAAGTTCTTCACAGTTACTTCAACGTTCAATTTGAGAGCAGTCAAAAGCATAATACATATTAGTAAGTCAAAGTTAGTTCGTATGTGGTTCATATCTTATGAACTATTATTTCATCGACATTATTCCTTTTTCCTCCTGATGAATGAAGAGGAAATTCATTTAATACATATAGAAAACCAAAGAAATACAAGGGTAGGTCCATAAATGTCCGGCTTAATCATTTTCGAGGTATGATAAAGACAAAAACTATATTTCACTTTTCAACACTGTTTCTCTTTATTGCAATAGACTTCTCACACCTTTGAATTAACATTTCAACACCCCCTCAAAATAGTCAGAAGTCAGGTCTGCAAAATGGGCATTACAGTATCCATCGCATCTTCGTCACACTTAAATTTCCTTCCTAGAAGGTCCTTCTTGAATTTTGAGAAGAGGAAATAGTCACTGGGAGCTAAATCTGGGGTGTAGGGTGGGTGGTCGATTTCCTTGAAGCCAAATTTCATCACAGCTTCCTTTGCAACAAGAGCTGTGTGCACACCAAGAGCTGTGTGTCGTGAAGAAGGTGCACACCATCACTCAGTTTTCCTCACCTTTTCTCTTTGATGGAAGCAGGTAGTATGTGGAGTAGGCCAACATAGTACTCCCCATTTACTGTGGCGTTCCTCTACTTGAAGTAAATGAAGAGTATTCCTTCACAGTCCCAAAGGTTGTGGCCATGATCTTCTTAGTTCACTGAGTGTCCTCGGCCCTTAGAGGCAGTGCTTTCCTGGATTTACGGCACTCCATTAATTCTCTTTTGAACAAGGGATGATAGTAGAGGACCATAATTTCATGTCCTGTAACAAACATTTGCAGAACTTCTCTTTCGTTGTCACGGCAGAGCTCCAAAAATGATGACAACAGATGACTCGTTGCTGCTTTTGGACTGAGAAAAGAAGTGCAGGCACTAATCTTATTCACGTTTAAATGTTAATGAATAATTCGAAGGACTGTTGTTTTAGAAAGGTCCAACCTTACTGCTATTTCTGTAACATTGAGCCGCCGGTCTTCCATAATTTCTCCTTCCACAAGAGCGATGTTTTAAGCAGTGAGCACCTCTAAGGGTCGACCTGCACGCTTTTCGTCTTTAATGGTCTCTCGACTCATTCGAAAAAGGTTGGCCCATTCTTTTACGTTAGAATATGAGGGGGATGCTTCCCCATATACACCGTCCAACCGTTGTTTAATTTCATTTTGTGCAAGTATTTCTTTTGTGAAGAACTTAATAACAGCTGGATACTCCATTTTGAATATTTCACAATCTTCTGCACATAGCCTTGTTTACATCTGAACAACTGAATACAGCGGAGTGGAAGTTGCAGCTACAATTATTTACTTAACAGATAAGGTATGACCCAGATAAGGGTTTTGTCAAGGCGATAATCCTTACCGGCGAGGCCATAAACTTATGTACTTGTCCTCGTAATTCCTTTCAACACAGGACGATGCTTCTAGGTCGAATTAATATGCATTCGTGAAAAAAAAAAAGGAAAAATGTGGGAAAAGTGGGAAACACACATATATATATATAACTATTGCATTATAGTGTATGTGTGTTTATTTTATGCAAACTTATTAATCATTTTCCTAAAAATTGTAATACTGGGTGGTTATTCCTACGCGGGATCACTCCACGTGCAATTGGCAGCAGTTGATCAAGCTGTACATTTCTCTTCTCATTCCCACAATTGAAAGCCGGCCAGGAAGCAGGAGGGGAGGTCAGTATCAGTTTAACTCTAGGAACATATGAATAGGTTCTTGTGTGTTGTGACAGTGTACAAAGTATTCATATGGCGACTTAATACAGTGTATTAATCACGTTAATTAATTCAGGAATTCTATTCCCCAAGAGTATTTATTTGCGATTCTACGCGTGCACACAATCGATTAAGAATGAGCGGAGATTGGCTCAAGAAATATTCACTGATATTCAACTTCCAAGTCGAAGTTCGATTCACAGATTGGTAAATAAATTTCGTGAAACGGGAAGTAATCTTGATAAAAAGCGTACAAAGCCATGTACAACATTCATAGAAGAAACATTAGATAACATCAGACATGCTCTGGAACGATCCTCTAAGGACTATTTCGATGTCTTTCTCAGCAAACGAGAATTTCCTATTCCTCTATTAGAACGGCTGGCTACAAAGCTGCTGAAATTAAATTCCTTTATAATTACTGTAGTGTAAGAACTTAAACCGGGTGACCCTGCATACAGGAGTAGATTTTGTGAATGGATTTTGAATGGAGGGCATGACGGAGAAATTGACCGTAATCTAATTTTCTTTAGGACGAACCTTGGTTCCATTTAATTGGGTATGTTAATTCACAAAACAATCGATACTGTTCCAACAACCATCTTTCTAAAAATCGAATACCGATTCCACTGAGGTTTCTTTGTCAATCTACTTTGTGCAAATACGAAATAACATAAATAAGCTTTCATTAGAAAGCATTTTGTTTGCATCAAGTTGTCTCAGCGGTGCAAGGGATTGTAAGTTCGAGAACACTAAACTCTCCTCTTTGACTGATAGGCTAATCGGGTGTAGTATGATAGGTAAGCTTTGATGGTTTCTATTATGCATGTATGTGTATGCTTTGTAACGCGCAGGACATTCACTGGAAATGTAGCGAACTTTAAACGCAGCTTTACCGAGTGCTAACGACGTTACCCGAAGTTGGACGAACTCTCAAAGCAATCACGCATTTTGTCTTTAATGGTGCATAGAAGATACTTTGAAGCGTTCTCCATATAAAAACGAATAAAAGAATAATTCTTATTTTACAACATAGTCTCCTTTAACAATTAATGCACTTTGTTCAATGATCTAAAGCTTTTATGGAAGCCTGATGGGACTGCCTTGATGAAAAAGTACTTTCTTCTTTGATAAATTCAGCCATTATTGTACTCATTTCATCATTTGTCATGAATCGATCGCGAAATTTGTTGAATTCTTGTTTGTTTATAACGAGGTGTCGGTAACCCTGCAAATTATTTGTTCATACACATTTACTGCCTTTAATATTAAATAAATCCGTTCATCTGAAATGTTTACAATTTCATCAATATTTAACTTGTTTAATCACGATTCATAATTTCGGATGCTAAGACAGATTTTATTGTGCTCATTTTCCAACTTGTCCTCGTTTAAAATCCTTTGTCCACTTCGAAACAATCGAAAATGAGTATAAACTTTCCTAAAGTTTCTAATGCCAATATGACTTTTATTTCTTTCAAGTCCTTCTTCACAAAATATTTGACTATTTGCATTTACCAACATTTGCACATATATTGCAAGAGATGGCTATAAGCACTACAGTTCTTCGCCGGAAAGAATCTAATTATTGCCCATGTGTTCCTAGGAAAAAATGGCAAGTTTTCATACCATAATAACCTTGGTATTAGCTGGCATCTGTAGATACTTTTGATAAGTTTTCAAATTACCCTCACACTCATGCCCACTGATGGAACATATTCTACCATGGACGTGAAGTTGCCTTAACATCGACCATAGAGCGTAGCTGACTTTGAACTTTAATCCACTCCTTCTGACGTCATGTGCTCTAATTCGTCACGCTTATGCTGGAATCTTGGATCTGTTTCCGCTCCACACATGACATACCCACTCAGAGCTATTGCATTCATTTTAGTTTCACATTTCTTATGCATGAGCACAATGTATAAGCATTTCTCGTTGTGCGAGATATTTATTTTTTTCTTGATTTCTCTCTTTTTAAGAACTTAACCAATCAGACTGAAGCATCCTTGAATTATAGCAAAAGTGTGTTAATACAGGATGAAAGGGAACTTAATGCTATAATTTTAGGGAGTAATTCCATTTTAAAGAAAAAAAAATCTTTCTAGTATACAAGTAATTTTGGCCGTTGACTTGTTTGGCCAGAAAAATATAATTTCCGTCTTATCATTCTTGAGTTGTAATAGTCGAAATTCATAACTTCCAATTATAATAATGGATAGAAAGCCTCCGTGGTCTAATGATAGCGTTCTGGGTTCCATTCCCGGTCAGGTCAAGCTGTCTGGGTAGATTTTCTGGAAGTTTTTCCTACCCTGAGAAGGTGCGAAATAGCTTTAAGCCGCCAAGACCTCCGAGCTCATTTTCGAAATCATTAGGTCATTTCATTTATCCTAGGCTACCTTTGGACACCCAAAGGTTTAAGGACTCCTCTAGTGCACATTATCTTCAATGACACAAGCTAGCTGTACCCTATGGGTACTCCGGCCTCAGAATTTTGCTACAACATCGCCATGTACTCACAAGTTCAATAAATAATAGGCTAACTTTGGCGGAAAAATGGGTAGATAAACAGAAATAGAACAAATAGTGTTCTTTGCTATTTTTTCACATTTCACCTGTTTTAGCGAATTCCGAAGGAGGTAATAAGCTATTGTGATCGGAACGTGAAATATCTATTTATTTTTTAGCTAATTTATTATTATTTTTTTTAGGGAATTCCGAAGGAATGTACGCTATTGCAGTTGTACGATGAAAAGTTTTTAAAATAATCTATTCAAATATATACCGATCGTACCTACCAGGAACCTACAATTAAAAGAAATATCTAAAATACGCTTATCTATGTACATACAAATTCATATATACATGCATGTGTGTGTGTGTGCCCGTTAATGCTCTAGAGGTCGCAATTATTTCTCAACGAAATTCGGCATATAGCCATCAATTATCAAATGACTAGTTGAGTTCGCTAACCAGTAAAATTGAACCATTGGGGGGTCAATCCAAAGCGAAAATTTAAAATAAAATTAAAAATCGCTTTAGCGACCGCAATTTTTGCTTTTTCTCAACGAAACTAACTAAATTTCTTGAAAATAAATTAATAAAAGTATATGTCGAAAATCATGACAATCGAGCCATTAGAAATGAGGATATACCCTAAAAAACCAGGGGGTTAAAGCGAAATTTTAAAATCATTATAGGGGCTGTAATTTTGATTTTTTTAAAGTAAACTCGGTATATAACATTGAAATAAAGTAGGAAAAATGGTTTTTGAAAATCAGTGAAATCGGACTATTAGGAGGGGGGTTTACCTGAAACTCCAAATATAAAAATCGCTCTAGCAGCATTAATATTTGATTTTCGCAACAAAACTCCGTATATTTATTTAAGTAGAATATAAATATATAGTTTATGAAAATCAGAAAAATCAGACAATTAGAAGCGGGGATAACCTGAAGACAAAACTTAAACATCCTTCTATCGCCATTAATATTTATTTTTTGCAACTAAACTATGTATATAGGATTTAAATAAAAAAATTAGTTTCTTAAAAACAGGGAAATCGGATCAATAGAAGCGGGAGTTATCCTGAAGACCAAAATTTAAAAATCACTGCAGCTGCCCCAGTATCTATTTTTTCACAACTAAACTTGGTATATACCATTTAAATAAAAAAGAAAAATAGTTTCTGAAAATCAGTGAAAATGGTCTGTTAGCAGAGGGGAGGATTACCCAAAATTTAAAAATCGCTCTAGCAGCATTAATATTTGTTTGTTCGAAACGAAACAACTTATAAACCATTTAAAAATAATAAATATAGTTTCTGAAAATCAGGGAAATCCTGCTATTAAATGTGGGGATTAACCTTAAAACTAAAATTTAAAAATCGCTCTAACAGTCCCAATAATTTTTTAACAGTCAAACTCGGTTTAAATGAAATAAGAAAATTACTTTCTGAGGAACCTTTAAGAGTGGGGTATACTTGAAAGTCGAAAATAATAAGCTCTCTTTCGTTTAATTGTACCGTATATTATTTTAAAATAAAGGGACACATTAATTCAGAATATAAACCGTATTTATAATGATGCATATGTTTTATATTTAACAAAATCGTCTTGAAGATGTCAACTGTGAAATATTAAACTAATATGTGTGTAAGAAATATATTTGTATGTAACAGCTCTATGTAATAACTTTGAGAAAACATTTGCGTTACATGTTTTTACTATATTTAAATTAAATTTCAAAGTCAATGCAAATGGATGTAAATTTCGATTGCTTTATATGCTTTGTACATTGTATTTATTTTTAAAAAGTAGCACATTTTTGTTTTATTGAAACATATGAACATCTTCTTAAATATGCAATATAACTGGAACCTTTCTGTTATTTCTTTCTATTTTAGTGAATGAAAAGAAAATATCAAAGGCTCAATTAATAAACATGATTACATTCAAAATGTTTAAAAAATACAGCTTTGTCTATTAGTAGTCACATATTTCATCTAATTAATAATGTACCTATTAATTTTTATGGCAATAATAATACTTTTAAAAATGTGGTTCCTCTTTTGTAATACTTACAGATTGCAAGAATTCTAATTTTGTTCCCTTAATAGGACACAGTAATGCCACAACTTATTGAATTTAATTTCATTAATTAAGAATAAGGGTATAATTTAGGTTTTATATTCTCTTTTAAAGTTAATTTAATGTGATAGGAATTCGCTTAGTTTACAGAGTTCCTGCATAACAGGCTTTTATCTGAATTAATTCACAAAATTAAGTTTGCATAACTGAGGTAGATAATATTAAAGTCATAGCGTTGGTGATAGCAAAATTTTAAAAAAGTAATGCTACTTATGAATGATTTCATAGTAAAGTTATGTAAACAAATATAAGTATCTAATTAGTACATTCTAAATTTAAAAGTTTGCCATGTATTACATAAAACAGCTTTGCAATATGTTTCGAGTTAAAATATTTATTTTCTTCAATATTCCAATAGTTAGAGAAAAAGGTATTTACATTTTTTAAACTACATTTTTTATTTACCTTTGACTAAGGTTGGGGTATATTGTCAGGAATTTAGGGAAGTGAGTCTTGGCTTCTTGACTTGCTCTTTCCTTCCCTGTCCTGTTTTGGACCTTGCGTCTTTTCAAGAGCTTTTTGCAACTACTTACGCTTAATTTCTATTTTATTTAATGTGATTGTTTCCCCACAAAGAGCCCGATACACTTTTACCCTGGTCAAAATCCAGGCGTGATATACTGTTAGAATACCTTTGTTAGTATGCCCCTAGGTCCTATTGTGCTCCCAATGTCACACTTGGATCGTAACAACGTACATCTAACCCTTGACCAGAACGTTTAACAATATGGCTGCTATTTGTCATGAAGACCAGGATGGGTTGAAATGGTCGGCCTGTATAGTATTGTGACATCTGATGTATATGCTTGCAATCTGCTTGATAGAAACTAAGGAGATTGCGCCCTTTTTGACTCTAAGGATCATCCAGTTAAATTAAAGGGGTTGATTCTTTATTCTGCATAACCAAACAAACATTAAATGTAACTTAATATCGAAGTATTTTTAATGTTCTAAATTCTTTTTGTACTGTTTATTTGGTGCTAAATGGCCTTATAATTAGCATTTTATGGACGTATATATATAAGAACTCCAGTAGTTCGAAATAAAGCAATTTCAAGTGTGACTTTATATCAGTGTTTTATTCTTATCTACTTTTATTATTACTTATATATATCAATGTGTATATGTATATATAAACGAGGGCTATTCAATAAAGAATTAATAATAACAATTTACAGACATACTTTCCTGCACTAAATTTTAACTTTACATGTTTTTGTTATACTAATACGTAATGTAATCTGATCATAGTTTAATTTGTCATTTCCGGTTCCCGCCTATGAGAGATATGCAAGTTGAGACATGTTTAGGTCCACTTACTGCAAAATGGAGGGGACACGCGACGAACAAGATGTTGCTCTGATATTCTGTTTTCGTCTCAATAAATCTTCAGTTTAGGCCTATGAAGAGTTTGGTATTCCTTTAATGAGGGGCAGGCAATCAATTTCAAAGGAGGGTAGACCCGAATCTCCACTTTGTGCTCTAACGAAAGAAAACAAACACCGCTGTTGTGCCAGAGGATCGTTGAGTAACGTAAAGAACACTGTTAGAAATTCTGAAATTTCCCTGGGTGCCACCCACATGTTGGTAATAGAAAAGTTACACTTGAGAGGTGTTTGTACACGGTGGATTCCAACTGCTGATTCCTGAACAAAAGAACATTCGCGTGTGCGTTTGCATTCGGTTAAAGCTGATGTTATAGGAAGATGTAGAGGTTTTTCAAAACTTCTTGCCTATGAAAATGTCCTACATTTCCTGAGAGCAAAGAGGAAGCTCTGTATTCCACATTTCCATGCAAAAAGCTGAATATTGCACCACGATAATGCACGGTCGCATATTGCAAATCAATGTTAAGCGCCCCCCACTCTTCCCATAGTTCCCGCGTAACTTTTTAAATATTCGATATTTTATAATTTTTTTTTATTTATTTATGGACGCTCTTTAACATCTCAGGTCATCAGCATCCCATTCAACTCAGGGCGTGAAACGGCCTACAAATTTTGCTCAGAGGCCTCTCTTTCAGGCTTGAGGTTCTTTTTCGTGCCGTAAATGTACGACACGGGACCCACGGCTTTACTTCTCTTCCGAAGGAAGCCATACTTAGGATTTTTACGCCTGAAAAAATCCATCGTTCCTGGCCGGGTTCGAACCCGCGTTTTGGGCTTAGGAGGCAAGTATGGTAACCACTACACCACCGGGACCGACGATATTTTATAATGATACCTTTAAACTGTTTGAAAGGGAAGAACTTTTTTGTCTATTTACATGTTGTCCCCGTTCAAAGACCAACCTTTCTTAGGTCAGCTCCAGGGGGGTCGGCTTTCAGCATGCTTCCAAATGCAAATATAGTGCTATGTCATTAACGGGAGAATGCAAAATTAAATTATACGGAGTTCAGCTTGCTTGTTAAATGGTAGCAGCTTAGGTTGAAGTTGAGATAAATTGGCAAAGTGTAGTATGCGAATATTGCAGTTTTTAATGCTGTTTGGGGCATACTATAATTCAAGTTAGTTGGCAAATAATTATATATACAAATATAAATTCACTTTCAATGGAAGCTATTGAAAGACAATATGTAATACTATTTAATGATATATTTATCCTGCTAATTTGATTTATTTGTAACAACACGCCTACAATTTTAATTAGTTATTAATAATCGTAAAAAGTTAATGTATTTTCATTGTTATCTTAGGCTCAGCGATCACAAATACTACAGCTAACCACTATACAAGACCCAAGACTCTGAAATGACGTTAACAATTATTTAAAAAACAAATTATCTATCGCACAATGAGCAGAAACTTGAGGAATCAAAACCCGTAGTTTGATGTGAGTTTTTATAGCAGTTTAGAGCCACATGATATCTATACTACATACAATATTTGCTTTACTCTATTGCTTTACACATGAGGAATGATTACCAATGATTGCTGTTTGTTTTCTTCAATAGTCTGGCACTCATCCGACAGGTATAATTACGTTAAATGCAAATAATACCTACAAACACTGCAGTGTTATCTCCGTGGTGCACGTGAAAAATATTTTACTTTGCTTCTACTGGAATTTCTCGAATTAACGTGTTAAGCTTTACCTCAAGTTTGCAGAGACACTCATGCGAACTTTTAAAGCCAACCACTAGCTGCTGGTTCAATCTAATTTAGGTGCGAGGTATCTGGTAAAGAGAAACAAGATAGGCTTTAGGTACGCCACCGCAAGCAACTTGCGTCATTATCCAGCGCCACTCCTGACGGGACATGGTTAGTACTTAATATGGATATCTGGCTTGAAGCCATCACTGGGAGGCCTGCCACCACAACAGACGCCTATCTAGCTGAAAGGTAAAACCGTGAGTTTTCACATGTTATCTCTCATTTATGCTCTCATCCAAAAAGAAACAAATATAGTGCTGACATTTTATTCAATTTTTCGAAACATACAGAGAGCCTTTAACTATTTTTAAGTTAACAGATGCTTGGCAAACTTTTATGCCGCTGTACAACACTATAAAGAGTGAAATGATTCTACAATTCACAGAATATGACCCAAGGTTGTGAAAGCTGTGATTTATTTAAAAGCTTGAACACTTAATAAACGTTTTTCAAACGATGTGATACAGTTAATACAAAATATTTGGTTTCTGTTAACACAGAAAGAGTCTCGTCAATTTTATCATGAAAAAAAAATATCGAAACATCTAAAAAATTTATTTTTTGGCATTATAAAATTAATGTTATTTGTTGCTTCAAAGTTGTACCATAATTACTTCATGAAAAAATGTGAGAATTAAGATGAATACGATTTCTCGTCATTCCGGGCACTATTTTTACAGAAAGAGTAGAAAAAATAAACATGTAAGAATAAAATTACATTTTAATGTAGTTTATAAACTACTGCTTCTTCTAGTAGTACAGTAATGACACACAAATATTAGTTACAAATATGACATTTTTATTATAGCTAAAACTCATGTTCATCGTGAATATATAATTCATATTCCTGATGTTGGTCTATATTTTAAGATATAGAAGCTACATTTACATGAACTTTACTTTTGTTTTTTATAATTAAGCTTTTACTTAGTAATTAAAGAACACACTCTTATATGAAATCCTGACCGTGGGAATTCATCAAAGTAAATGAGTAAATCTTCTTTGCGCTTCCTTAAAAAGGTTTTTGAATGAGTATAATTGCGTAAACATATGATTGATTCTGCAAAGTTTATGACTACATTACAAATAAAAGACTTAATATATATATTTGCAATTTCCACTTAATACTCCACATTTTAGAGCGTCCATAGGTCATGTAAAATGAGTTGGGAAGATCTGGTGAAGAAACACACCACAAACCAGAAATTGGTATACACATTGCTTAAAACCTTGTACAAAAACCATTGCTAATGGAAAAGAAACTTCGTCCCCTACTAGTTATGTGTAATTGGATAAAATCAGCTTTTAAAAATAGCAGTAAAAGAGTGACATTTTAAATTAATTGCATGTTAATTTTCTCCTTTGATCATATGCGCATGCTAGACACTGAATGATTTAGTACAATTATTACAATTATTACAATGCTTAGTTGCTTCTATCCCCTCTAGTCACGATTTTACACATTCACATTTTACACATCATAAATTTCAATATATCTGTAACCATTTTTATGTAGACTTGTTAAGGAAAAAAAACGCGTTTTGAAGTCGTAGAGAACTCCTCTTGCATTCCAGGAAGAAGAAGAAGAAGAAGAAGAAGAAGAAGTAGTAGTGTTAGTAGTAGTAGCAGCAGCAGCAGCAGTAGTAGTAGTAGTGGTAGCAGCAGCAGCAGCAGCAGCAGTAGCAGTAGCAGTAGTATTAGTAGCAGTAGCAGTAGCAGTAGCAGTAGCAGTAGCAGTAGTAGTGGTAGTAGCAGTAGCAGTAGTAGTAGCAGTAGCAGTAGTAGTGGTAGTAGCAGTAGCAGCAGTAGTAGCAGTAGTAGCAGCAGTAATAGTAGTATTTACAAAATATGTTTTTACAACTTAATTCATCCATTTTTCACGGGTCATGGGACCGTACGTGCTTAATCAATACTCTAGAAAAATCATGAAACTGCACAAACCAATATTTAACAATTAAGAGACAAGCAAAATATAAATACATAAATAAATGGAAAAGAAGCAATTATAATAGAATAAATATACTAAACAGAAAAGAAACAATACAAGCAATGCCTAGACCGGTGGGTATATGTGACATTCATTTGTTTCCTTTAAGAAAATTCAGAAACTTTTTTTACTAATTAGTGTAGAAATTTTATTACTAATAATAAATGAAAAAATATTTTAGATGGGGATGTTTGACTCATGGTGGCCCATTGTGGTGGTTCTGGGAGCAACTCTGGTTTATTTCTACATAAGAAGCAGTTTTGATTACTGGAAGAAAAGGGGAGTGCCTTACATTAAACCAGTAACATTCTTTGGCAACTTCAAGGATGTGATGTTGGGCAGAAGATCTTTGGGCGAACTATTCGATGAGATATATTGGTATGTACCTACTAGCTGAATTTGAGATAAGGAGAAAAAGTGCTTTAACCCAAATATTTTAAAAGTTTGTACATCAATTTTTCGTCAGAACGTAAACCACTTGTTGATGGAATAGAGTAAACAAATTGATAAAATTAGCTGATCATTCGCCAAGTCTTAGAGCACAGGAGTAAAGCCAACACTTTCTTGAGTTATTACCAGTCCGAAATCAGAAATTATTTCAGATCATGAGAAATGTTGAAAAATTATATAGCCGTTTTATTTTCTTTACATTTGTAACTTAATTTAATATCATGTATGCAAGTTTCAGGTTTTTTTTTATTTCAACAAGCAAATTTGATAACCAATATTATATTTTTTCAAATACTGATAATGTTGTGTGTTTGTAGGAATAGTTTGCATTTATCGAAGACATTCTCATTATTTCTAAATAGTTATGTTATCATATATTTAAAAAACAACATTTATTACAGATTTGATGATTATTTTTCTTATTTATGCAATATATATGCAATATAAGAAGTGTATTGGATTATTGAAATATAAAAACAAAAAGATACTTTATTAGGTATGATATTGCTCGCTAAATATCGGGTAATCCAATTACTTGATGACGAACACACCTGCGGGGACTACATCGGCCGATAAACCATCGCTCACGAACAGCAAGGTTACACGAGTCGGAACAGGCGGACAGGGCAACATAAAATTTGGTGCTAAAACACTAGAGTTATAGTCTAATAAATTATATTGTACTCTCCCCTGTCACACAAGGAGATCCTGGAACTTTCTGCCTTCATTTTTAATACGTTCATTCATAAACTTAGCCGCATCCAATATCGTTCTTAATTCTGTTTGTGAAATTAACTTATCTGTTGATGAATGTTATTCTTTAGTTAATCTAAAATGAGTTAGTATTGCTAAATTTATAAGTCCCATTACAACTTGGAAATCGATCAGGGAAATCCTCTTCAAATACTATCCTGAGAGCATGAGCTAATTCGTACGGACATACGAATCATAAATAAATAATCGTTGTAGAATAGAATAATTAGGCTTAGTATTTGCCAATTTTGTACTCTTAGCAGACTTTACTCTGAGATTAGACACTTGTTATTTCTTTCATTGTTCAAATGGCTTTGAATGGCCAAGACCAACGTAGCAGCTTGGTCAAGTCCTCCCACTCCTTCGACTCGTGTAGCCCAGCTGCCCGATGCAGTTCTCCCCTGTCGTATCGGTCATCAAATAAATGAGTGACCCGATTGAAAAGCACATCATTTTTTAGGTTTAATTTGTAGAGTTCTAAAGCTATAAAATTACTTTGATGAATCAACCACATAAAACTGTATCAATATTTCGGCAGAATGATAGTGGCTTGGCAAACATTTTATGGAGGCAAGGGGGAAAAAAAATTACTCGGTAAGTACCAAGCATTTCAAAGTTGCATCCGAGAACAGCTAATATCAAAGAGCGAAGGTAAATTTTGATGTATATAGAGAAGGGCGACTAACCAATCGTGGTCATTTATCTGCAAGTAAATGTCCGATCAATGTAATGGTAAATCTTCACAAATTTTTAAATAAATATGAATCGCACTGAAAATGAGCTAGGTATAGTAAACGCGTTTTTTATCCTTAGTTAATTGATATAAATACTTATGTTCCAGCTCTGAAACATTTATAATAGGGTATATGGCAATCTCTCTCTCTCTCTCTCTCTCTCTCTCTCTCTCTATATATATATATATATATATCCTTCATAGCACAAAGCAAATGCCAACACTTGAGGTTTTTTTTTTTTTTTTTTTTTTTTAAGAATACTAACATTCATTCTTTCTTTTTAAAATGCAAAGAATATTTTAAAATCGATCAGTTATTATAACCCTGTACGAAACCACCTATTTAATTGCAAGAAAGGTGTAAAGTTAGTAATTAAAAATGAAAACAGAAAGACGGTTCAATTGCCACCAAAAATAAAGAGAAAAGTTGCTAAAGAAGATGGCTGTTTCATCAGGAAAAGCAAGTGAACAGCATCAAAAACAATTGAAGCTGGAGTTATGGTATATGACTTGACAGTGCGACAATCTAGAAAATCTAGGAAATTGATCTCCTTACAGCAGGAAGGAAAAAAAAAGGAAGAAATGAATGAAATGAGCAAGGAAAAAAAAAAAAAAAAACAAAAACAAAACAGAAATTTGTCTATTTGGGAAGTGGAATAAAGTTGTATTCTCCGATGAGTCCCAGCTTAACGTCCAGGGCGTTACAGCATGTCATCCCAGACAGTAAAACATGCAGGTAAAATGTTACAGGTTTGTTTATTATGTAATGGTGATTGTTCTTTGGTGCCATGTGAAAAATTATGAACAGTAAGAAGTTTTGGGAGAAGAGGTTGCCTGAGCTATAACAATTGTGCCCTGAAGGAGGGGCTGGCATGTTCCCCCCAAAATAAATAAATAAAAAATAAACAAATGAAAGAGATGGAATTCATGGACAATTCTGGCCATGCAATTCCCCTGACATGAAGGCTACCCATGGTTTATGATAAATATATATATTAATATAGATTCAGAAAAGTGTATTGCATTACAAAGAAAAATTGACTTGTAACACAATTCGTGTTTGATTTCACGACATAGAAATTCAAGAAAAGTGTGAATTCAATGCCAAGCAGAACACTGCAAATTTATAAGGCATATAAAATATTAACAATTCATTATATTAAGGATGGATTCCCCAAAAATAAATCAATTTAAATAAAAATTGTGTTTGTTCACATTCATTTGCACAAGGGTATTAAAGTGCCAAGAATTAGTAAAAACTCCAAAAATTTTCTTATTGGTTACATAGGAGAATATAAGATCATTGTGTAGACTAGAGTAAATTGTTCATTGTTTTCAAATTAATAACTATGAGTTATATGAATATATCACCAAAAGATTCATATCTATAGTACGTTTTTGCATTTAAAATAAAAATCAAAATATTTTAAATAAAAGGTGTAGCATTTGAATAAATGAAGCATAAGAAACAACCAAATGTCAATATAAATATGTTAATTTTCAACAATAGTCGCATATAATTTCATTTCATTCCTCATTGCAATTTGGGCTCTAAACAAAATTTTCAGTTTATTAGAAAATCAATTTAGCGCGCCAAATCAAATAAAAGTGCATAACCAATGAGTTACATATGGGGAATTGCAAACGAACGTGTTCTTTTTTTGAAGTAAGTCCAGACTCTTAATTTGTATCAATTGGGATTTTAACTTAAATCTTTGTTCTCAGTCGCTTCGAAGAAATTGGCATTCTGTTTTAAAGAATATTCATTTGAATAATATTCTCTTCCAACTGATTATTTAGAAAATAACATTTTCTAACATCAACTGAGAGAGAGTGTCTCTGTTTGTATTCTCTGCTTTGGAACTCCCAATGATAAGATCAATTTGCTCATTTGACGCATCACCAAAACACCTTGAAGAATCCTCCATTTTGCGTTATGATTGTCGATTGTCCATGCTTTTGTTGCTATCAATAGCTCCCCTCCGCCTGCTAGCACAAGTGGTCAATGATGTGTGTTCAGAAATTATATAGTGCAGGTACAGAGTTGGCTACACTGACCACAAGACAATGCACGTCGCATAATAAAACGCATTTGATTTTTTGCTATTATTTCACTCCGTAATCCGGCTGTGATGAGTCAAAATTTATTTTAGAAAATAAAATAAATAAAATAAAATGAAACGTTAGTCTGCTAGATACTAGAAATCACAAAAATATAAATGTTTCTAGAGACAACACTATTATAAGTTACTAAGTTTTGAATTACGTTTATTTATTTTAATATAGAAATTATTAACTAGTATGTGCTTAAGAGTTATTAATAATGGTATACTATAAAATATACAAATGTGTTACAGAAAATTAGGCTTTTAATTCATGAATTCCTGATTAGATTTCCAAAGTGTTAACTTTGGAACTTACCTTTATTTTTTCAGCAATATAAAATGTGAAAACTGTTCCTTCTATGAATTTTCTATATTAAAGATAAACACGCTGTTGTACATTTGCTTCCTATTCCGTGCTAGTGGCATTACTTCTTATAGCTCTATTTCTTGATATTTTTCAATTATATAGATCCAATTCTACCCCTTCTCTCTTTATAGACAAACTAAAATGAGTTCATCAGTTGCTATTTTTTGGAAGAAAAAAAAAAAAAAAAAAAACGAACATCGAAACAGAACCAAGACATTTTCAATTATCCTCCGTTCTAATTTTGTCAATATAACTTACTTAGCTCCACAGTAGTTTTCCTTTCGATTGCGGACCCAGTAAACTTTTGCCAAACTTTATACTTTATCTGTTAATAATTGTTTTATCTTCTTTTGGGCTGTCTCTCTCTGTATATTTCTCCTGTTCAATTCAATGTATATCGTCATGTTAGCTTTCCTGAGCCCTGGGTTACCGTTGGTTTTTCATTTCCGTTACAGATCTATTGAATACACAGTATACAGTTACCTTTCCGGTTAAGAAAGCATAAACTTATTTACCATTAACTTTTATTGCACAATGTCCGAAAAGTCTGATGCCAGCGGAGCATAATATAGAGTAAATCTGTCTATTTCTTAGCATTAATAATTTCGCTATAGACTTTTTAACGCAATCTTACAGAATTAAGATGCAGTAAGTTTGCAATAGTTTGGAAGATAGGAAGAGCAGACATAAAATGGCTGCACCTTCCGCTCCTAAACTTTATGTTTAGATGCAGTGGGTTGGCATATGAGCTGTTTATCTAATGGAATGTTATTACTGGAAAAGTGTGCATTTCTTTATTAAAATACGAGTTAAAGTATTGCTTTTTAAATAATATTAGTATTGTTATCCATAAATTATGCTCTATTTAAAAGACCACAAGTTTTCTAACTATGGTAATATTGTACTGATATAATCGATTACTGTTACTAAAAGTAGATTTCGGCATATTAATTTAGAAATGTTTCAATTTGTAGAATTTTTAGAATTTATACAAAGCAAAATACAAATGTTGTTAATGATTTTAATATCATATACATGTGGTAAAATAGGTTAGTTGTCGCAATAACGGAGTAAAAGTGGTAAAACATTATAACAAAAGTAGTGCCAACTTTCTTTTTGTGCTGTATAAATACTGGGAATTAGAAACAAGGACACATATTTACTTTTGTTCAAGGGGAGAAAATTCACTGTTTTCAGATGATAGGGGTGTCCAAAGTTAAAAAAGATAATCGCAGCAATTATGGGCTACAGATGCTCGTCAAGCAATACAGTACATTATTGTGTACAAAGCTTCCAAGAAATGCCACATGACGCACTGAAAGAGTGAGTTAAGACCCTCAGGAGATAGTCAAGTGCCACAGAAAATAAAATTCATTTTAGATGCAGGAAATGAACTAAAATTGTTCCTTACGTTACAGAAGTGCAATTTTAAGGATTAGGACTCTGCCACGGGTGTTAGATAAAAACCTGGCTAAAAAGAATTTACATTTAATGCACAAAAAGAAGTACAGTGGAAATGGTGGTCCTTGTTTAGACATACATAAGCTTTTGTAATGAGATTTACAGAATATCTTTCAACAGCAAGAGCAGCGGCAATATTGAATCTGCAGTGACCGAATATTTCGAATCTTTGGAAGAGCTTGTTTTTGAATTCTAGAGAACGAGAAAACCATACAAAGCTGACTATTTATTTATTATCAAGTCCAGTAAAAGTGCTTTTCCCAAAGATGTTTCGTCTGTAAAGCCCCAGCATCACAGCTTTAACTAGGTACCTCAGGAATAAGAATTTGAAGAGAAATCAGCCTAATTATAATGCGTATTATGTCAATACTGCAGCAAAGCTTTAGAGATAACAGGAATGGGGAACCTTGTATACAATGTTTAAAATGCCAAGAATGGTTCTGCAAACTATGTGAAGTGTGAACTAGATTTTCAATGCAAGAGAAGCAAAGTGTTGGACGTCTAATCATTTGAATTTGTGTATACTGAGAATTTAAGGAAATGATATTTCTAATTTGCAAGGTTTCGTTTATCTCTAGTTTTATAAGATCATCTTATTTCAATATTGTGTAACTATTTGCTATAATGCAACACCCTCACGTCAATGAAACTGTCATGGGAGGCCGAGGTCGTTAAGGCGCGGACACATGAGCGGGAGATCTAGGGTTCGTATCTCACCAGGACCATCCTCCCTGACTGAGGTTTTTTCCAGGTTTTCCTCAGTCCTCATAAATGGCAAATGCCGGGGAGGTACCCCAAATTTAGGCCTGGAACTTTTTCTTTCTTAAAAAAAATCCTTTCCCAGTACATCGTTTCATCTCATCAATCATATATTCATCGCCTGTGGTGCCTCAGTAGTAAAAACGGCCGTTAAATTTCATTAAAAAAGCCGTCAATAAAACTTTCTAAATTACATTTAATTAGCAAGTAAGGCTAACATATACTTATTTATAGCACCTGTTGCGAAACTAAGTAACTAACTACTTGCTGATATTTAGAAATGCTCCACAATTTACCCTAATACTGGTTTATCATATTTATTTGAATACCTCTGAGAAATATGGATTAACTGTACAAAAGAGTTAATTACAAGGTTTGTATGAAAAGTGTTGAAAATTTTCATGAAATGGTGCAAAATCATTTTAAATGATATAGCTGTTGACAAGATTCATTAAGACAGTTTCAGTCAGATATGTTATATAGCTAATGTTTGATAGCCAATTCATGGCGACTCTGAGATAGGAGTACAGAAAGTATGTGGATAATTGTCAATGCCAATGTGGTGACATCTTTATGTGAGCCTGGTGTTCGGCCTTCATGAAATACACGGTTGTAAAATCACATATTAAATTATGAAAAAAAATTGACCTTTTCCTCATTTTTCATTAATGTATATCCTTTGATGGTCGTGCTGTTTCTTACAAAATATTGCAAAAACAAAGCTCGGAAAATAGTCCGTATTCTTAATAGCGCACGCCAATTTAAAGTGAGCATTGATCAGTCAATAACAATGAACATTTTTCAACACTTTTATTAAACTGAAATAAAGAAGCTAGGGTATGTAAAATTAGTTTAATTATATGATAAATTTCATCTAATGCGTCTACGGGTTAAATTACTTTTTTTGTGCACGCTTTTATTACCACTTTCCTTCCGAAATCAATATAGATCAAACATCAGAAGTAAAGTGAATGAGCAATTCATATTTGCATTATTGTAACCCCAGAAGTTTACTTTAATACATCCATGTTAGGACAAACGCCCACAAGGACATGAGACAGCTGGCTGGCATTGAACACAACAAAAAAAGTTATTGTCAAATACTAATGATCACTTTATAGCCCCCTATGAAACAAACTCATATAATTCCTCCCTATTGTTTTTCAGTAACATTTTAGAGAAAAGGGGAGGGAATTATATAAAAACATTTAATGAGCTAAAAATCCAAATAATGAACTAAAATACTTTACACTTATAAAAACTGAACACCAGAGTTCCCAATGGTGGTCAATTGACTGCTTTTAATTTTCGAACGCTCATATTTTCAATGTTTTTGGAAGTATTTTTCTATGGTTTTCTGACTTTTAATCCCTTTCAATGACGTTTAGCTCACCAATATTTTTTTCAGCGGTAACTTCTTACAATAAGAGAAAATTTTCCATCCGTTGCCACCCACGTTTCTTACGACGTATATTTCTTAGTTGTAGCCGACAATAATCATCACTGCGCAACTCATTGTAGCATAGTGCGTGTGTCGTTTATCAGTTCTTCTATCAGTGTCTAAACTTTCGTTTAGCTTTTCAATTACATTAGCTTTCATAGACTCCATTACTCATAGTTAATATAAGATGAAGGAACATCTAAGGCAGCTAAACGCAAAACATGTCAAATAGGGTTTATGTAAGAAAAACAAAACCAAAGACAGTTGTTCGACATGTAAAAAAATTGTATGTAGTTCTTGTATAAGAAACAAACTCCGTAAAAAGTGTCATTCCAATATCTCTGAGAATGTTTCAATGGAGCAGATTTCCGTATTGATATACGCGTATTTTTATGACGTGAGTTTTTGTACAAATTATTTATTACTACATATCATAAAGCAAACCCAATTCGTCTAATAAAATGTTTCTTATTTTCGAGAAAACATGCGTTTATACTTGAAATAAAAAAAATAATTTTTCTTATTAAAAAGTGTTTAGCCTGAGATGACCTATAAAGATGAACAAAGGAATGAAGGAATAAACGTGTGACTGCATCATTGAATTCCCCAAAAATTAAATGAATAGACAAAGGGGTCTGGGAACATAAATCGCTAAACATATGTGAATCGTGAGCAAAACACATGAACATAAAATTATCTGAATCCAGAAGCTCGATTCAAGCTGGTTTCGAACCTGGTTCGCAGTTTAGAGAACATACTGTTCCCTCTACATCATTAGAGTAGTCTGGTAAGTAAGAAATTCCATCGGCCGTGACACTGAGCAGACACCAAGTATCTCCAAGCAAACTCACTCCAGAAGCTAATGCAAACTGGATTCGAATCTGGCTTGAAATTTAGAAGCAAAAACGTTCCGTCTATATCATCACAGCAGGTTAGAAGGCAATAAGCAGGAAATTTCATAGTTTTCAGTGAGAAAAATGATTAAATATGCATAAGAAAGTAGTAGCGGTCATTTGAGGGGTGTTTTAGGGGGTACTTGAAGCTCGGGCTTTATAGTTTTAATAGACTAGTTCCTAGGTCAGCATTGGTAGACTGTTTGAAAGATTAAGTGAAGGACCGATGACTAAGACTGGTGCATAAAAACTACTATTTTGATCAGTCAAAGCGCAATTTCACACTTCGACAGTTGCAGCACACCCTAGTGAATACTTCCTCTTCCCTAACCTCAAAATAGCATTCAGCGATGAGAAATTTCCGCCGGCTGAGGATGTAATCAACTCCGACAGTGAGACAAAATATATTTTTTTTCCCCAACAGGATGACGAAGTTGGAAACAAGGGTTGAATGTATAACCCTCGTTGGAGACTATAAGGGCAAATATGATTTATATATTAAGTGCTTAGCATTGTCTTTTTACTAATATTTTTAAACTGCCTCTTATATCAATAATGAGGAAGATTTAGGATTTTAGGCCTATGCAATGGCTTTATCTACCTCCTAAACAAAAGACGGTGGTCAAGATCAGATCGTCCTATTCATTTTACTGGTTCTCTTTGCTCAATCAGTTAATGAAAACGTGTCCCCCTGCCGGTGGCGCACTCCATGAACACGATGCGAAGATGTTTGAGGTTGGCTGTCGACAGAATCTGTCTCTGTATAGAAATGGATTCCTTTAGAATGTGGCCATAAACCTCTCTATCTCAGAATCACCGAGAAGGGACATTTGTACTGTTTTATCTAGCTTCATTAAACCTTCATTTGAATCTGAATCTCTGCCCCAAGGGGAGCTCTCATTCTGGTTTGCGCCTAGTTTTCCTTTAAGGGTATCGTTTGTAGTTATTTGATCAAAAACTATGGCGACCCTTTCTCCGTGCTCTAGAGCAACAAAATGGAGACGTTTTGCACATTTCCTAGTTAATATGATAGGAGACTTGTGAAGTGATAAGACGAAGGCTTTTTCGTCTATGGTATGGTTTATAAAACACAATCGATTTAAATCATCACTTTTTGAGGTTTATCAAGGTGATATTTAACTATAAACTCATTCCTGGGCTCATACACTAAGTCTTCAATCTGGCAACTTCAGAATGTTTCTTCAGATAGATGTAGCTACTTATTGCCAGCCATTCCCTTAGAATCTTTGAATGCATTCTGGATCTATGTTTATTTGTTTGTTTGTTTTTTTCCCACAGAATTCACAAACATTCACCGAGAATTTTGGCAACCAACTTTCGCAAGATGAACAATTCTCTGGCAAAGTTGTTTCTTGTTATTTCTCATTAAACTTCATTTAACACAAATTTAAATAACACCAATTTAAACAGGGCTAACTTCAAAATAAATTATTATCATTATTTTAAAATATAATAAATGCTATTTTGCTCAATTACCTACCAAACAATGACTGCTACTCTAGCAGAGGGAGGTTAGGAATAAGGGCACGAATTTCATTTTTCATAAGCCGAAAGAAGACATTACTTCTGTTGTCCGATAAGATAATTTAACTTTTGTGCGTGTGTATATGCATATACAATAATATGAAGCCTCGCTTCGACTATCGATAAAAGAAAGCTAAATTATGTTTGATAGCACTCACCGGAACCCCTACGTTAATTAAGATGGGTAATCAAATCTGTGGAAAATCATTATTAGTTCACCTATTAGAAAATCCTATCTACGGTCATATTAGACAGGAATGTAATCATTTCGAATTAGAGTATTCGGCCATTATCCAAGCATTCTACAAGGGCAAAGGCTTACACCAATACACCGTGAAACTACAGAGGTATCTCATTGTTTGCAAAACTTTACAGCAGAATTTTGTACGAAAGAATTGAATTTTGGGTTAAGGTATATGATAAAATTTGTAAATTTCAGGCTTATTTTAAGGAGGGATTATCAACAGTTGACTGAAAACTTAAATTGCTAAGAACCTAAAAGGTATACCCAGGAAGATATACAGTATTTTTATAGATTTTAAAATGCCGTTCGATACTATATAACGAAGTGTCTCTATGGGAAAAATGAAGACATAAAGGGCTTTCTGAGAAAATGATTAAACTGGTCGGTATAGCAGATCTGAGAACAACATAGCGCAGAGGGAGGTTAAACAGGGTTGTATATTATCATAGTTGCTCTTTAATTTGTTTATTGATGATATTGTTAATGTTATGATGAATGAAAACATAGATGCACCGGTAACTGAAGATCAACAAATATCTATCCTTTAATATGCTGACGATATAGTAATTCTCACTAGGACGGTAAAAGGCCTGCAAAATGGCCTAACCGCACTGCAAAATTATTGTAAACAGTGGGATATGCAAGTAAATATATCTAAAATCAAAACTCTCATATTTAAAGATGGCTGTTTTTAAGGCAAGCTGAAAAAATGGACATATGGGAGAGAAATAATCCAGACTGTTAAAAAATTTGACTGTCTTGGAGTAAGATTTGACATGAGTTAAAAATGAAATAAACTCACATTGACTGCCAAGCACAAGAGGAGCTGTCAACTCTCTGAGATACTGAGACTGCTAGCTCGATACCGGACATACCGATCCAGAACATTAAAGACTCTAAGGAAAGTAACGATTAGTTCCTCATTGTTATATAGAAGTGAGCTTTGAGAATGGGATAAAATAGATGGTCTAAATAAATTACAATGTGATTTCTGGAAGCGAATTTTAGAGGGGAGAGGGGGACATCGAACTATGGGATACAAGAGGTGGGATGCTGGGAAAATGTAGTCTACAGCAAAATAAATGTAACTACATACTGGCTAAGAATAATTAAAGGGCAAACAAGCGTGAGGACAATATGCTACCGGTGCCGTTAAACAACATGCATCATACAAAATGGTGAGCAGCGGTTGTACAGCGGAAATTGTCAAAAATCGGTTTAAACGATATTTGGCAGAAGGCTATTGCAAACAGCATGGTGTAGTGAAAAAAGTTAATAGACGCCTGTCTGACATAAATCGGCAGGAAATAGAGGCGCGATACATGCAGATGTCATCTCTGGAGCTGCAGAGCGAAATTAAAATTCGATGTGGAAAAGAGACCCATATCATGAAGCTAGGCATGAAACAGAGGTCGGGAATAGGTTGTCTTAGACTGGGAGGCAGGAAGGTATGTAAGGTTGTTGACGAGGAAGGCAAAAGTATTTGCCCATTATACTCGGAAGACTGGGTGCACATTTTGGCTAAGTGTACACAAACAGAAGATGCTAGGATAAATTTTCTCTCAGATTCATTTTTGACTTCCAGTAGGGGAAGACTGGCATGTTGGGTCTTCATGGTAAGTAGACAAAACTGGTTAAATGTGGGCATCTTAAATGAAATACGTAGTTTTAGGGACAAAATTGTTTTATAAACATTGTATATAAATAATACGAAAATTTATATCAATGTCAGAATTATTGCACATGTGTCTGTTTCATGTGTGTGCGTGCGTGTGTGTGTGTGTGTGTGTGTGTGAGTGCTTTCATATTAATGATGATGTTTTCTTTTGTTGAAATTAATTTCAGAAGTGGAGTAATTTACAAGAGCATGAACGGTCTTGCGACCTTGCGACTGCGATGTATCCCAGTATACCTGGAATAATAAATACTACTACCACTGCCATTACTACTTTGCATACTTCTATAAGTAAAATAGTTTTTAAATATATACTTATAAATTATGAAATAATATTAAAGTTTATACTAATTATAAACTAAAATCTTTTATCCCAGAAAATATACTGCACTATAGGGCCCCGTAATGGTCTTAAGGGGTGGGCTTATTGGGCACCTCACAATTATGATTCATTAAAAGGCGTACGTACTGTGATTGTTTTTTTAAAAGTAAATTATTATTTCTAATTCCTAATGACACTAAATTATACACATAATTACTCTTGTTTAAAATTATATTTAAAAATAATTTTAAAACAATTAATCTTCCATTGAAAACAAGCACAGCGTGTTATTTGCTGATTGTCAGCACTCAACAGGATGGTTGCTGTTTGATTTGGACGATCAGACGTGCTTTTTTATCCTCTCCTGCCCTCCTTTTTACATCTTTGTCCGGTATCCGGGCGGATTTT